>CM062651.1:13738824-14338824 GCA_031772095.1 Zeugodacus tau | reverse complement strand
TATCAGACTCCGGTTTCCATTAAATAATTAATGTCTGAAGTGATAAAGGCAGTTTTTTGCTTAGTAAAAGCATTAACAATTAGTATAGACAGGTTAAAAGTTATTCACAACGTGCGAAAACCCTTCACAAACACTTCAATGCAAAAAAAATGTCTTCTTCAAAAATAATCTACAAATAATGACAATTCGTCCAATCTATTTCATATTTTTAAGTTTTGGGTATAAAACATTGGTAGATTGTGCTATTAACGGCATACTCGATTTTTAGGACCTATCTCAACGCCTGAAGTGCGTGACGAATCCAAAAATTCAAAATAATTCTTTGGATTAGTTTTTATGGCCATTCCCAATCGGTAGAGTTACAGTGACATTCTGTCCAAAAAACCGCTATACTTCGTCGAAACGTCAGATTATACATATATGCTAAAGGTGTAATCATTATTTTAACATAAGACTCGAAGGGGGAGTTTTGAGAAAGTGGGATAGAAGGAAGAGCGGATATTATTCTATGATTGAACGGTGCAGCTTTTCGGCTGGAATTTTGTCTTCGAACTCCTTGAGCCTTGCTAGTTAATTGGCGTAAATGTTAGATTTAGTATACCCACAGAGAAAATAATCTAGAGTCGTTGAGTCGCATGAGACCTTTTGACTGGGCCATTTCTCGAATTAAGGAGCCGTCAAACTTTGCACTCAATGTGTCCTTGATTAGACATGAAACATGAGGTGGCGCAACGTCTTGTTAAAAATATAGACAAAAAAAGTCGGTCAACATCGTGGTATAACGCTCTAACGCTATTGAGGGGAAACCTGTAACATTTCTAAAGAAATAAGGCTTAATGATTTCACCATTCTACAATCCACATCAAACGGTAAATTGTTGGGGCTGTCGCGAGCTGTCTGTCACTTACATGACATTTTGCTTTTTAGGTGTGCTTTAAGTTCAAAATCTCGTTCTTTGCACCCAAATATTCTTTCTTTTTATTAATGTTTTTGTAAACGATCTTGACACATTTTTCAACTGATTTTACTTTTGAGGAATACTGTCGAGTTGGCAATACTTGACTGTATATATGTAAATCTGGGACTATGAAAGGTAGGTAGATCTATTATGCCTGTATTCCTCAAATTCGGAATTCGCTCTATTTTAAAGTTTTCCTTAGTTAAAGGCAAATCCGTTAGAGAAACGTTCCGTGAGATTAATGATGTTTTGGAGGATGGTACTCTACCACTTCGAACTGCGGAGGAGTAAACTGATCACATACAACAATATCAAGTGAAAACGGCCGTGGTCAAAGGCCGGTGAATCGTCCCAAACAGTGGCCAAGCTGGGATTGACAGCCAGGAAGGTTTTGCTGTGTGTTTGGTGGGATTGGAAGGGAATCATCCAATATGTGCTGCTCCCATGTGGCCAGACGCCTAATTCTACCATCTACTGCGAACAACTGGACCGTTTGAAACAGGAGATCGACCAGATGAGTCGAATATTTTCCAGGAGGAAGGGTGTAGTGTTCCAAACATTTCGCCAGAAGCTACGGGAGCTCGGATGTGATGTTTTACAGCAGAGCAAAAAAGCGAAAGGAAGATATTTGCCAACCGAATATAAATTGAGCCAGACAGTTAGATATCATTGCTTATTATGATCCGAGAATTATATTCTTATGTCCTCTTAGTGCAAAGAATAGATAATATTTTACGGTTTCGTCAAATTCCGTAAAGACTCAGAGTGTGGTTTTAGTATCGTTTCTGCAAAGAACTATTTTTCTAACTATTGGAGATGATATAATACAGTTATGAAGTTTTCAAGGCTAAATGATAGTGACTAGTTCTTGAACCAACGTATAGGCGACGGATTTCAATGCGAGAAATGAGATATTGTATTGAAAAGAGATAACCAATTCGATATCTAGAATGGAAGCGCTGATGGAATAAAGAAATACTTTCAAAGGTTATTGAATCTCAATTTCGTAAAATCTTGGTGAGAGAAAGATTTCCATAAACTACGGCGAATCCCAGCTATTTTCTGATTTCTTCAAAGGATTTTTTAAGTGAATTTGCGCTATTAGAAATACGCTGGTATATAAAAAATCGCCGACAAACAGTTAATAGTTTTCTAAATGTTACGCTTTGCAGTGTGTAGAATACTCTATACCATCAAAACAATTATTCCCACCTATTTATAATTTTCAAAGCCCCTTTGAATTTTTTTTACCAAATATTATGTCCATTTACCGTTAAACGAAGCATTTCATCAAGGAATCCATCATTTCCCACCTATAAGTGATTACGATTGATGTTTGATTGAAGTGCTTTGTAAGCACTTGAGAGATCAGTCGATCAATTGCACAATTGCAATGTACAAAACGCCGCACCATGCTGAGCGTCACATATGAACACATCCCTTACAACAACTTACACACACACATACATATATACTCACGAATTAAGACAATAGAATGGGAAATTGGCTGGTACTTGCTTTGAAGATCAATCGAATTTGTGTGGCGGAAATAGTTGAAGGTGGCGGCGGCTTTAATCTCATGCCGTTAATGTAGCTGTTAATGAGCTAACGTGAAAGACACTTCCTTCAACGCTGCAGCGGCTACGTCAAAGCGTTCCAATCAAACACTTCAATTGGAAAATAACAACAACAACAATAAGAACAGGCGTTGCAGTGACGTTGGAATGGAAGGCTAATTAGATGTGTGTGTTTCTCTGTGTGTGTATGTGTGCGTGTGCGGGTGGCCTCCCAACAATTCGGCGCCTTATTAAATTATTAATTTGTGTAATTTTTAATATTTTATTGACTGTTTTTCGCTTTTGTCTGTTTGTTTTGCTTGCACTTTGCTTTGAACTTGGGCGTGGGATACCCAACACACATATGCATATGTATGTATCTGTGTGTTAATGTTCATCTGCGCCACCACTCACTTCTAAAGAATTTACATGCTTGCCGGTGTGTGGTTTATAAATTTTTCATAAATTTAATCGAAATTATGTGCCAATAAAAAGTCAAACAACAACACAACAATAAGAAGCAGATAACGGTAATAAGCGAGCAGCGCTAGATTTTGTTGAGCGGCTTTATTGTTTGATCTTGCCAATTTGTTTAGATGTATATTAATGTGAAAACAGCAACAATGAAAACATTGTTATTCTTGCAACAATCACACCTCCTTACACTTCCCGTTATGATTTATGCATTTCGCACTCGTGCAGTCCATTAAGGAAAATATGAAAAATTTACACAATTCTCGAAATACCTGATTTTTTGAAAAGATCACAGAAATATTTGAGAATTCATCATTATAGCGTGCCGTTAGTGGCAGCAACCAGCAAACATCCGTTAAGTGGGTAAAAGCAAATTATTAGGCGGTAATGTGTAAACAACAAAACGGTGTGTTTATACACATAATACAAAGAGCAAGCAATAAACAACGGAGTGTTAGTTTCGGAAAATAGAGTATATGTACATATGTGTGGATCTGTTGCTTTTTTGTAAGTATGTGGCAAAAGAACGCGGAACTCAGATGGAATTTCTCTTGAGGAATTAAAATCTCACTCTTGTTGTTGTTGTTGTGGATTGCTCTCATTTTTTGTTGTTATTGTTTTTGATTGCTCTCACTTTTTGTTGTTGTTGTTGTTGATTGCTCTCATTTTTTTGTTGTTGTTGTTTTTGATTGCTCTCACTTTTTGCTTTTTTGATTATTGTTAAGAGCGATCTCTGCTATAGTCGCTTATAGATCGTTAAAAATATAGACGAGTTTGAGTTGTTTAAGTCCTAAACTGTACTTTAAAATCTTATATATAGTATAAGCTGCCGTATCAAGATCGTAATATTTATGGATCATTATTCCGTCTCGGGACCCTCTCTGATAGCTAATTTTTTATTACTAATCCATAAAGAAAAAGTATATATCAGCGATCACTAAAGAACTAACGTTAAGGTGGCTGCTGGAATAAAAAGAGAAGAGGAACTAAGTGATGATCTAAAGTTTATATAGCAGACTGGTTGGGAAAGATACGGTGTGTTATTGAAGAAATGTAAAACTTAGAAACTTAAAACTTAAGGCCGACCTGGCCGGGCTTCTCCCTCTCTTATTGCCGAAAATACATTTAGATCCTTAGAACACAGTACGGTTGCTAAGACCGGTCTGACAAGGACTATTAAATCATATTCTTCAACTGGGAAGAGAGAAAATATGGAAAGGGAACGATGGCGTAAGAGTACTGCAACAACAGGCAATATGTTAAACATGGTCTGAGATTTTGTCTTTTATTAGGATTAGTATAGTAAAAGGTCGAAATATACAAAAGAATATAACATGGAATATTTCCAAAGTGATGGCTCGTATATATGTACATACAAAAAAATATAAAAAATATTTAAAGTGTTATAACTTAACTATAAGGAAATCGTCATATCGGAATACGATGGAAAAGGTTCAGCGGCTAGCAGCTCTCTGCATAACGAGGACCCTAAGAAACACGCCAACGGCAGCTGTGAAACTAATATTAAACCTGCCGCAGATAGATCTTTTTGCGAAATCGGCTGGACGACTTCTGTAGCAGGCGAATTAACATATAGAACCTTCGGGTACAGCTCGGTTGTTAACGGCAGTCCGATAAGTAAAAAAGTTTAAAGTAAACTTGGAAAAGGATGATTGGCGTAAGGGCACTGCAACTAAACGCAACACCTTAAACATCTAAACGGATGGCTCGTAAATTGATAATGGAGTTGGTGCAGGAATATACTGCGTTAGGTATAAAACAACCTTTCAAACTCCCGGACTACTGCAGTATATTTCCGGCAGAGGCCATTGCCATTGGGAAAGCTGCAGAGCTAGTCTCTAATATACCTTCCTGATACCCTAGAGTTAACGTCTACGTAGACAGAAACAGGGTGGCAGTGGAGAGTTTAGCCAGGCTACACTTCTACTGGGTGCCAGGCTACAAGGGCATCGAGGGCAACGAATTCATTGACGGGATTACCAAGGTCGGTGTACAGCTGTCCACCGAAAACATGATCGACATTGGAAAACCATTGCCTGTAGCGAAAGAAGAATCTACTGGGGTGCAATACCGCAAAGGTCATGTGCAAAACGGTGGATCAGAAATATACAAGTTTCCAACTAGCACTGTGCAGAAAGGATTGTAGGACCATGGTTAGCATACTTACTGGTCTCAGTCTGGTAGAAGCGCACACGTATAAGATGGGGCTTTCAGATCGAGAGGAATGCAGGAATTCTCAAGACCATGGCACGAAAGAAACAGTGGAGCATCTCTTGTGCGTTTGTCCTACACGACCAAGACAACGCTTTTGGTACCTAGGGGCCCCGAAGTACGATAAGTTGGAGGACATATCAATAAGTCCTCTCTCGACGAATAAAAACTAAACTCTACAAGTACCTCATCATTTCCGTCCTGCTTTATGGTACAGAAGCGTGGTCCCTTAAACATTGGCAACGGCGAATACCGCAGTCGATGGAACGAGGAACTGCACATAGAACGAGGAATGGCATAGTTCAGCGAATAAAAAGACAGTGGCTACACTTTCTAGGTCATGTTGTTTGAATGGACGAAAGTGCTCCAGCTTTGAAAGTGTTCAATGCAGTACCCGCAGGTGGAAACCGCGGAAGAGAACCACTTCCACTCCGTTGGAAAGACCAGGTGTAAAAGAACCTGGCAGCACTTGCGATTTCTTAATGACGCCAAACTGCCAAAAGGGGGAGCAAATGGCACGCTGTTGTAAACTCGGCTATGACCGCGTTAGCGTTTCCTAGGCCAATTAAGAAAAAGTAGATCAATAAGTTGTCCCAATGCACTTATTTAATGTTATCAATTGACCATATAAAAAAAATATTTACTTCAGCATATTTCCACATTAAACCACTGTGCAGCATTTAATGTGATGCCTGTTAGTACGTGTGTGTGTTTGTGCGCGGCAATGCGTGAATTGTGAAAATTACTATGAATTGTCAACTGAAATCGAATCGAATTGGGAATTTTCATTTGACAACTTCACTTGACAACATTCAAAGTGTCAGATGGACGGTCAGTTTGGAGCATACGACACCAGCGACTCACACACACGCACACACACACACATTGACACTGGCACGCATATGGGCGCGTGTGATTTCGTGCGTTATTTTCATGTGTCCGCCACTGTGGACGTGCGGCATACCAGCGTGTCAGTATGGAGAGATTTAATTTAAATTTTTGCTTAATAAAGCGATTTTTTTACACCAGAAGGCATGACGAAAAAAACGTTGCATATACATATATATTTATTTTATTTATATACAAACATACATACCTACACATATACATCACGCATTGCACTTCAAAATGCGACACATACGTTACAAATGAGCCATGGCGGCTAGAGTTGTGCCGCAGCGTGCGCCCATGATGATGACAAGGACATCACGCATGGTCAGCCGTATGCAATCGCACACACACACATACATACATACACTTATGCAGTCGTATATTTGGCCGGCAGCGCTCGTGTAATGGCACAGTGTACGCATTTTATGCAAATGTCAGCGTAATGCAATGACTTTAATGCGCATTTAGGATGACGATATTCAATAATTAAAATAAGTTTGCAACGCACACATACAACTATATATATATATATATATGTACGTATGTAAATGCATTTTATTCATTTTACACAATGCGTTGCATTTATTAAATTTATATTTATTTGGTTTTAATTTGTGTCGTTTACCCTCAGGATGGTGTTGAAATTAACCTGTGCAACGAAAATTAAAATAAAATATTTTTCGTTGCCAATTTAATTCAATTCGTCTTGTTTTATATTTGCGCTCAACAACAACACTGTTGATTTGTTGTTGATGTACCACAACATCATCATTATCAAGCTGTGCTAATGATTATATCTGGAAGTAAATGTGTCATTGAGCATTTTAAAGGTGGAATAATTGCGTGAAAAAATATAAAAATAAAATCTGAAAATCGCGTTAAGTCCTTAAAAGGCTTCTTACGAATTGAAAAACTGTTTAGACGTGAGTGAAAGCGCTCTGGTGCAATTATAGTTGTCTTTGATGCACCAAAGTTACAAATGGTTGATTCGAACAAGCAATTTTGTAAACTGGCATAATTAAATAGAGAGAGAAGAAATTAAATTGGTATGCCATTCTGAGTAAATATCTATATATGCTCTTGTATTCAATCCCCATCTCGAACTTAATTACACCATAGCCTTATATATGATCCTTTATTATCTTGACATTATAGTAGTAGTATCTTCTTATGGCTGTTTCTTTTCCTTAATATACTAAATAAATAAATTTCAATGTCAGTTAGATACTTTTTCTGAAAATGTTCTCAAGTTTTCTTAGATCTTCTTCCATCTTTACTTCTGAATTGCGGTGTAGATCTTTTTCGTTCTATTCAAGCCACTTTTTCTAATCATTGGAGCTTATAAAGCTTATATTAACGAACTTCTTACGTACTTCTATGAATTTAATTTACACATCAGTGCCTAATCTCCAAACCAATTTCAATACTATGGTCATCATCTAACCCCAAACCTGCTTTTAAGTTTCCAAATCCGTTTTCATGCAATAATTTTCTACTTCTATCAGTTAAAGTAGGAAACAGAAGCAGATTTTACTAAAAATTTCTACTTGTTAGAGACTTGAGACTAAGTTGGATTTGTTCTTTAACAAAAGAGACCGATCTCGGTATTCGTAAAATAAAAACCTTATACAGTGAAACCTCTCTTTGACGGGCATTCACCACCGAGCGATTTTTGTCCTCACAAGACAGTTCGCGAAGAGAAAGTAATTTGTTCTAAAAATTTAACTTGGTGCATGAAAAAATGTCTACTCAAGTAATCGGATGTAGTTCAAATATGCGCCGTTTCATTCGATAATCTGTTTCCATCTAGACGGCAATTTCATAATACCCTCTTGTAGAAACCCACTCCTTATTTGCGAAGAACTCCGACAGCCACTTTTCACAAGCCTCTTTTGAGTTCAACTCTACACCACCAAGGGCGTTCGCCATGGACAGGAACATGTGGCGCTATGTATGGTAGGTTTAAGCGTCTGGCCATATGGGAGCAGCTCATAGTGGATGATTACCTTCCAATCCCACCAAACACTCAGCAAAACCTTCCTGGCCGTCAATCCCGGCTTGGCCACTGTTTGGGACGATTCACCGGCATTCGACCACGACCGTTTCGCTTGATATTGTCGTATGTGATCCATTTTTCGTCGCCAGTCACCATCCCCTTCAAAAATAGGTCGAGTTCGTTCGGCTTTAGTGAACTCCATGTTTACACATCTATAACAGTTGAACGCAATATCCAAACTAATCAAGCATAGCGTCGTTTTGTAGGTTAGGTCCAGACTTTTCAAAGTATGTATAGTATTTCCAGATACGAGATTTGTTTGGCCCCATAAATAGCTGCGAAATTCAAAAGATAAAATGGCGAAAGAGGATATTAATATTTCTAATATTTCGATTTTGTAGGCTAACTTCGAAAATCGGAGAAACCAAAGTCCCCCAGTATAAAATAGTTTAGTTCAATACCCGGCCGAGTTTTACTGTTGGACAGTATTATTAATTGAATTAGTTAGACCCATCAAGCTCACTGTCGCCTCCAAGGAAGAATTGAATTTCATGCTAATATCATATAAAATATGTTATTCTGTCTTTACTTTGTTTGACTATTTTTGAGGTAAATAGTAATTATGGACTGTAGACACGTACTGAGAACTCCAGCGGACGTTTAGATATACATAATAGCAGTACTACTGTATGTGAATCAACATTCTGAGATCTCGAATAAATGTATACGTTTGTTGAGCTAAAATTTAAAAGCATTCTTCCAAAGGTGAAAAATAATTCTACAACGATTATACTGAACACATGAAGATTATGATCTTTCAAGTTCCAGTATTCAAACCATTTCTTCTTTTGATTAAATGTAATAAAATATTTATGCCATATGAACCCGGATTCGTATCTTAAAGCAACCTCACTTTTATTTTTACCACTGATGATCACTTACAACCTTATGCCTAATAACTAATAAATTCATCAGCTTTAATAATTTATTTAAATTTAGACACACATTTTTCAAGTCAATAATTTGCGTTTATAAAAATCACATAAAACTTCAAATCCGGATTAGGCAGCATTGCGTAGATTTCACTTGAGATTTTTTTGTTTTTATATATTCATAAATATTATTGTTTTTTTTTTTGTTGTACATTTGACGAGTTGAGTTGATAAAATGTCAAACAGTTTATAACAGTTGAGTGGTCATTTGAATTTCGTATTTTATCCCCCACCCATTGTTGCCGACATTTTTGGTATTTGTTTGCGTCTGCGTACGGTCGTAAAATTTTTTATAGCTTTTCAATAAATTTTCAATGTGTTCGCTGTTAATTGTACTGAAGCTTTGTCTTTTTGGCGCGCTTTCAATATGCGTTAGGAATTTATAGTGTTACCTTTTGTTCGTGAACTTTAATTTGATTTGTTTTTCATTTGTGTTGGCGCTTCATATTCATGTTTTTCGTTTGAAAATATTAGCTTTATTGACCGACCGACCATATTTCTATGCCGCAGCAGCGGGAGTAAACGATTAGCAGCGCTAGTTTGATGCTTTGTGCGTTTGAGCTTTGGAAAGTGGCATTGATCTGGTATTTTTATTTTAATATTTCAACGCTTTTATTATTTCAAGCATTTTTATGTTAATTCATGAATATTTACAATGATCTGTGAGAAATCAGTACATATGTATAATATCAATGAGTGGAAAATCCAGATGCGAAATCTGTTTTATTGGAACATAAATTATAATATTCAAAATTTTGAATTCATTAATTGAAAGTGGTTTCACTTAATTTTAGTTGATTTATTAATTTACATTGTTTCGCTCATGTTTTTATAATCTGTCTTTAAGAGTCTTTTAACATTGATTACTTTCTTTACATTGATTTATTAATTTACATTGTTTCGCTCATAATCTCTCTTATATTGTCTTCTAACACTGATTACTTTCTTTACAGCTTCGAAAGGACATCATATAAAGATTTGGTATGTTGATTATCGACATTTATTACTTTCTGCATAACTGAGTTCAAAACATAAATACAGTTTCCTGGATAACCTCGAGACCCGGTGAGTACCATAAAATTACTGAATTATAATTATTATTATTGTGATAATATCATTAAATATTATCCAATATATGGTATGATCTCAAATTTTATCTTCGATAAATCTAAAGTCTGACCAGCTCGTCCAGCAAAGGTCTTACATCGGATTTACAAAAAAAATTTCAACGTCAATTTCTGTCAATAACAGTAATTTCATGATGTTTCATTGGACTGTCTCAAGATTCTGATAGTGAAGTATATGAAAAAAACATGAGTATTGTACCCTAGTGCCTATTTAAAAAAATACACAGCGTGTTGATGAGCCTTTATAGCAAGAAATATAAGGTTAGGTGGCTCAACACAACAGGATTTCAACGTAAAATATTACCAGTCTGATCAGGCAGGTAGTTGAAACAAAGAACGCTACCAGAAATGAGCTAGCTACTCAAGCCTCCCCTGGGGGTTTATCATCATCACCATTCTAGGATTTAATTTTTCTTCAAAATAGATTTCTTACTACCCTTACAAATTAATAATTCATTGTAGAAAGTAAATCTAACGTCTAGTACATCTTTATAATACTTTATAGAATTTCTGGATAACTTCTTACCTAGCTAATTGCAGTACAAAGTTCAAGCACTGCAAATGCGGAATTTCGGTTGCGAGATCGTGAGTAAACTCAGAAATAATAGCTGGGTCAGACACAAAGTACGGAGATAATTATATTCGGAGTAAAGTTATTCAGCTTTATAGGTCTAAAACTTAGAATCCTCAGTTCCAAACTTCTGGAAACCTTCAGAATATTTAAATATTGACAGACCACGCTCTCAGAAGATATGACCCCTATTTTGGTCAATTAGTCCCAAATCGATTTATCAATTTCTATCAATCTATACTTTCAATAAATAAAGACATTTTTGAAATCGAAAGAGACCAATTTCTATATCCTGTTTCTTTCATTCATTTTGTTTGTATTCCAATCAACAGTTTGGAATATCACTCACGAAGTTTTAAATGTAGCCATGATCAATTAATGAAACTATTTTTCCGGGAGATTGACATAAATATACAAGTAAGGAAAGGCTAAGTTCGGATGCAAACGAATACTCTCGCAATTTATTGATGTAATTTTATTAAGGTTACACACAATTTGACCCACATATTCGGCGTAAAGTCCAATAGAAAAACGGAAATCATCATATATAGTATATGAGGGCTGAGGTAATTCCTGAACCGATTTCACTAATTTTCACCACCAAGGTACACTATATCCAAGACTAAACGCTCATTTAATTTTGCTAAGATATCTCACATATTATCCGATTTAGAGGCTATGAAGCCCATCGTATTTTTGAAAACCCTATAATTGGGTATATGAGAGCTTGGGGAAGTTATGACCCGATTTTAACCAATTTTGGTACAGAGTACACTATTAGAAGAAACAAATTTCCTCTGAATTAAATTGAGATATTTGAGAGATTTTCCGATATTTTCGGTGAAAAATTACCCTTAGGCACATGTTCGATATCCAGGGACTTTAAAAGCCATCTTCGAAAGCAACCCTCTCACGATCCCAAAGAACATGTGTACCAAGTTCCGTCAAGATCTCAATTATTACTCAAGTTATACGTTGCACGGACGGACAGACAGACATTCGTCTCGTCATCCTGATAATTTTGATATATGTAGCCCTATATCTAACTCGTTTAGTTTTATGACTAACAAACAACCGTTATGTGAACAAAACTATAATACACTTTTAGCAACTTTTGTTGCGAGAGTATAAAAATTGCATGCTCTGATTTTCGAAGTTAGCTTCTCCAAAATCGAAATATTTGGTTTCGAAGTTCGAAAGAAGGCTTTTTTTTAAATAATAATTATTAACAACAGGATATCGTTACTAAAAAATTCAAAATATGGATATGGTCTACATTTTCCTCTTAATTTAATGGTGTATAAAATTTTTCGCTCAAGCTTATATAACCAATGATATAAAATGTCGAAATTGGATCTTCGAAAAAATTACAAAATTTGTAAAATACGATTTATCATCATTTCATCATCTATAGTCTTCGTCTGTTGTTCTTTTTTTTTTGTCTTGTCTTGATTGCCTTAGGTCTAGTTTCAAGAGTCTGATTGCCACCTTTTCGATTTTGCCGATTCAATGATTTCGTAATTAGCGACATCTATTAGATGCGGAATGTATTTTTTCGAGTTGGTCAGTGAGTTCAATGTGATTGTAAATTTTATTTTCGATACGGTTTCTATCGAAACGGATTTAATGATTATGCCCAATAAGTCCGGTCCTCTTTCTACTTCCTTCCGTTGAGCTAGTGTTCGATCCAATCGCTTCGTAAGTAGTTAAAAATCATTTTCAAGAACTTTTCAGTCTCAATGGTGAATATAAAT
Organism: Zeugodacus tau; assembly: GCA_031772095.1. Lineage (NCBI taxonomy): Eukaryota > Metazoa > Arthropoda > Insecta > Diptera > Tephritidae > Zeugodacus > Zeugodacus tau. The sequence goes on along the minus strand of CM062651.1, from coordinate 14,326,273 downwards.
TAGCTGCAGCATATCGTTAAGAGTTCATAACTTATTGTTGTTGTGTTAGCTTCCGAAAACATACCCCAAATAATTTTGAGGAATGCTGACACGTTGACACTCTTTAACTCTGTAAAATTCGTGTCCCATCCTATTATGTAGACTTGTTATGGGAACGGCGGGTAACAGCTTCTTAATTAAAGGCAAATTTTTGTTGTAATTTCATATACCTTTTCATCGATTTTTATTTCACTTAATTCACTACTGCACTTATTGGTATCACTATGGACCAACTGGGTTTAGCCTAAATCGCTTTAGGCTTAACCTAACCTCACTAATCTTTATTATAAATACAATTACAATGCAGTGCATATGTATGTATGTACTCACACATACAACTCGTTCCACACTGATATGCTTCAATGTATTAGTGCATGCAAATGTTTTATCTGTCTATTCAAATGTGTAATGTGTTAGGTTTTATTTATTATACTTATGTCGGATTTTAATTAAAATAAATCAATTTTATGCAAAGCGTAATTTTTCAATTTTTATCAAATTGTCATTTCTGCGTAATTAATTCTGCTTGCAAATTTGTAATGAGCACACATCCCTTCACACATATAAATATATTTATATGTGTATGTGTGTCTCAACCCTTGTTTCCTGCCAAATACCAAATGCAAGCACCCTTTAACCATTTTTAGTTGCATAATTTTGACAGCTATAGTTATTGTTATTGTTGTAAATGCTGATAGCGTCATACCGTTGACTTGTCATTTTGTTGGTTTGTGTTGTTGTTGTGCGTTTGTCAAAATAATTCCACGTAATTATAATATTTGCATTATACTATTTATTGTATTATTACAATCTTTTTTTTTGTTTTTGTTGTTTTGTATCTATAATTTTGTAATTTGAATGTTTTGTTTTTATATATTGTGAATTTGCAACGCTTAAGCCATCAAGCTTTGTCGTTGTAGATATGTATGATTGAAACACAGCAGGTGGGCACCCAATGTGTGTGAGTGTTGGTGCGTGCCTTGGATAAATAAAACACAATAGAATGTATAATTAATTTTTATTTCGATGACAACATCAACATAATTCAGTCCATTTTACTATATGACACCACCCCACATTGACACAGGTCAACAGATGACGCCCGCCACCCAATGTTTAGTTGTCTGTGCCGGGTGAGTGATTGAATTGATACAGTATAAGCACACACACACATATCTACTTCACCAATACATATTGATGTCCACACATTTGTCAACTCCATACAGTTATGCAATCGCTTGCAATCCCCTTCGCTCCTTCTGCCTGAGAGCGCACCTCATCCAGCCCTTTTTCTATGCACTGCACTTGTGTTAAACACAAATTAACCTCATTTGCCCAACAACAACAGCAATAATGGCACAACAAAGTGTTCATTGCAGACTAAACCAACAACATGGATAATTTGTTAAATAAATTGCATGATTACTGCATGCCGCAATTCATCCCGGGGTTGCATCTAAATGCATAAATAAATACTCATACTTAGCTACATTGCTCACACATACATGCATTTGGATATATCAATAGAAATCTAACCTGTAGTGTAACGAACTCATTTGTAAGTAATCGATTTGAGACTAGACTGATGGTCACATCATTTCGTTTTTAGGAAACTTTTATGTCTGTTCTTCTCAATCTCAATACCAATCTCATTCTCAATCTCATTCTCATTCTTATTCTCAATCTCAGTCTCAATCTCAATCTCAATCTCAATCTCAATCTCAATCTCAATCTCAATCTCAATCTCAATCTCAATCTCATTCTCATTCTCATTCTCAATCTCAATATCAATCACAATCTCAGTCTCAATCTCAATCTCATTCTCAATATCAATCACATTCTCAATCGCAATCTCAATCTCATTCTATCTCTATCTCTATCTCTATCTCTATCTCTATCTCTATCTCTATCTCTATCTCTATCTCTATCTCTATCTCTATCTCTATCTCTATCTCTATCTCTATCTCTATCTCTATCTCTATCTCTATCTCTATCTCTATCTCTATCTCTATCGCTATCTCTATCTCTATCTCTATCTCTATCTCTATCTCTATCTCTATCTCTATCTCTATCTCTATCTCTATCTCTATCGCTATCTCTATCTCTATCTCTATCTCTATCTCTATCTCTATCGCTATCTCTATCTCTATCTCTATCTCTATCTCTATCTCTATCTTTATCTCTATCTCTATCTTTATCTCTATCCTCCCTATATTTTTACCTTCTCTACATATCTCTATCGTTTTCCTCTCATAATGTACAAGAGGGACAGGGTAAGATCTCAAACATTTAACACTTAAGAATCAGTTCATTCACTCTCTAGTATCAAATAGGATTCAAAAAACTTTAGAAACAGATCCATTAAGATAACTCTTCGGAAAATACTCTTGATCTATCTATTTGAGTTCAAACTCTTACAAAAACTTTCTTCCAGGATAGAACTCACTAATCTCTCTATCTCAATCTCAATCTCAATCTCAATCTCAATCTCTAAATCTATCTCTATCTCCCTCTATTTCTTCCTCTATACATCTATCTTTATCTCACTCTGTTCTGTAAGAGATCTATCTCTTCTATCTATCTCCCTATATTTTTTCCTTCTCTACATATCTCTATCGTTTTCCTCTCATAATGTACAAGAGGGACATTGTAAGATCTCAAACATTTAACATTTAAGAATCAGCATTTCTAGTTCATTCACTCTCTAGTATCAAATAGGATTCAAAAAACTTTAGAAACAGATCGATTAAGAGAACTCGACGGAAAATATCTTTGATCTATCCATTTGAGTTCAAACTCTGAGAAAAACTTTCTTCCAGAATAGATCTCACTAAGTTATATAACTCATTCGAAGTTCAACATTCATAAGCATTTTTAACCCTGTTACTTCCACGATTGAGATGAGCTCTTAATAAAGCTTTATTTTTGTCTCAAAGCATATCTATTTTTCCATTCTTTAATAGATTAATTGGAATTAATAATTAATTGGAACTGGCTCTACAAGTGGAGAATCGTAATTGTATTATCAACACGTTGTCCAATTAAGTCGATCATTGGGATTCCGAAAGCCAAATAAAACTACAGCTTTGTCGGGCTAACCATACATCAGCTCTCATTCGAGTTCTATAAACTCCACTTCAGTGAACCAGGTCTAAGTTGTAATTGTAATTCTATCAACCTTAGGGGAAAATTACTCCCATTAGTACTATTCACTCAACTAGTGTTATAACTCCTAGCATGTGATGTTCAGATTTCCCCTACGGAATAGATAGGCCAACGTGTAGATTTACCACCTACTTATGTACATATTTATTTGTTGTGTGTTTGTGTGTGCTCTAAATAAATGTATGCATAATTTATTAAGTATGTTGGTTTTTGTTTACAGCATTTTTGTTCGGTTGTTTAGATGGCTTTTTTGTTGCATTCGTATTATTTGCATTTGAAATATGCAACAGAATAAAAATATAAATACCTTTAAATACATTTTATTTCACCAACAATTAGTTATAATGCGTATAATGATTACCCAATAAACCATTGGTTAAGAGTTATTCATAAAGTGCAAAGGTCATGAATCATGGCTCATGATAATGGTAGCTTATTAGGACACTATATATAGTCACCACCAATCATTGAGGGTTCTACTTAGAGCTACAAAAGCTTTTATAGAAACAAGTTATAAATAACCAATAATTCCCTAAATGGCAAACTACGGCCTAGAGGATTTTTATTCAACGAGAAGTGTTAAATCTGCTATGAGATGACCAGCCTTCCTTTTCCAATTTAATAAACTTTCGATAAATACAATTCCATTACGTGAATCTTGACGCTCCTACGCGACTTTGCTTTATTTCAAAGATTTTCGTCTCCAAACGTCTCTCGGAATCAAAGGAACCAATACTGCAAGGAGAACGAGATCACCTGAAAACTTTCCTAAACGGCTTCAGAACACAGCCTCATGTCACACGAATAATGATATGAAGAGTTTAAAGGAATTGGGCACTAAGCTCCGATGTGTAAAGTAGTACTTGAAGACAATTACTCGCTAAGTTACGAGTGTGAGATGTATATGCCCTTTCATTATTATAAGCCAAGGTCTATCACACAAGCATCACCAGGAGCTCGACAATCCAATGAGTTCTGCATACGGGAAAGTGAGCGAGGCTACTTTTCTGCAATTCTTCTCCCACCACTTCTGCTGGTCTTTGGATTTTATCCTAATTTATCTATGTCTCTGAACGGCAAATTAACTAATCATCTTCAGACGTAGTGGTCGAAATATGTCATACAAGTTATAGAAATAAAAAAGAAAGAAGAAATGTCGGCGTCTAAAGCTCTCTCTCCCTATATATCTATCATAAACAGTCGGTGGTCAATCGAAACCGGCACAAAACTTGAATTGATCTGCTCACCGAAGTGTTCGCTCAATATCCACTGATTGTTGTGATATGTGAGAAGTGGCGCCATCTTGTTGAAACCAAATGTCACCGAGGTCAGGACCTTCAATTTCAAGCATGAAATAGTCGGTTATCATGATGCAATAACTTCATTAACGATTACGTTCTCACCGACATCATTTTTAAAGAAATATGAACCAATGGTTCCACCAGCCCACAAAGCACAGCAAACCGTTGTTTTTTTGGATGAAATGGATGCTCTTGAATTTCTTCAGGATGCACTTCGCCCCAAATGCGCCAAATTTGCTTGTTTATGTACCCATTGATCCAAAAATGGGCCTAATCGCTGAACGGAATTTGGTTCGACAACGTCGGATCTTATTGGAACTTGGAACAAGAGCCCAAAGTTCGAAGCGATTTCATTTGGTAATGTCGGGCGGTACCAGTTCTTGCACAAGCTGTGCTTTGTATGATTTCAAATTAAAGTTCTCGAGGGAAAAAGGTGCTAAGTTGTTTCAAACGTCAGTCCGAGTTCTCGCGAACGGCGCCGTATCGACTCTCCACTGTCTCAGCGCTCTACAATTTCTTCACTGCGTGCTGGACGTGGTCTATTCGTTCGAATATTATTAAATAATGAATACTGGGTCTCAAGATGGGTGATGGTGGTGCGAATAGTATGCTCAGTAGGCCGTTTATGTTGACCATCAGTTAAGTGAAGCGCGCGAAACACATTCTTTACAGCACCTGCATTTTAGTAATAAAGTTGAGCAATTTGTAAACGTTGTCCAAGTGTCGGAGTTATCGGAATTAAAGAGCTCCTATAAGTAGATATCGTTCAATTTAGGGCTCCCTATAACATATGGGTCAAAGGTCAAATCTAATTGGTCAATGTAACTATAAGTACATTTCAAAGAGAAATAGGTAGGAGACTCACCTAAACATCTACCAAAGGTGTCTTTGATTACTATTTGCTTTCCATTTGGTTGACGGGTATATTTGTACGCATAATTGGTTTGTGTGTATGTGTGTGTAAGAGTATTTGAATTGCGTTAGTGTCGGTTTGGCGCGTGGTTAGCTCATGTTGGTCTATTTGTTTATCGTTTACAATTGCGACACTTTTTTCACCACAACTATTTTTCACACACCTACACATTTGTATATACGCCTACACTCACATATACAAGCAGGCGCATAAAGCAATCCCACTTGGCCGCACACAACCGTTGCATTGTTTATGCATGAAATTATTGCATTCATTAAAATCTAAACAAAAACGTTTAGATTTTGTAATTTGTTGGTTATTGCAATTGCAAATGCGAAAAAAGAAAGAACGAGGCAAAAATAAATAAATAAATAAATGGTATTAAATGAAATGGGCATTTAACAATTATATAATATTTGTGTATTTGCACAAATTCAGTCGAAAATTGAATATGCAAAGCTTGCTGTTGTTTGTTTTTGCTGTTTTTGTTGTTTTTTCCCCAAATCCTAATAGAAAATCAACACTAATTATGCCATTTAAGCTACCAAATGAGGTTGGATTTAAAGTTTGGAAATACCAACGAAGACCGTTGACAAGTTAAGCACCGAGAACATTTGTGAAAGCCGCTGGTTGGTTGGGAATTTTATGGTATTACATATTAACTAATACAAATGAAGGGATCAGAGGTGCACACATACATATTTAATGAAATACTAAAAAAAATTTAAATAAATAATAATCTAACCTAAAAAGCTGAGCAGTTTTGGCAATGAGAGTTACGAGGGTCTAAAAAATATAATATAGCATGAAATCGTATTCATATAAAATCTTTATCCAACAGAGAACTCTAAAGCTACTCGAGTTCGGTAAGTGTGTTTATTATTTATTCGCCAAATAAGAGATTTTGGCATCTATTCATCCTGAGCATGTTCCTTTTCCATCGTCTTTGAATCTAACTAATCGGATCGTTCGCACATTTGCATTGGCCTAGAGGCTGTTCCCACAGTAGCAGTCCCAGAAACCGTACCCCTCCAGCTGCTACAAGAATAAAAAAATGATTAACCGATCGATCCCTTATTACAAAAATAGACCTAGGAAGGAGGAGAAGCACTACACTGGAGCGGTTATTTGTCAAACATATACTCGACTATTTGTTGTAATCAGGATTTGATCTTTCAGCACGAAGTCTGGGACACCTCGATCAGCATCAGAATGCTCTCGATCACAAACTGTGCAGCGACACTATCATTGTTGAATAGGCAATAGGGTAATAGGATTCTCTAGATAAATAAAGGTAAAAGATAAAGAACCTTCAGCTTTAGTTAAAATATAGAAAGGAAATTGCGTGTCAGTGCAGTAAGTTTCGAAAGTAAATATGTGGGTTGCGGTGCTACACGTGTTTTGAAAATATTAATAGCGTTTGCCATTTATCATATTCTTCGTTGAAACCCAAATTTTTCAAAAATATGATAAAATCTATTTTTTTACAAAAAATTAAAATTTCACCACACCATGGTGAATTTTATTATTACTTAAAACCACCAAAAACATTTACCCCTTACCATATTTTTACGTTAGTATGCATTTAATAATGTTTTACAACAAAATAAATTTTCACCACACTGTGGTGAATTTTTTCAAAACATCAGAAACTATAGGTATGAACATATACGCATTTATAACCTTTAAAATAACAAAAATAATAAATTGCAAGTGACGCAATTTGTGAGTAATACAAAAATTCACATTGACATTTAATGCCTTACTTCATTACATTTAAACCTTTACCCCATTATGCGCATATTAAGCGCATTTCACAAATCAACTAATATTTAATTTTTAATCTAGAAACAAAGAAGCGCACAACATGCTGCATTTACACTCAAAATGGCTTAAAATAATTACTTTAATTTGATTATTATTTGTAGTTATGCATTTGTAATTGTCAACGGCATACATAAAGTTGCCATTTGACGTTTGGCATTTGCGTACACACACACACACCGCTTTGTTATTATTTTTGTTTTATTATTTTTCATGCAGATTATTACCATTGTATCTATTGTTGTTGTTGTTGTTGTTGCTATCATTGTTGGTCATACACCATTTTTTGTGTTATTGTTTTTGGTGTTATCAACGCCATCAACGCTATGCATTGCCTATACAACTGTCGCAACGCTTTTGGTTTATCATTCAGAGTGGCAACCGCAATGTTGGTCGTTGGCATTTCAACAATGCAACAAAATAGGAAAAATTCGCATGCTATCAAAAAAATCTCAATATATGATATATGAAAAAATGCATAATCTAGCGGTTGCATATGCTATATAGTACATGGGTGTGTGTGTCTGTGCTTGTGTCGACGGGAATAGAAAATAAAAAGTGACGCACGACAGCGTTTAGCTGACAGTGACAATAATTATTTGTATTATTATGTATTTCAATTGTATATAAATATATACAAAAGTACATATTTGCTATATTTATATACATATGCATATATCGATATGAGTGATAAGCATTACAAAATGCTTTGGTGTCCTTTTATGAGTTGCTTGCAGCCTCCCACCTCAGACCTAATATAGCCATTTATATATTACATACAAAAATAGTTGCGACCATCAACTGCTAGCCGTATGATAAAGTGTCACCAGACACATTCACAACCCAATGAGGCTGGCAACTCCTCTAGGTGGTGTGTGGAGGCATACACACATCAACGTACATATGTATATAGTACATGTATTGCCCGCGTGCATTTGTCAAATCATTTGTTGTGACCCCTTTGGTAAACTTGTAAATGACATCATTATCGCTTTATAATTACGCCAGCGGCCCAATACAATAGGGATTAGTGCAAGTAATTATGTGTATTTGATAGTATGTGTGTGGTATTAAAGCCTAAAGCATAATTGGTGGACAATATGTGTTGATTTTTTAAATGAAATTTTTTATAAGGCATCCCAAGGTTTAATTTTCTATAATCGACCACTGACTGATGAAGTAAAAAGACCTTCCGGTTTCAAAATCTCGAAGAAACATTTGTTGTTGTTATTGATACTTCTTCTTGAGCTTCTTCTTCTTGAATATTTCCTTTAGAAAGCCATCTAAAACCATTTTTATACACTGAACAGACAGGGTATATTAAGTTTGTCACGATGTTTGTAACACCCAGAAGGTAGCGTCGGAGACCCTATAAAGTATATATATAAATGATCAGTATGTTGAGCTGAGTCGATTTAGCCAAGTCCGTCTGTCTGTCCGTTAGTCCATCTATCTGTATATATACGAAGATCAGTTTTTAAGATATCGTTTTGAAATTTTGCAGATGTTATTTTCTTTACAAGAAGCTCCTCATTTGTCGGAACTGCCGATATCGGACCACTATATCATATAGCTGCCATACAAACTGAACGATCCGAAAATTTGGTGTGAGTTATTGCTCGTAGAAATAATTTAAGCTCCGAAAAAATTGTTCAGATCGGTTCACTATAGCATATAGCTGCCATACAAACTGAACGATCGGAATCAAGGGCTTGTATGGGAAACTTCCGCATTTTACTACATATCTTCACGAAAATTGGTGTGAGTTATTGTTCATAGAAATAATTTAATCTCCGAAAAAATTGTTCAGATCGGTTCACTACAGCATATACATAGCTGCCATACAAACCGAACGATCGGAATCAATGGCTTGTATGGAAATTTTTCGCATTTGTCGTGGTATCTTCACGAAATTTGACATGGATTACTGCTTAAGATAATAATATAATCTCCGAAGAAATTGTTCAGATCGGTTAACTATGTAACCTTAATGTTTCTAGCAAACAACCTTTCTAAAAAGAATTAGTAATATGTTTTCTTTTTTTACTTACTTTTTCTTACGTCTTTAGATTTGCTTAAACACATAGTTACTAAAAGATAGGCACCTGTGAAGGGTATATTAGCTTCGGTACAGCCGAAGTTAACGTTTTTTCTTGTTTTCATTGTCAATGAAGATTTTTTTTGTAGTTCAGCTTACAAACAAATTTTTAAGGGTGGCAACTCTGTTTCAAATTCCAACTTAATTAAAGTTTTTATAAGCACAAAGCTCGAAAAACACATTGCATACGCCAAGAAATCGAAACGCTATTTATTTTCAAACAACTATTTACTTAAATTAGGTGGCAACTCCAAAATTTTTAATAATTTTTATATAAGATAACGAAAAATTATTTAAAAAAAAGGTAATTGATTCTATATATTCTATATGAAAATTAATTTTTTCTCCTTTATCCTTTCCCGCAAAATTCCATAAATAACCCACCGCACAATAGGAAAACATATATTCACGTCATTCTCATAAGATTGGTCCATTAAGCAGTTACAGTTGAAAGTATAATCAAATAAGAATGAAAATTTCAATTACATGAATCCAACAAGGAAATAGTAGTATCGTATGTATTTGATTAAAATAAGAAATATCAAATCGGCCACCCCTTTAAGTACACACAAACATTATTTTGTATTGGAATGCACATCCGCTAGATGGCCGAAGGAAGTGTGTAGAACGAATACAACAAAAACAAATATGTAAAAGTATTTGTCAGTGGCGCTACCCTGTAGGGAAAATTTTGGTAAGCTACGCTAAGCAGACAGAATTGTAATAAATTGTTGTATATTTGTAGTAAATAATTCTTGGAAACAACATTTCAGATGCATGAACCATCTTAATTACCTTGATGAGCTGCCTAGTTATTTGTTTTTATCTATTAAACAGATTTATACAAAAACAAGTAAGGAAAGGCTAAGTTCGGGTGCAACATTTTATACTCTCGCAATTTATTGATGAAATTTTATTAAGAAAACACTATTTGACCCATATATTCGGCATAAAATCTAATAGTATAACGGAAATCGTCATAAATAGTAAATGATGGCTGAGGAAATTCCTGAACCGATTTCACACATTTTCACCACTAACATACATTATAACTAAGATTATATGCTCACTTAATTTGATAAGATATTTCACATATTAACCGATATATAAGGTATTAAGCCCATCGTATTTTTGAAAATCGTATAGTTAGCTAGCGGAAGTTATGACCCGATTTTAACCATTTCTGGTACAGAGACACACTATTAGAAGAAAAAGATTTCCTCTGAATTAAATTAAGATATCTGAGAGATTTACACCAATATTGTCGGTGAAAAATTACCCTAAGGAACTGAATTGTTCATGTTCCAAATCCGGGGCACTGAAAAGTTATAGCCCGATTTCGACATTTTTTTTCACAAGTGATGCCACAGATCATGTACAATAAAAAAAAAGTTATATGGGAAAAAAGTTATGGGTCGTAGTTGTGAACCGATTTCATCAATTTTCCACACGTGTCATCAGAGTGTCAAGAAAATATTATATACCGAATTGATTGAAATCCGTCGACGGCGCGACCATTTTCCATTTTGTAAAAAAATTTAGTGTTTCTAATGAATATTTAATAGTTTTCTAACCTTTGTATTGGAGGTGGGCGTGGTTATTATCTAATTTCAACTATTTTCATGGTGTGTGGTGGGGTACGTAAGGGAACCGACTGCAGAAAGTTTAGCTTTATTGGTTTGCGAGATATATACAAAAAACCTATTTAAGGACGGGTCCACGCCCACTTTCCCAAAAAAATTGCATCCAAATATTACCTTTTTTTTACCAGTTTTCACCCCTTTGTGGGCCGATTTTGACCTTTTTTTATACCAAGTTTTGTCTAGATATCACAATTTTTATTTAAGTTATCCGTTGCACGGATGGACGGACGGACAGACAGACATTCAGCGTCAGACAGAAATTTTGACTAGCCTCGTGATCCTGATCATTTTGATATATATAACCCTATTTATCTATCTCTGCAGGCGGCGATAGATTTTTAATGAGGTATCCACATATTCTCCTGTACGAATTCAGCTAGATAAATTTATTGTGGCTTTCACATAAATAATTTTTTACAAGCGAGCAGCGTCCAAAGATAGAGAGCATAGAAGTGACCAAACGATTACAGCTAAGAAATAATAGTTCAGGATCTAGCTCAGATAATAATTGCGATTTCTAAGAAGTCTTTCGAACTCAGCATCAACTGTCGAGGAGATTTTTGGATCTTTTGCAATAAAATGATATATAAATTACAAAGCACAACTTGTTGCATTCCGTTCGAGTTCTGCTCCAGAACTAAGAGAGAGTAAATTATGTTACTAAAAGCACTAGAACGAAAAAAGAGATTTTTCCTGCAGGGTAACGTGCATCCATCCAACCAACATGCAACCCATGTAATTATAAAAGCTCACTTAATAAGTAATATTAGTATAGAATGTGACGTGTTCTGCATTGTTGTTGTTCTTATATTACTTCAACTCAGCTGCCAAACAAAATAAGTTATACTTGTACATACATATAAATACAATTGTGTCTTCAATATACATACCACCACACATGTAACCTCTTGCACTATATTGCATTCACATGTTTTATTGTTGTTGTTGCGCTCTTAATTCGTAATACGAGCTACACTTAAATGACTTGTCTCTCACTTGTCAATCACACACCTCTCACCTCGCCTTCTGTGCGCGCGCTCCCGACACTGCACTTTCCAATGTCAGTCGGTGTGATTGACAGCAATCACACTGTCCATCAAGTCTGTCTACCTATCAATTCTGCAACCCTACCTACTGTTGTTGTTGTTGGTTAAGAGGCTAATGTGGCGCGCACTCAATGTGGCAGCAACACCACCCCAAAACCAAAGGAAGGCATGCAACAACTAAACTTTTGTATACTAGTGTGTGCTGTTGAGACTACTGGTGTTGTTGTTATTAATATTGTTTTTGTTAGTGTTTTTGCGATTAGTTTTTGGTATAGTTTGTTGTTGTTGTAAGCTCTTATTGTTGTTGTAATTTTTTTCTTATTTCTGTAAATTATTTTTATTTTTTTTCTTGTTGTTGTAAATTTTATTGCTAATGCTGTTGTTGTTGTAAATTTTATTCTCATTGTTTTGTTATTGTTTAGTACTTTCTGTTTTGTTGTAGTCTGTTTATGTTTTTATTTTTGTTGTTGTTGTTGTAAATTTTATTGTTACTGTTGTTGTGGTTGTGGTGAATTTTATTGCTAATGCTGTTGTTGTTGTAAATTTTATTGTCATTGTTGTTATTTTTTAGTCCTTTCTGTTGTGTTGTAGTCTGTTTATATTCATGTTGTTGTAATTTCCATTGTTACTGTTGTTGTTGTAGAATTTTTTTTATTGTTGTTATAAATTTTTATTATTGTTGTGAATTGTTTTTATTTTTGTTGTTGTTGTTGTAAATTTTACTCTCACTGTTGTTATTTTTTAGGCTTTTCTGTTGTGTTAGGCTTTTCTGTTTTTTTTGTTCTTGTTGTTTTTGTATTTCTTATTTGTTGTTAGCCTAACTTATGTACTTACAATAAATCATTAAATTCTCTATTAAACGCTAATGCAACCGGTTTGCATTCTCATGCATAGACATGCACAAACACACACATACAAGCAAATTTTCGTATGTGCATGCACATGTGCGCCGTTATTTACCATTGACTTACCTTAATTATGCGGCTTTGATGATAAATTTTTCCGAAATTTCTGCTTATCTTGAACCCTTGAGCACCCTTCAACAACACCACAATTCCACACACTCCTGCACTTTCACTAAACACTACGATTTCTCACAAATATTCCAGCCGCACTAATTCAACTCGTTAAGCACTACAACAACAACAACATACACTCAGATGTATGCATATTTCACACACACAATAAATAAATAAATAAACTTTTAGCACAGAATTGTTTGTTGGCAACCACCTGGTCTGCTTGCAATCGAAGGCAGTGCAAGGCGCGAACTGGCGAGCGTCACATTGTGGACATCGTAAATTTGCGCCCAATAAAAAGCAAAAAAAGAAAAATACAACAAAAACAATAACAAATGAAAGAGTGCAAAGAGCAATCAAACACAAGGAAAACGACAACAACAACAAGAATAACAAACAGCACACATAACGCATAAGGAGCATAAACTACGAGGCAGATTTACTTACAAAAACAAACACACACACAACCATGCATGAATAAGCAAACACAAACACTTACAGACATGCATCTGCAAATGCATGCAAAGAAGAAGAAGGTCGTGGCGACGTCGTCCGACTTCTGCAAGTCGCGAAAATGTTCAAGAAAAGCACATTGCTCTCGCGCTCTCCCTGCTTTGGCGCTGCACATAGCTCACATGCACACACATACACAGGTGTTTTCTCAAGTCAAACCAACACAAATCGCGGCTGCACAAGACGAATTGCGCGCAAACAAAACAAAACAAACTTTCGCAACAGTCTTCGGCAGCGGTGGGTTGAGGCGCTGTTAAAGCGGTGTTTGTAGTGCTGTGGTGCGTGGTGTGGTGTGCCCAGCTGTGGTGCACTTGAGTGCAAATTATCGCACTTTGCTAATACGTCAAAGCAGCTGGCTGTTAAGCAAGGCTTGGTAATATCGGTGGAACTGGATTTTTAGTGGCGGTGGGGTAGCTGTTAGTTGACTGCTGCACAAGTGGCGTTGGAAAGAAAATAGTGTCTCAGCGTTGGTAAAGTGTTCGTGTTCGTGCGCGTGTGCTTTGGCGTGCAAGTTTCGTTCGTGTTTGTGCAAAAGCCGGTTGAAGTGTGGTGTTGTTGTGTTAGCGCTGTTTTTAACCCGTGTGTTGTGCGTGTGTCGTTTAAGTACGCGAGTGAAATGTGTAGTGAATTCAATGAAAATTTGTGTGAAGTGAATTTTGTATAGTGAAATGTGAGATATGAGAAGTGTAAAGAAGAAAAGTAAGTGAGAGCATGTGAGTTTTTTATTTATTTAAATTTATAAATTAACCATTCTTTGAAGAAAAAATAATCTATATTAAACTGGTAAATAATAATTTATTAATATTTTTAAGGATATTTAAGAATAGTCGATGTAGATGAAAAAAATAAAATAAAATGTCATTACATCTTTGCATTATTTATACTAATTTGTTTGCATTTGTTGCAAATCTAGTTTATATGGATATATTCCATATTGACCCACTTAAAAGGTACTTACGTCGTAGATTTTAATATTTTTTTAACTCGCTCAAAAAGTTTTCTGTTATGAAAAATATTTTTTTCATTTAAACCCAATTTTCAAGATAATTATCTAAACTTAATGCTATATAATTATGGTTTTAAGTCAGATTCAAAGTCTGTTCTCATACCATGTTACACAAGCTAGAATAAAAAATAAATACGAACGAAAATGAAAATCCAGTTCACTTGTACTTCATCCGACTTGCAATTTGTAAGAGCTTAGAAGAAATACATATAAGGATATACAGTGGAACTTCTCTAATTCGAATCACCATAATCCACAAAAAAAAACTTCGAGTTAGAGAGACTTTTAGTTATAGAATTTTCATTAAAACTTACAATTTTTCAAAAAGTTGTAAAATTTAGAATTAAAATTTTACGCATTTTTATTTATTTACTTCACATAAAGTTTTATGTATATAATATTAAAACATTTTGTTTGGCCTTAACGTCTGTATCCCATGCCTTTGTTATATATTTTATATTTATTTTTTGTTCGCCTTCATACGAATATAGGGACTCTTTTAAAATTGTTCCTTGATAGTAAAATGTAAAATTTTGTATTATGCCCTGGTCGAAAAGTTCGATTTATGGAAGGAAATTTGTAGGAAATTTGACGTTTATTGCCCATTCAAAAGTTCGAGTTATGGAGAACTTCGAGTTAAGAAAGTTTGAGTTATGGAAGGAAATTTGTATGAAATTTGATTTCTAAACGCTATTATCAATTCAAAAGTTCGAGTTATGGAGATCTTAGAGTTATAGAAGTAGGAGTTATGGAAATTCCACTTAAATAACAGCATATTAATATTTAAATGAGTATTCTTCAATCAAATTACTGAGAAACCTCTCCCAACGGACATCTCCCTTGAGCGGACCAAGTTAAATTTTTAGAGCAAATGACCTTCTCTTGGGCGGAACAAAATCGCTCGAAGGTGAGTCCGTCCATGATAATTATAGTTGTAATTCAATATTAAATGTTCCAGTTTTTTGGGAAACCACATTAATTTTTAAATACTTCTCATACCCTCTCTTCCTCATTACTTATTTCCAAGTTCAAACGAACGAATGAAAAGACGAAAAGGACGTTCAAATTAGTTCTCGAGCATTTTATCTTAAACTCTTTTGTAATTAGAAATTTAGGAATTCCAAAATTAGGACTTAAATATTATATTTGAAAAGAATTACGTTTATATGTATATGTAAATTGTCTACAATACATAGCAAGAATAGTTATTGATGTACTACAAGACCTTTTTAGGTCAATAGTTTTTAATAATGTTATATTTTAATTATTTTTTACATATATACTACATATATTTTTAAAGAAAAATTATTATATATTAAAAAAAATATATTGTAATATAATTTTTCATTTAAAAATTGTTTCAAATATTATATCTAGACTAGTTCAGTCAACAGAATCTATTACATATTAGCACCCTTCAACACTAATTAGCACATCAAATTTATCAAAATTCATCTACGGGTTAAACAACATAATCCAACTGGACTGCACAGTACCGTTCTCACGCCTCCGTTCATTTTCTTGTTTTTATTTACCTTAACAGCATGCACTTGCAATTAACTGCATTTGTATCTCTTTAAAAATATAACTCTTAAATTATTATTTTTTCAATTTTATTTACTCTTCAACAAAATCCACCTGTAGCCTGCAGTCGCTCTTCTAATAAGAATGATTTCTTCACTGTAGGAATGCTCTTTCCAATAAGGAAGCTCTCGCTCTCTTAGAGAGTACAAGGTTGTTTATACTCTTCAATTTGTTTCCCGCTCTAGAAATTCTCTTTCTACTCGCTTCAAAAATATTTCTCTTTCGCCGTAGCGCTGCTCGCCACATTCTGCTACACATTTGAGCGATTTCCCCTTTTTGCTCGCATAATTTTATTTTCACACTTTGCTACCATGCGCTGCTGTGCGCTCAGCGTTAATATATTGCTGTTGCTGTTCTCAGTAGTGGTGTTGTTGTGGTATGATTTGACGCAATTTTTGTTTTTGCCGATTTTGAATTTCATTCATAATAAATCATTTGTTTCGTTGGTTTTGTGTTGCGGAAATGTGCAAAGAGGGTACTGGCTGCGCTCATATAGATATGTATGTACATATATGTGTTTGTTTTAATTTTTCTTACATCGCTGCACTGCACTTTGTGCCCTCGTCATTTCGCTGCAGTGGTAATTATTGTTGCTATTGCTTTATTTTCTTTTATTTCATTCATTTATTTGTAAATTGTTTTTTATTTTTTTGTTACTACAACTATGTGCTCTCTCACGTTCTCAGCGGCGCATTGTTAGGGGTGCGCTCTGTTTGTTGGCGTCGCCGCTGCTGCTGCGCTGCTGACTGCGTTCGACTACTGCTGGTTGGGTTGGGTTAAAAGCGCTGAGGAGCTGTCAGTTTTGCAATAAATTTGCAAACATTTAACTTTTTCTTTGCTGTTGCTGTTGTTTTTTTTAATTTCTCGTTCTTGTTGTTTGAAGCGACGAGTTTTTCATACACGCCATTTGTACGTATGTATGGGTGTTTATAGTTATAAATAAATCATGCTTGCGTATAAACACACAAGCACATTGTTTTGGGGTGCATTCATTTCGCTTTTAACTACCTGTAAATGTACGCGTATTTATAAATGCTCATTTGTAGCAAACAAATGTTTATTTGTATGTGATTACACACACACATACATTCTTATATATGTACATACATATATGTATACTTCTCGCTTAGCATACTTTTTGCGCTTTTGAGTATCTTCCGTGTAGACATTTAATTATCTGTTTTTCAATTGGTGTTCGATTGAAACAGGAAATCTGTTTTTGTATGGAATGTCTACATACTACAAATACAGAACACAGCTAACTGTAAATTTATAAGTACTTAGAGTAAAAGATATTTAAAATATTCTGCAATTACTTAAGTGCTTTTTGAGTAAATATAGAGGATAAAAAAAATATGTCCATAAATATATATTTTAACGCTTATTGTTCCCCTTCTTATGTAATTATATACATACAGACGTTGTTGCATTTTGCCGACGGCTTTTCAGCCATTTTATAGTGTCCGTAAAGGAGGCGGTGACTTTTACTAAATACAACTGTAAGTAAATTAATAGGTTCACAGCAATATGTGTATGTGCATGTACATATTTATGTACTTACAAAAATACATATGCTTGTAAGTAAATAAATTAATTTTTTTTACATTTATAAACGTATATTGTGGTCACATTTGGAAATTTTTCAAACAATACATCCATAAATACTCATTACTTTTCTCTGGTTGATCTTCGAGTCTTAATCTCGTCAATTAAATCAAATAGCATGACATTTCGCTTCATTATTATACAATAATTTTTCTCATAAGTAAATGCCTCTTCCCGATATGATCTATGAATACTAATAACCAAAGAAGAACTTAAAATACTGTTTAAAAGAAGTTCAATCCAAGTCAGTGACTGACTAATTAATTAAAATAAATTGAATCTTATAAATACTGTTCAATGGCTATATCGCTTTTGAAACTTTGACTAGAGAAACCTTGGTCTGTAGTTAGCTTCAAGGATTATGAATAAATTGAAATGTATATATTTTTTTATTTATTTCACGCATAATCGATAAATATGACATTCCTGTATTTATTTTTTGATCGCATTGACTCTTTTAACACTTCGATTGTGTTAAAGAATATAGTTATTATCAATGTAAAAAGGAAAATATCTCTATGAGTTATGTTTAAAAAAATATCGAATTAATTGCTATCTATGTAAAGTATTTTTTGATTAGATATAACTGGAAAAAGGTTAAAGAAGTACATATCTTCCAATTCAAGTGGTTTTGTGAATTAATTGCATTTTGAAGATTTTACAATAATTCTTATAAAATTGTTGTAATGTCAATAAGAGAAATGATTTCAACGTCTAGCGAGCTTGATATTGGTTTAAAAGAAATGAATTCAGATTGAATTAAACTGGACACACATTTTATTTAAGGATTTTATTATAATAATTTAAATAATGTCCTCTGCACACATTACCATAGTTCTTTCTGAAAAATTTCCATAAAAAACTCTGCATTAATACTTGAAATGATTAAAATGGACCATGGCAGAATGCCTCTGTAGCCAGTGCTTTAAATATAGTGTATTAGTTATTTGTTATTATTTTTCTAGTAAATAAAAAATAAATAAATACAAATAAAATGGACCTAGTAAATAAATCGATTCATAAATATTTTTTCTTTTAAAATATGAAATTCACTAACTGACTGTTTATCATAATTATAAACAATAATAATTTAAATAAAATTTTGCCTTAATATTTCCAAAATAGGCCAAATTTCCAAAGAAGTTAAGGTAACTGAAAGAATACTAAATCTAGAAGACATTGAAAGATTGGTTGATGATGTTTTTTCTTATGCCTCATCTCTATATTTGAGCGCTGAGTTTAGGAAATAAATTGTATATAACAAAGTTATCCAGTCGAATTTAATGCGAGTAGCAAAATAATGCTCTACTCGCATAATTTTTAATAGAAGTGAGATATTTTATAACACTGTAAACTCCATTTTGTTAATTATTTTTTGAGATATTTCAACTGATTTGTATTATTTAATATTACTATTAGGGTAAAGTAGGCAAATATGGAACCCGTGGGTAATACGGAACACCCAGTTATCTTGAAATCCAGTTGTTAAATCTGCCGCTATGGTCGTTTGATTTCAATTTCCCTACAACTACCGGGTCCATATTAACCTCCAATATTTTTTTCCTCATCTTTCTAGGTATTTTTATCTTCATTTAAATTATAATACATTTTGCATTTGGAGTTATTATTTCACAAAAAATATAAAACCTAATTATTTTTTAAGTTATTCAACTAAATTTAGTGAACTATATGCCAAACAAATATTGGTGGTCCATATTTGCCTAATTTCCTATACCCTTTTTTACTTTTCAACAAGATGATGTCGCTATTTATAAAAAATATTTAATTGAGCAATTTTGTCAACACTTTAGCGACCATTTACTTCCTATAAATATTCCCCAAACGCTAAATAGTTTTTCATGCTTATGTTATATTTTTCTATATTTCTTCTTCTTATTTTTTATAATAATAATTCACGCCGCATCACATGAAAACTATTTATTTTTAGTTCACACATTTACACATTTCCATCATAATAAAATATTTCAATAATATTTCTATTTTTGCTTGTGCACATAAAACATATACTTATTAACGCCAAACACACCAAAAATCAACGCGATCAACAGCAGCAGCAGCAACAACAACCATAAGAGTTGAATAATCACAACATTGTCGCGTTCTTCGTTGTTTTTATTGTTGTTGGCTTTTGCTGCTACCGCCTGACACTTTGGCAGCATTAACTTGTAATTATGGGTGTGTGTGTGTTTGTGTGTTAGTCAACTGACTCCCTGCCAGCCAGGCCTAACCACTTTCCCCTCATGTTTCTTCAATTACTAACACCAACGCACACGTTTGGGTTATTTTGTTTTTGTATTCGTACGTGTGAGGGGAATAGTGGTTAAAAAACTCACAAGCAGCTATGCAAACTCACCACTTTTTTACCACTTTTGTGGGTTTAAAAAACTTCGGTTTAACCAGCTTTTTCACCACCTTTGGCTGGCAGGGCTGTTGCTGCTCTTAAATCATTTTGATAATAATGTGCTTTACCACATCTTCGCTTCCTTACTTACTTGCACACTACCGGCCGCCGACGGCTCGCAGCAGCGCTATTTAGTTCAGTGTGTGTTTGTTTGTGTGTGTTTTCTGTATATTTTTAGTTTCCTCTACTTTACTGTCACACAAACTAAATTGATCGTGTTATTTGCTTCAACTTGTTGATGCTCTATCTTAAAATATTAATTTTTATACATATGTATGTGTGCTTATTGTTGTTGTTTCTATTTTTATTTTCTGATTTTTATGATGTGCAGTAATTTGTTGGATCGTTAAATTTTTTAATAGGCTTCAATATGCAATACAAGAGTTGATTGCAGCACTTTTGGTGCAAGCATATACATATGTATAAATAAATAATAAATATAGACAAAAAAATATATGTAACAAGTATGAAACCTCTAAGTTCGGGTACAACTGGACATTTTATATTCTCGCAATTTATTGTTATAGTTTTATTAAGATAACACACTATTTGACCCACATATTCGGCAGAAAGTCCAATAGAATAACGAAAATCATCATATATATTATATAGGCTGAGGTAATTCCTAAACCGATTTCACTAATTTTCACCACCAAGGTACACTATATCCCAAACTATACGCTCACTAAATTTTGCTAAGATATCTCACATTTTAACTGATATATGCGGAGTAAAGCCCACAGTATTTTTGAAAAACCTATTATTATCCATATGAGAGCTAGGGGAAGTTATAACCCGATTTTAATAATTTTTGAAACAGAGACACTATTAGAAGAAACAGATTCCCTCTGAATTAAATTAAAATATCTGAGAGATTTGCCGATATTTTCTGTGAAGGATTATCCTTAGGCACTGAGTTCTTCATATTCGATATCCGAGGCCTTGAAAAGTTGTAGTTCGATTTCGACAATTTTTCTCACAAGTTAAGCCACATCATATACATATAGTATTTGTTTAAAGTTTTATTCCGCTATCTTCATTGTATACATTATAAAGTGAAGGAATCTGATGAAATTCAAAATTGAGTTATGTAGAATGTAGTTGTGGTTGTGAATCGATTTCGCCAATTTTTCATCCGTGTCCACAGAGTGTCAAGAAAGTATTATTTACCGAATTTCATCGAAATCAGTAGAGTAGGTTTTGAGATATTGTTTTTGATCCATATGTGGGCGACACCACGCCCATTTTCCATTTTGTAAAAAATCTGAGTGCAGCTAGTTTCTGCTATTTCTTCTGCAAAATTTAGTGTTCCTGACGTTTTTCGTTAGTGAGTTAACGCACTTTTCAACCTAACCTTTGTATGGGAGGTGGCGTGGTTGGTATCCGATTTCAACTATTTTTATGGTGTCTGGTGGAGTACGTAAGAGAAACGATTGCAGTAAGTTTGGTTTGTATAACTTTATTGGTTTGCGAGATATTCACAAAAAAACTTATTTATGGGAGGGGCTATGCCCACTTTCTCAAAAAAATTGCATCCAAATATGCTCCTACTGCGATCCTTTATACCAAATTTTAACTTTATTTAGGTTTAGATAATAGGTTTTCGGTTTTCGCCATTTTGTGGGCGTGGCAATTGTCCGATTTCGTATTTCCATTTTCAATAGCAACCCTTCTACAATCCCAAGGCATATGTGTACCAAGTTTCGTCAAGATATCTTCATTTTTATTCAAGTTATCCGTTGCAGGACAGTCGGACATACGGACAAATAGACATCCAGATTTTAACTCGTCTCTACATCCTGATTATTTTGATATATATAACTTATTATGTAACTCGTTTAGTTTTATGACTTACAAACAACCGTTATGTGAACAAAACTATAATACTCTCGTAGCAACTTTTGTTGCGAGAGTACATGGTCATATATGTACATATATACTTTTATATACCTTTAAAGGGCTATCGAGAGCTAGTTTTTGACAACTAAAGCCAGCAAAAATGCCTACAAATGTTCATATGTACGTTAATGTATATAAGAGCGTACATATTATGTATGCCTTCCTGACCACAAAAGCAATGCTTTCAATCCTTTTTCTTCTATTTTTAATTATGATTTTCCTTGTGCAAGTCATTCGTTTTTTTTTTTTGTAATTTAATGTGTCTTCCTTAATGTTGCACTAATGAGCAGCTGTCCCGATATTGGAGTGAAAAAAAAATCAAAAAAATTCTAAGAAAATTCTATCAAATATGTTAGACGAGTCTGTCTGCCAAGCGTCGGCCATAAAATTCGTCACATTTATCGTCCAATTTGAGGCGTTATGTTTGTCAACACGCTGCTTTTAGGCTTTTTAGTATGATTTTCAAACATTCCTTGCCACTTTTATCCGCTCTCGGCCACTCTCACATGCTTTCTTTACTTTCTTCACACATTTACCCCTCTCCGAAGAGCCACAGACATCACTTTATTTTAATTTTTCTTCAATTTTTTATGTTCATTTGATGATTTTATGGTTTTTTTGTGGTTGCCGTACTTCAACTACTTGTTGTTGTTATTGTTGTCTGTTGTTCAATAAATTTGTATGTAGTATATATGTATGTACTTGTGATTTGAGTGTGTCGTGTTTTCTTTTACGAGCTTTGGCTTTTGGTGCATGTGTTTCATAAAACACTAAAAGCGATTTTTATTGCTTGAAAAACACTCAATAAAAGCGAATTATTGACGTCGATTTGTAGTTGGCGGGTGGCCGTGCAGTGCACACTCGTCACCGCGCTCCACCAGCAGCAGCAGCACTGGCAGCGCCTACATTGCGGCACGAACGTCACTTGCTGCTACGCTCGCCGCTGATTTGTTGAGGTTTCTATTTATTCCCGACGTTTAGTACAATTTTCACCATTTTTTTGGTGTTTTTGTATGCTTGTATATGTGTATGTATGTATGTACATAGCTTCGAATTCGGTTTGTTTTCAAATTTAAATTTGTTGCACGAACACCGTGCAATGCAGGCAGACAATGTTCTCGGCTGCGCGATTAGGCGCAATCTTTTGTCTGCGGCCGGCGCAACAGTTGGCTTCTGCCATGCAAAGTCACTTTGTGTGTGTGTGTTTCTATGTATATATGCTCCACTGCATTCGTGTAGGCGGCCTCCCGGTTTGTCAGCGAAGGTGTAAATGCATTTTTATGCCCTTGTAAACTATTTGGTTAGTTGTATTTTTTTTGTGCTCGTTCGCGACTCGTGCCTACAAATACATATGTGATTATGTACTTGTGAGTGCAATTGTATATGAAAATATAAATATACTTACATATGTATGTACATATAAATTTAGCGTTTTTCATTGTCGTTCAAATGCGTAATTTTTTCCCATGGTACATATATGTATACTTAGGAATATATGTTCCAACAGATTAGTATATACATATGTACATATATTTAAAATAAAATATGAAAAAAATCGTATCAAATACATACAGATATATGAACAGAAGTCTTTCATCGCTTTCGTTAAATTATTTTGAATGCTGCAAAGATCAAGTGCACAAAGAAGGAAATTAAATATCCCTAGATATATGGAATCTAGGGAAAATCATGAATCGATTTCAACTATTCTTCCACCTAGCTATATTATATCTTAGATTTAACTTTCACTTCATTTTTCTAAGGTATCTCACATCTTGAGCGATATATACGCAAATATGGGAATCCATATAGTATTGGCCTGATTTTGGCCATTTTTGGCACGGTTAGAAGGAACAAATCTCCTTTGAATTTCTTTAGACAATCTAAGAGGTCTTCGGTAAAAAGTAGCCACAAGCACAGAGGTACGATATATGAGGCATTGAAAAGTTATAGTCCGATTTTGGCGATTTTTAGACGATCGATGACACATACGTTGCGATATCTTCACTGGTGCTTAATTTATATGTATATTGTAAAGTGAACGAATCAGACGAAATTCAAAATAGTGATAAAAAGGAAGTAGGCGTGGTTTTTAACCTATTTCGCCCATTTTCAAATTATTCCATTGGAACGTCAAAACAGTGTTATGAACCGAATTTCGTTGAAATTAGTCGAGTAGATCATGAGACATGGTTGTTGACCCATTCGTGGACGCCACAGCCATCATTCTGTTTTTATACCAATCCTACTCATACATACTTGCAGCATCTTCTAGACTCGCCCCTTTTGATATATGTATCATTCTTTATTCGTATGAGAAGTCAGTACTCAGTACTGAAAAAAACCAATCTCATCGAAATTTTCTAGAATTTATGTTTCAGCAACCTGAACACGATTAGTCAAGTTCATTTTCATCTGTAATGCATTTTGAAAGTTCTTGTGGAAACGGATAACAAAATAATCGTCTCAAGAAGAAGGAAATCAGTTCCACACATTGTAGACACCTGAATCTTTCTTTGAACACCAGATAATCATCGCACTTTATTATTATTTGCTCAAATAAATGTTCAAATACTGTCTGCTATCGAAACTTTTAGTGAATCAGAAATCGGTTAGTGGCTGCCGATTTTAAGAAAAACTTGAAGAAAATAATATTTGCCGTTATAATTGTTAAATCAATAACTTGTGGCTGGCAATGCTTAGAGGACCAGACGAACAACATTTTTCAAATTAAGATAATGATGTCCGTTGTTGTTATTGTTTTTGTAGACGCAGAAAACATTTTTCAAATTATTTTAAAGAACGCGGTTGAGATCACAGTATATGACGGGTTAAAAATCGTGGTTAGATGCCGTTACGTAGATCCCACCATCATAAAACCTTAACATATGTACGTTAATCTACGACTAACCGATCAAAAAGGTTAGTTTTTCATATTTCCAAGTTGCTCTAAAATTAGTTCAATTTCAAAAATCGATTGTATTATAACAAGTCTTGGGAAAACAGCTATTTCAAAAATCTTCGTATATTAGGAAGAATAGTCTGTCTATTATACTCGAAAAGAGGTCAAGGTTGAGCTGATTTCTAGTACCAAGTTTCTTTCGTTATCTGAGTTGTCGAAGGAAGTGATTCAATGTAAGATCCACCGTTTCATATACTCAAACTACTAGAGTGGTTACCAACTCTAAGAATTTAATTTTTATACTCTCGCAACAAAGTTGCTAGCAACAAAGTAGCTACGAGAGTATTATAGTTTTGTCCACATAACGGTTGGTTGTAAGTCCTAAAACTAAACGAGTTAGATATAGGGTTATATATATCAAAATGATCAGGGTGACGAGAAAAGTTCAAATCCGGATGTCTGTCTGTCCGTCCGTCTGTCCGTCTGTCCGTCTGTCCGTCCGTCCGTGCAAGCTGTAACTTGAGTAAAAATTGAGATATCTTAATGAAACTTGGAACACGTGTTCCTTGGCACCATAAGAAGGTTAAGTTCGAAAATCAGCAAAATCGGATCACTGCTACGCCCACAAAATGGCGAAAACCGAAAACACATAAAGTGCCATAACTAAGCCATAAATAAAGCTATGGGAATAAAATTTGGTACGAAGGATCGCACTATGAAGGGACATATTTGGATGTAATTTTTTTGGGGAAGTGGGCGTGGCCCCGCCCCCAAATGGGTTTTTTGTATATATCTTGCAAACCAATAAAGCTATATAAACCAAACTTTCTGCAGTCGTTTTTTTTAGCCATTTCCTTATACATTCCAAAAATGACAGAAATCGGATAATAACCACGCCCCCCTCCCATACAAAGGTTAGGTTGAAAATTACTAAAAGTGGGTTAGCTCACTAACCAAAAACGTCAGAAACACTAAATTTCACATAGGAAATGGCAGATAGAAGCTACACTCAGATTTTTTTACAAAATGGAAAATGGGCGTGGCGTCGCCCACTTATGGGTCAAAAACCATATCTCAGGAACTACTCGACCGATTTCAATGAAACTTGGTTTGTAATAGTTTCCTTACATCCCAATGATATGTTGTGAAAATAGGCCAAATCGCTTCATAACCACGCCTACTTCCTATATACCAGAACTTTGAAGACGATCTGAATCGTTAACTTTACAATATATAAAGTAAGCACTAGTGAAGATATCGATGCACAACTTTGTACAAATACTCCGTTTATAGTGTGGAAGCCCCATTCTAAAAATCACCGAAATCGGACCATAGGTTGTCAAGGCCCCATATATCGAACATGAGGACCTCGGTACTTCTAACCTAATATTAGGGTTTTCAACTTTCAATGGACTTTATACAATATATATGACGAATATGTGGGTCAAATTGTGTATTATATAATATTAATAAAGTTAAATAAATAAATTGCGAGAGTATAAAATGTTCGGTTACACCCGAACTTAGCCCTTCCTTACTTGTTTTTAATTCTATTTGTCCATTAGAATTCTAAAATCCCTCTCTAAATTGTTTACATACTCATCCCAAACACAATGCTTCTAAACATACAAAGCAAACGAACTCAATTAAAAACAGTGCTTGTAACCACGAGTGATGAATATCACACTCATTCATCTTCTATCTAAACAAGTGATGCTATTAACATGATAACTAAATCATGAGGACAACGATGACTGCCAGCTAAACAAACTACAAATCAACAACAACAACAACAACCAAATAAAACGAAATAGAAAAGTCATGCAGGCAAACTAAAACATAGATCACATGACACAGCGACAGCCACATATGGTAATGGCCAACACGACGACTTTGCACATATGTATATATTTCCATGCAACACTTTATGCTACAGCACCACGCTTGCGGCTAGTGCGAAGCCAACAAGGACGAGAGACAAAAGTCAACGAGAGCCAACAATCATACTGACAACTACTATTTATGAAGTGCTGGAGATGGATGATTTTTGGCTGGTCCAAGCGTTGACCGGTTGACCGATGTTGTGTGTTGAGTAGGTAGATAGTAGTAGTTGTCAAGCTGCACGCCTACAAAGGGCCAATAAAATGGTTGGAAAAACCGTTGACAAACGAATGCAAAGAAAGAGACTAAAGCAAAAGTAACAACAAAAATAATACAACACAACATGGACATTCCATCACTTTGAGCTGTCGCACAAATGGTGGTGCAGCAGCGAGCAACTGGGAGTGGCTGTTGAACGTTTATCAAGCGCTCAAATGACCATTAAATGTGTTCAACGACGCCATCATGGGTGACGTCGTCAACGTAAAAGACAACAACAACATATACAACAATAAGTGATGAGTAAAATGTATGCATGTGCATATATGGTTGTTGTTCTTGTTGTTGTTGTAGTAATGAGGAGAATGTTTCTATGTAGAATGTCATGATCCACTAGTACTGTAACATACACATACATATAGACAGCCTAGCGGCATCCGCAAGGACATTCATCAAGCGATAAATTAAGTGAATGACTTCATGCATGCGCCGACTTCTTCCGTCCGCACGCGTGACAGGCACACACATCCAATTGCAAAAACAAACTCCCACACAACCAAAAAATTCTGCTGCCTGCTCACCAAAAAAAATTTCAATTGGCTGCAGGACCTTTACTGCAGTGCCGTTAGCAACATGCTGACATAACGGTACCGACTACAAAAAGCGCTTGCAACATGTGTACAATAACAACAAACAAAAATTACATAAATAAATAACAATATTTGCGCAGTTGTTGTTGTTCTTGTTGTTACTGGCAATTCACGCGGAAGTCGTTTTTGCATACGTCACCACGCCTACTCAGCAACCAACATACAGCATGCAACTAACATAACTGCCAGCAATCCATCGCAGCAGGGCAAGCATACAAACAGTCATTGATAGACATACATAAATACATATACACAGAAGCACAGTTATCCATCCATTTTGCCCGCCAGCGGATCATTCAACCATTTGATGGGCACAATGCGTCGCATTGCTGGCACTTCCGTTGTTCCGATTGTACAACCCAGCGCAAGCTAGCCGCAGGCTTTTAGTGTCGCCGCTACATAGCAGTCAGCAATAAGTAAGGCATTGTGACAATGTGGCATAAATCTATCGTTGCATGGCAGCCGCAACCCCGAGAGTTGGTGTGAGTATTTGCCTAGCCAATGTGATAGCTGGTTAAATAGTTGATATGCAGCTGTTGTTGTTGTTGCTGCTGCTACCGTTGATGATGATGGCGTTGTTGCTGATGAGTATTGATGCTGTTGATGAAAAAACTACACACTGGACTCTTACAACAAACTACATTTATACATATATACATATGTATATATACGTATATATAGCAATTGCGCTTCAGTTGCTCCTATCATGGTAAAGAAAAAAAAAAAGAGTTAGGTCTGTAATACTGCTTGGCTCAACTGTTTGCACAGCAGTAAGTGACTTAAATTGCCATCATATCATGCGGAGTTGCAGCAATTCAGTCCATTGGTTGTCAATGCGTGTGACAGAGGATCACTATAAATTTAGTAGATAGCCAGGCAGGCGTTTATGCGTTGATTTTGACGCGATGGTGATTGCAAATAAGAGTACTACGTTGATTTGGTCTTTTTATAGTAGGAAATCTTGATTATGAATCTTCGACATTTTTGATTTTCTTTTAAAAAGAATCGGATTTGATGGCTATAAATGAAGAAAAGAAAGAATTAGTACTTTTTATCAGTGGGATATAACATTAGTGTCTAGTATTAATTAAAGTTAAGTGGTCCTAAATGCAAATACGTTCATATAAAATTGAAACATGTTCTGCAAATAATTGCTTTATCTTGAGAACGCATTAGATCTTGAGTCAAATCTTATTTTTTTTCTCATTATTTTCACAGTCTTTTCTTGGTCTCGGCAGTAAAATATTCCCTAGTTTCGAAGTCTGGGTTAGAGTTTAAGAAATTTGTAAGAATTTTTCATAACTTGTTGTGAGTTCAAACCGTTCCTTTGATGAATGTAAAACATGAACTCATCGTCCTTTTATCTCCTTCTTTTATTCCATTTAATTGCGGTTCAATGGCGGTTTTATTTTCCTTCGTACCTTACATACATTCTCGCATTCCTAACTTCACTAAAAATAATATAAAACTTTATCTTGTAGTATTTACTGATTAATAACCATTTCTAACCTAACCAAACTTTACTTATTCTAACATAACCTGATATAAATCATTAATTTGAAAAAATCGAAAATCTAAACTTAGAAACGGTATCTCCCGATCAGGCTATTGAACTTATATACCGACTTATACTTAGTTAAAGTCGGAGTGGAAGCGAGAAGCGATACGAAGCTTGAAGCGATAATAGTTCATGCGTCGAATACAGACAAAGCGAGGAGAGCTGCTACATTGTTAATCGCTGGTAGTAGTGCCATATTGTAGCGTTTTTAGACAGATCTCTGCTCGATTTAAATGCTTACAATACAAAATAAAATCTCCTTTTTTAATTGAATTTAAATTGACTTTAAAATCAAAAGCAACTCTGCGACAAAGACGTACGATATAAGTTCTTTGTCTGCGATTGGCTGAATTTAGATTTAGAAATATTAGGGGAGGGGTAGGGTTTCAGCGTAAAAAAAAACACTTTTTTTGTGATATTTTATCTCAAATATCGATTAAACAATTTTATTCAAACTATACATTATTGAGCATAGTTTTGACTATGTTCTGTAAATTTTTTATGCAAAAATATTAAACCATTAGCCCGTGACAGAGCTTCCCCTAGGACGTCTTGAAAAATAACAACAATTTGCGGTGTTCACTGTAACTCGGGCGGAAATTATCCGAAAATGAAAAACCATAAAAATTTAGTTAAAGTTTAAACAAATCTCCCCCCCAACGTTCTCTAATTATTATTTTTTAATTTAAAATTTTTTGGCGGCCATCTAAAGTGTGAACCGTTATTTTCGACTAAAATTTCCGCCATTTTCGGGGTGGGAAACACACTAACTAACTAATGTTAAATAAAAATTTTACTAAACGTAGGGGGAGGTATTTTATATGAAGAAAATGTATTCAAAATTTGAAATGAATCGGTCGAGTAGTTTTTAAATGGCAGCGAACACGGACTTCGAAAAAGAAGTTTTGAGAAAAACGCGTTTAAAGCCGTAGCTGTTAGAGTTAGAGCGTTAAAGACCCCGAGACTATTTAACAATAACTTCAAGAATATTGCTTAGATCGGATTAAAATTTTTAGGACATATTCTTAAAATGATAAACAATAAGATAAAACAAAAAAAATCGATTTTTCGAAAGTGAAAACCCTTACCCCGCCCTTAATCAGCTGATGAAACTTACCAAATTCTTATGAAAAGCAAAAACCAAAATGTATAACAGCTGATCGTTTATCGAGTAACCGGCAGTATAAAAAGCAAAAAAGGGTTTCTCAATAAAAATTTAAATTTATCAATTTATTTGGCAGTCTAAAAACGGTATTATCGCATCGCTTCTCGCTTCCATTCTGACAACCTAATATAGCAAGGTTTATTTACAAGGTATTTTTATTAAAAATATAATGATTTATTAAGAACTGTTCTGACCATGATAATAGAAACCTAATAAAAACTTTACCAAATGCCAACTCCATATATATTTGACTAATAGTAGATCGATGAAGAATTGGGTGATTTTTGTCGAACCGACGCCCATTGTATATCATATCACAGGATTATTTTCTTCTCTCCTGTAAGTCCTGCCCCACTTAATTTTCAGATTCGGTACTTCTTTTCCGATTTATTGTGGAATTCCCACGTCGTGTCACTGCTTCAGATTTTGTTATACTTTTTTAGACTATCGGAAAATTATCGAGAACTAACCAAAGAAAGTCTTTTATATAGAAATAGAGAGATAAACTTAACTTAATAATATATTACAAAAGTGATCGTTCCACATTTAACTCTATATCCCTAAAATCTGTATTTCTGGTGTATTTTTTTTATAAGATTAAACATGAGTATTACTTCAGAAGCTATTGTTAATTGACCTTAAACTCTAATTCTTGCTAGGTTAAAGCTGAAAAGCTCTATTAGTTAAACATTCCGACTTAGGACCAGGAAATTTAACTTAAACCAAATCATCACACACATCTCCAGAAAACTTAACAGCGTCGAATTATAGTACTGAGGTGATTAATTGATATCTTTGGAACACTTAATTATCAAATTTGGTTCTCATAATATCAGTATTAGAACTATCCCACAGTGTGGTGCCTTATTTGAAACCAAAGATCTTATAAGTTTATCAAAAGTTTCTGATTACAAAATATATTTTGATATGATATGTTTCTAAAGCGCTCAACATGGTCGAGATGCTATCGGTACTCTAAAACTCCGTATCAATTGGGACTCACCCCTGAGTGTTATGCATTGGGTTCTCCACGATCTCGCGCACATTTTTTTGTTAAGCTTGATTCTTGAACCAATTCGAGTAATTCGCATAGTTTTTCGAGCGTAAAATTATTGATTATATGGAATAACTTGGTCAGTCGAAGTGATTTCTGAGTGTCTGATGGTGATATTTTTTTGAAAAAGCCCTTAAGGGAGAGTAGTATTATCAATGAGTTTAATGGAAACATTAATTAAAAAAATTAATTTTAAATGTTTTGAGAGTATGTGGTTAAACCCGTACACCTCTCGGGTATATTATCTCTAACAATCTTCATGAAATGATTATAAAATCTTAAACAAAATCTCACGAACTGCATAGTTATAACAATAACTACAACAACACAGAAGATTTCTTATGATATTATTGTGCTCCTCCATCATCATGCAACATACGCCTTATCGCATAACATAAGCCGACGCGGCAAGTATTTAGTAGACAATTATGCAATGCAAATCAACAATTAGCACAAAATTTACTGCCAGATGGATTGGAACGCAGAAAGTCGCAACATTGTTAACGCCGCCAACAACAAACAGACGCACGTACAGACAGATGGGCTTGCGGCAATTGCCGCAGAGTGATCGGCTCAGTGTCAAACGGCAAGCAGGGCAACAACACATATGAGCATATGCAAAATTCTTTGTTTGTATGTGAGGCTGTGGGCCTTGTACGCACCTCTGCAAGTGCAACATGTGAACGGATTATGACAAGCGCGAAGCCAAGCGCAGCAGCGGCGGCGGATGCAACTGCTAGCATGGACTTTTATAGGGACTAAATTGCTTTACAGATTTGTTGTAATTGTTGTATTTAGCTCTTGCTGTTTAGTTGTTGTTGTTGTGGCTAGCTGTCGACGCGAAGACAAGAAAAGACAAGCACAGCTGTTGCATGATTTGCACCCGACCAGACGCGGTGCACATATGTATGTTGTTGTTGTTGTTGTTATGCTTGTAATTATTTGGCTACATACGTTGTTGTTGTTGCATGTACATATGTCTGCATATTGCATGTATTTCATGCCCGTTGCACATTGTTGCACATTCGTTGTTGCAACTTGGTTAGTTGGTTGTCTATTCGGTTGGTAGCTGCAACATGCGGCAAGTTGTCGGCGACATTTTCGATTATTGCTGCTTTATGATCAGCGTTTAATTTGAATTAAGAAGAATTCATTAGATTTAATGTGCTCGTAAAGCGACGTCCGGACACAGAGATCCAACTAATGATGCATAGCAGTCGCAGCCACAGCGTTCACCACAGATCGCTACTTTGCCGCGTCGGCTGGCTCAATGACAAAATTATGACAAAGTTGTATGCGTTGCAAATGTTGCGCGTTAAAGTTGGAGATTTATTACAAAAAGTCATAGAGTTTTTACGAGCGTGCACTTCATGTGTCGTCGTCTGTTGCACGTCCGTCCGTTTTTTTTTTTGCGAAAGTGGCAAGTTGCAGTTGTTGCTGCAACGCAGGCTATTGAACGCTCGATTTACGATTTGCCAGCGAAATGTGTGAGAGTCTGAAGAGATTTAATCAACGGCGGCAATTATACTGATGGGTCATTCATATTTGATTTACTGTGAAAGGTTGCTGGATTAGACTGGCGGTGTGTCTTTCACCGACTTGAATCGTTGCAATACAAAGTAGCAACAAAGTAATGATTGGTAGTTGTGATTTTTAGTATGTGGTGTTTAAGGTTTTCTGCTGTTAAGCGTCGTTTGACAATGTTTGAGAAGCCTGAACTGCGCAAGATGTCAAAATGTGGACTTGGTGCAGAAATAAATGTCGGTTCTTCTTTGGGTCATTCATATATCTGAGTTCCAAGTTAAAAGTCTCTATTCTGAGAATCTAAGCACTAGTAATGCCTCATAAGTCCATAAATGTTGCTAGAAGAACTGTACCTTATATCCTACGTGTGAAGAAGATCAGAAGATATCCAGACTGAAACCTAGAAGACGAAGACCCTTAATTCAAACCTTTGGATTATTTTTAATAAGATTCCATTAAAGATAGAGACAACAAGGTCAACGTCATGAATAGTTAGGAATAGATAATAGAAAGAAAGGATTGGAATGATACAACTCATATCCAACTCATAATGAAGAGTAGTAAAACCAAAAGAGTAAGCCGAGAGAAAGTTTGTGATTGTTTCCTTAACAACAATCAGAGAGCGCCCTTACTAGAATGTAAGAGTCGAGGGTGTCTTGGTGTAGCTGTCGTGACCCTGAGATTAAAGGAGTGTCGAACAGGTGGAGGTTTATTACCCGCAGAGGGGATTGTCGTACCTGGAAAAATTCCTCAGGCCCCTGGTTGGACTCAATCCAGTTCGGATTAGGAGGATGAAGAGCAACCCTGCTGCAAGAAGTTGCTCCAACGTACAACTAAACCTAAAACTTACCGATCGAAACGATTATCGCATAATTAGCCCTTTGACGGATTAAATCCGGATCAATTCCGGTAGCGTAGAACCGGCTGTTTTGGGAATTGAATTGGGAATTACATCGACGACATAACGCAATACGCCGATCAGACAACGGACAGCTTCTGGCACGCCTTAAACGCCATTCACATCACATTCACTCTTTGCATTCCCAACGAACCGGATTCATCTTACACCACTGTCCCTTTGGTCTGAAACAGCACGTTCCCTGGGCCTACCGTTAGATGACCTCAACGACAACTAGACAGGGGCATTACTAGAAATTAAGAAAAACCTAAATTAAATTGAAAGGGTTAAAGCAAAGTTGAAGGGAAGAAGTTCGGATGCCTATCCAGCAAGCAAGTTTAGTCCGACTTTATCAAAAATACGAAAGCTGATTTTGAGGAACTGAAAAATTAACTCTTATAAACAACTTAATAACAACGAAATCCACTCAGTGATTATTAGTTAGTGTTAAAGAAACGGAGTCTCGCGATCAACATATACATATATTAGTCTTAGGTGAAGTTGGGTTTATATTAATTGAATGTTTTGAACTGAGACAACTCATCTCGAGACCCTTAAAGACAATGTTTTAACCATAAAAGATAGGATTTGTGATCCTTAAACGATTATCCAAATCTGGTGCGAGCCCGTATCTATCTCACAAGTAACTTACTGAATAAAATTGCACTCAGACCATTGTATATGGGGCAACAGTGGAAGCTCGTCATGGTGGCACACCAAAGTGTTGTAAATTTCGCAGTTAACATCAAAATGCCAAAAATTATGTGTATGTAAGTACAAACATACTCCAACAAACATAGAAATGCTCACATATTCCATCAGCAATAGTAACGGTAACTAGGGTAAAGCCACTACACATACAACAACAACAATAACTGCGGTACTATAACAAACATTCATAAGCAAATTTATTGCAAATAAGAAAAATGTTGCACATCAAGAAAGCAACAACAATAATAAAAGCAATAACAACATAAACCAAGCGAAAAAAGCTCGAAATGAAATCAAAAAGGCGAAAAACAAAATGTGAAATGTGAAAAAGCGACCGCCAAAGATAGTAAAGGACGAACAGCAAACAATAACAACAACAACACGAAGCGCACAACATAAAATAGCGGACAAGCTAAAACAAAAAAAAACAACAACAATAACTGTAACAAATGTATGACAGCAACGAATGGTGGTCAGTGAAAATGTTGCTCCTTAGTAATACACACACATACACAAAATTGGTGGCAAGCAACAGCAGCCAGCTCAAGGAGCCACACAACCCTCTTGCCAAGCGAACAACAAAAAGTCACTGATGTGACGCTGTATGTTGGCGCATATACATAAATTCCATAAAAAAATGATGAAAGACAAACATGCGCCACAAGGATAAAATAATACAAACAATGTGCAAGTAAACAACGAGAGAACAAGCGCTCCAACAACTCAGCCAGCCAGCCAGCGCGGTAGCGTATGAGCGTACGAGCGATGGACGGCCGTCCGGCCAACGTTGGCGCTGCACTTGAAGGGGATGAAGCACCGGCGACTTGCGTTTCCATCAAATCCAGTTGGGTGCGCGTCATTGGGCTGAGCTCTGAGTGTGAGCGCCCCTCGGTAGCGCCTTCCATAGATGCATGTGTATGTGTGTGTCTCCAACGGAGCGCAATTTTTGGCCAGCTTTTCGGCGAATTTTTGGTTGCAACAATTGTGGAAAGGGTGTAGGTGTTTATAAATCTATACAAATGTATGTTTTTGTGTGTGTGTGTGTGTGTGTGGGTGGCTCTGCCTTCAAGTGCTAGCGCAAATTTTGCTGCCCCGGCAGTAAAGGTTGAGTGTCACATAAACTATATTTTTGTCATTTTGTCTTTCCCCAAATGCCAAAAACAAAAAAAAAAACAAAAACAAAAAATACGAGCATAATAAATTCGATGGGTTATTGTTGTTGGTATTGCTGTTGGTGTTATTGTTGCGCTTGTTGGAATTGTTTTCACGCTACGCTATCTTTTGTTGACTTTGGTTTGGCTTTTCTATTCGATATGTCGTCGTTGTGACTTTGTTTTGGGTGTGTTTGTAGGTACTTATGTATGTGTGTGTCAAATTGCTGGTCGCTGCGGATTGGATTGAATCGACGAGATTCGAATGGATTGTGTTGAATTTGTTTGTATTAAGCGGGTAGTTTGATGTAGTTATGGCATGCAAAGGGTGTTTGGAAAGGGTGCATTTCAGGTAAAATCGGTTGAGCTGGCTATTTTTTTTTAATTTTATTATTATTTTTTTTTTAAATTTGTTCATTAAAAATTTCTTCTTCTTCTTGACTGGCGTAGACACCGCTTACGCGGTTATAGCCGAGTCCAAAACAGCGCGCCACGTATCCCGCCTTCTGGCAGTTTGGCGCCAATTCGTTATTCCAAGCGAAGCCAGGTCCCTCTCCACCTGGTCCTTCCATCGGAGTGGAGGTCTCCCTCTTCCTCTGCTTCCACCAGCGGGTACTGCATCGAATACTTCAGAGCAATAATCATTAAAAATTTAATTTTACATATTAAAAAAATTTATAAAAAATATGTAGATATATTTAAAAAAATATTAAAAATTTGAAAAAATAAAAATGAGTTATATATAATATATATAATATATCGGATTCTTTTTATTTATATATATATATATATATTATATTCCCAACGAATTGATTTGTATTAATTTTGAAAAATTAAAACACACATTTTGCTCTGAAAAAAAAAATCTTTATTTATTAACCTTTTGATTCTTTTGAAACGTACATACATTTCGCCAAATTTATTGGAAGAAAAGCCAATAAATAAATTTCAAAACGAGTGTGTATAGCATATTCAGATATAAGTATTGTGCCAATTAATTATTAAAATATGTCCGCACATATTTGCTTAAAAAATAAATTATACCCCAGAGGTTGCTCATCTCTTCTTATTTACCTGTTTAAATGTAATTATTTATTACTTTATTTACATATATTCTTTACATAAAATATTTTCTTGTAACCAAAAAAAAATATGTTTTGTAAAGAAAATAAAATACCTAAAACATAATTCTAGAATCATTTTCATATTTTCCTATATCTTTTAATGAAGAGTTTTTGATTTACAAATTTTTTTCACCTTTGTTAATATTTAAGCAGAAAAACTAAATAATACTTTTGAGAAAAAAATTTTAAAAAATTTAAAATTTTTTAAATTGTCTATAATTATTTTTTAACAAAATATAAAATTAAAAAAAATATAACTTCGTTAAAAAGTGTTTAAACTTTGTTCATAATTTATTTTATATAAAAATGTAGAATTATTAAACAAAAAAATATTAAAATATTCACTTATTTCAAATTTTTCCTTAATAACTTTCAAAAATATAAATATATATTTTTTTGTAATCTTTTTCTTTAATTGTGTTAAAAGACATCGTAATTATTTAAAAAAATATATATATTTTATTAATGATCTACCCTTGGATCACGGCCTTTGTAATCTCAAAATTACTAGCGACCACATAAATTTCAAATATCAATATAAGGTGCTGAAATCATTTCGAATTTACTAAGGCGACCACTTTCAATTTTTAATAGTTTCCTTGAACTGAGGTCAGGTGACAGCTAAATTGTTTCAATCTCAGTTTTTCACTTCTTCCTATTCTTCTAGATAACTTGGATAGTGAGTATTATTTGCGTAATCGCATAGGTAGCAATCTGATAGTGATTTATCTCTCAACCACTGTACCATACTTAGCATAAGGAGCCCACTATATCCCTTATACTTTAACGAGTGATAGCTGGGTACCAGTGTAACTCATGAAGAATTAGGCGATTTTCGTGAATTTTTTTAAAGAAAGTACTCGATCGAATGTTTCGAAGTATTGTGAACATAGTAAGGCATATTTCATTTTATGATTTTTTTTTTCAAAATATTGCAAAATAACTACTGACATGATTCCGGCCGAATGAGTAGCTGAAACAAAAACAAGTAAGGAAGGGCTAAGTTCGGGTGAAATCGAACATTTTATACTTTCAGAGACATATTATTAAAAGAATTTCTGAATTTCTTAAAAATATCTGAGAGACTTACCTTTATTTGCGTAAAAAAAAATTAGAAGCACTGAGGTCCCCATGTTCGATATATGGGCCTTGAAAACTTATGGTCCGATTTCGAAGATTTTAGAAGGGCGATGCCACACTATAAATGCAGTATTTATGCAAAGATCTGTTCCGATATATTCACTAGTGCTTACTTTATATATTGTAATGTAAACGATTCAGTTGACGTGATTGTGAACCGATTTTCACAACATTTTCATTGGAAAGCCAGGAAAATATTACGAACTGAAATTTATTGAAATTGGTCGAGTAGTTTCGGAGATATGGTTTTTGGCCCATAAGTGGGCGGAGCCATGCCTATTTAAAATTTTGTATACAAATGCGGCCCTCCGATTTCCTCCATATTTGAACTGTATAAGGTAGTATCAAGAAGAAACGATTCTTGAAAGTTTGGTTGATATAGCTTTAGTAGTTTACGAGATATGTACAAAACACTTAGTAGGAGGCGGGGTCACGTCCACTTCTCCAAAAAAATTACATCCACATATGCCTCTTCAGAGTGCGAACTTACTTTGATAACTTTATTTACGGCTTACGGATTTCGGGTTTTTCCATTTTGTAGACGTGGCAGTGGTTCCGATTTGCCATCTTCGAAAGCAACCTTCCTATGGTGCATTTTGTAAAATTCCTTCAATATTAGACCCTTCAGTATTTTCATTATGCCCAATCATCCATGTGCAATATATTTTGATGAAACGATTCTAGGTTGGCTTACAGTTAACTACTCAACTGAGCTTTCAAAGGATGTTTCCTTCAACTGAGAACAGAACGCTTTTTATGAAAGCTCCAACACTCCTTTAAGCAACTCTAATCCTTACTGATAACAATTTTCCAAAAAGATATTTTCGAATTAGCCCCGTGGCTCCCGAAGAATTTGGCTGCAAACTTAATACCGAAAACTTATTCCAATAAATATCCGCACGCAGCAAACACATTGGTTTTGGGCGTGGAATACTACGCGTATCGTCTTCTCGCATACAACGAATACCGTTATATACAAACGAACATAATCTACGAGTATTTGTTTTAGCGTCGTGCTGCCCATTTATTTGTATATTTATTTTTTGACCAATTTGACGAAGTGTCCTTGTTTTTAACGCTTTTGTTCTTATTGTTGTTATTTGTTCTTGTCGCTTGTGTCATACTTGTCTCATCCATGGTATGTGTGTCTTCTTGCCTTCATTGCTACGCTGGGACTTTGTTTGCGTTGGCTGAGGCTTATAGTTGCTACATTTTTACTGATTGCTTTTCGTGTTGTTGTTTGTGGTGTGAAGATTGTTGTTGTTGTTGTTGTTACATTGTTGTCTAACATTGATGTTCCATTCGTTTGTTTGACATTCCACAGGACATGACCAGAATGGGCCACGTCCACAACGACGCAGCATATTTTATTTCGCTTAATGACAAGTGCCAACACAAGAGTGAGACCAACAACAACAAATAGTAACAACAACGTAGTGTACATATATATGTGTATATTTACAACTGGGTGGGTTATAAACAAAAACAAATGGAGCAACAAAATAAGTTGATATATAAAAACAAAAAGCGCACATAAAATAGTTAATTTATGTCGCATTGTTCTTCTTCAGTTATTCCATATCAAAATCGTAGATTACTCGACATGCCACAATACAAACAAACATACATATATACAGTACTATATAGAGCGCGCTTCACCACTGAGTGTAGGTGGGGTGACCGATTGGCCGTTCGACAAACAGTGAGACACACACACACATACACACATACAAAGTCTTGGCTTGCCGTATGATTGGTTTGCAAATAGTTGTAGTTGTAGTTATCATAAATTAATTTTGTTTATGGAGACATCAGTACTGTCATAGTTGGCAAATATTTCACAAGGCGGGCAAAACCGTTAAGTCCAGCTCGTCTCTAACTAGCGGAAGGGGTGGCGCTTTTGACTTGCGTTGACTCTGACTTGACTTGGCTTGTCTTTGAAGGCCATTGGTGTGCGCGCGGCAAGGCATTATCTTTATAGTTGTCGTATTTTATCGTATACTCGGTGAAATCGTGCTGAAGCAGCACATTTTGAGACTTGCCATTAGCCATTAAGGAATCCTTCAGTTATAATCAAAAATATTTGCTGCCAAATATATGCGACTACGTATATATATACATACATATACATATATATTATTATATAGTATATAAGTATTGTGTTGTGGCAGCAGCTTAACTAATGGCATATAAGTCGCGTCGCATGTCTCGTTTGAAATGTGCTCATAAGTCATTAACAATATTTTTTCTGCCAATTGCTAGCGCTCGCGGTAATAAGTTACTAATTTTTGCCATAGTCGAAGTTATTGCGAATTTGCGAAATTGTTGCCAATTTGGAGTGAAATGAATATTTATCTATTTATGCACCACTGAATTTAATCAAAATGGCGCACAATTTACGAAAATTGTTTAATGCGTAGAGTAAGGTAGCAGCAATTACGGTTGGAATGGTAGATTAAGCGCAAATTCAAGCGATGTGTTCATATTTTAACGCAAATTTTATTGTTTTCGCTTTAATACCAACATTTCACTAACTCGAGTTTATTTTTCAATAACACGAGTTTATTGTTGATTTCAGTTTTTTGCTCATTACTTCCTAGAAACTAAAAAATAATGCCAAAAATGTCCACTTGCAAACCTTAAACACAATATTTAAGGCGTGTCGAGCTTTTTAAACCAAATATAATGAGCGAGTTACTGTATCTTATATGAAAAGTACATTTTTAACAATGAGTTTATTGTGTATTTTATTATTTAGATATACTACTCACTAATATCTACAGAACCATATATAAATTTTCCATTAACTCGCCTGAAACGTCATACATATACCACATCACTAACTCGAGTTTATTATTAATTAAATTTTTTTCGTATACTACACATAATATCTATTAAATCATACCATACCAATTAATCATACCAAAAAGGGTCACTAACTCAGTAAATTTTCAAAGATTACCGATTGAATAGAAAATTACATAAATTTACAAGTTTTTATCATTGATTGAACTGAATTTTATTGACTTGCTTTTTAATCTCTATTCTTATATCACAACACTAACTCAAGTTTATTATTAATTTAATTTTTTATGATTGAAATGGAACATTACACTCGGTCTTAAGAAATGTATATGTCTTCGAACCAAATTTCATTGACTTGTCTTCAATTCTATAACTCTCTGGTATATCTTTAACACGAGAGTTTGTCGTTTGCGAATTTACTCCAGTTGTACATACCAATTGCAGACAGGTCTCTATGCACTTGGTCTTTCCATTGGAGGGTTCTTGTTTCTGTTGTCCACCCATTGGTCTCGAATCAAAGGATATTTTCACTAGAACATCGATACGTAAGGCATGGCCTAACCAACGCATACGTTGGATTTTTATGCGCTCAACTATAGCTATGTCGTCGTAGATCTCATACAGTTTGTGGTTATATCTTCTTTGCAGTTGGATCCAATGGTCTTGCGGATCTCCCTCCAAGTACCCTCTCATCTCGGGTTGTAATCCTATGTTTCAGAACCGTATAATAGGACGGGAATGATGAAAGACTTATGGATTGTATTTTTTGTTCGTCGAGAGAGGGATCTGCTTCTCAATTATAATTTGATCCCAAAGTGGCACCTGCTGGTAAGAGTTATTCTGTGCTTGATCTCCAGGCTAAGATTGTTGGTGGAATTTATGCTTAACTTTTTCTAAAGTGTATCTGCCAACAGTGACGTAGCCCCTCTTTCTTAGCTGGAAAAAGCTGCGCTGGAAGCTCTGTTGGTAAGGCCTATGATATCAATAAAAAAACTATAATCGCGTAAGCGGTGTCTACGCCAGTCAAGAAGAAGAAGAAAATTTTATATTTTAGTGTTTAAGTTTTCAGTTTTCTATTCGAATTTGGTCACTAAATGAAAAAA
This sequence comes from Zeugodacus tau, assembly GCA_031772095.1. Taxonomy (NCBI): domain Eukaryota; kingdom Metazoa; phylum Arthropoda; class Insecta; order Diptera; family Tephritidae; genus Zeugodacus; species Zeugodacus tau. The sequence continues at coordinate 14,284,311 of CM062651.1, read as the reverse complement.
AAAATAAATAAATTGCTCCAGCCGTTGTTCAAACAAATCAAGGAAACTTTCTTAAATGCTTGTACGGAAACAAATAATGAGAACACTGAACTCTCCTTCAGAAATACCAAACCTCAAGCAAGCTAGCGCTGGATATATGAATATTCTTTCCTAGAAGACGCGATATACCAAAAATTCCAGTTACTTCAGTGTAATTTTATTTCTGAATACATCCGAAATTATTTTCTGAAAAGACTCCACTTCCAATGGTTCAAAGCAGTCCCAAGAAATTACCACCATACTTCCGATAATTGCCTACTTGAGGCCTCCGAATTCGTTCAAAATTTCATGCTTTAAAAAAAAAGGTCATGTTGTTCTAAGAAGCCCACCCATTGTTCATTTCAGCGGAACCGATGTTGCACAAGTTTTTGATTCGAGGTAATTGGGTCTTTTTGTACAATATAGAGCACCTTTTTTGGTGTTCCTGAAAGCCGAACTCCATAAGTCACAACACAAGCTTAATGTTAAGACAATCTTGACTTCCATTGCGATTAAATGGGATGCGTTTGTGGCAATGAAAATATCTAAGCTATCAGATTTGAGATTCTTCAAACAAACTTCAGAATTTTGAACGATGTAAAACGAACAATTTATGATACAATTTGTAGATTTCTCAAACCAAGATTTCATGCTGTAGTTTCGAGTATGGAAGTCCCACTGTACTTTCAAAATTTTTTATCACCGCTAATATGGCAGTCTAATAATTTATAGGAGACTCTTTCATTAATTTTGAGAATTTCGAAAAATCACAACTGAGCAAAAATCGCCACATTTGCACTACTCAAGTGAGGAAGATGCCACATTCAATGTTATACATCAATAAAAGCGCGACAAATTGCTTGGCAGCACTTAAAAATACGCCAAAAGCAATTTGTTAATGCTTATGTGAGTATGAATGCACGAAAGGCAAAGGGAGTGCCCATACTACATGCATTCGCAAAGTTGTAATATTGCCGCGCCATTAAAAAAATCGAAAAAAAGAAAATGTGCTACGAATTATAAAGAAATGCAAAAAAGTTAATGGAAAGTGAGCAAAAAGTGTCGCAGACGGCAACATGCAACACGTTCACCACCATATTGGCACCTATGTAACTATGCGCGAGCACTTTCCTTCACATGGCATGTTGCAACATCAACAGCGCACTGCCGCATTCCTGAATCGAACATTAATTTGTGATATTACAACAAAACAGAAGCAAAAAGAGCACAACAAAAAATACCAAGATGTTTATTAATTGCAACGAAGCACCACATACGACTTTTTGCTGCCGCTTTCGATATTTCGTTGTGCGCGTACAATTTCGACAGGCGAAAAAAAGGAAATGCGCAAAAAAGCAGACAGTAGAACAACCGCAAAAACAACGAAGCAAGACGAAGAACAACACTTAATGACAAGAAGATGTCAACTTGCCACAACCACACACACACTCACAGGCATATGCATAACATTTGCACATCTGCAAAACGCCGGGGCGGCAGGCCCTTTTGCGCGCCTCCTGCAGAAAGCGCTTCAGCGGCGCTATATGTGCGCGCGCCGGCGACAGCGGGCGGGCGGTTGTGGAGCGCATGATGGCAAAACAGTTCGCAAACAATCAGCCAAAATGACAATTTTGCGCGCCACAATATGCTGCTGAAAGATGCAATGCGTTCAACGCCACCGCGACCGCGTGTTGAGTGATGCGCGCACGTTGTTGTTGTGCTCGTCTTCGTGTGCGCGCTCCTGGTGACAGCGGAGGCGACGCGGCAACGCAGCAAATATATAATAACGAGTACAAAACAAATGTAAAATATTAAAAAACTGACGGATGGTTGCGTTTGTTGGCCGCGCGTCGCGCAGTGTATGCAGAACAGTATCGTTCATTAAGTGCGCGCGCGGTTTGAGGACGCGGCGCTGCGCGTTTGCCTATATTTACTTGTCTGTCTGTGCGCGTTCGACTGGTTGGCTGATTGTGCTATGCGGCACGTTGCCCTGCGCTGCTCAGATAATAAAAATGGGTGGAATCGTCATATTTAATAATTAATTGCCGCCACATTTGAGTGAAAATAGTTGCAACACAATGACGCCGGGCTGTATAAGTGAAAATTTTGTTGCATTTCTTTTTGATTACATAAAAACTAAAAGTGTCTAGTTGTTTCTATGATCACACCAGACATTATAGGCAGTATGCTAGCTACAAATTTAATAAAGTATTGCGTTGTATTCTGCTCTGAAGGTGAATAAAACCGTTAAGAAGAGTAGAAGTGTTTAATTGACTTCAAAGTGACCGACCGTTGAGCTGGTTATATCAAATGTCATTTATTCTGCTTTTTAAACCTTGCTCTTCAGATGAGCGAAAGCTCTTGAAGTTTGAGTGAAAGCTCTTTTCGAGTGATTGCACATACGTTTATAGGATATATTCGATGGAACAAATGCCGGAAAGAAAATTTGACGAAAGCTCTTCATATGTGTGAAACCAGGTTGAGTGAAAGCTTTTTTCGAGTGATTCGTTTGTTTAAACACATACCTTTAATTTATAGAATATATTATATGGGAAAATTGGCAAAGTCATTTGATATGGTATATTAGAAAGAACAAGTGCAAAAAACCAAACTGAATGAAAGCTCCTCAAAAGAGGAAATGAAAGCACTTTTTGAAAGTTCATTATTAATAAATAGACATATACTGGGAACTAAGCAAATCAGAAGCTCCTCAGATGACCAAGCTCAAATTGAGTGAAAGCTCTTTATGGATTTTTTCCATTAGTATGTTGCTATCCATTTATTGGATAGTAAATGATAAAGTAGGAATGCTGGAAATTCAGCTGAGCGAAAAACTTTAAATGACTGAACCCTCAACTTTAGTGAAAGCTTTACTTTCAAGAAATTTTGATTGATGAGTATAAGCCAAATTATTGGTTGCTAATTGATACTATGACACGAATGCCGAAAACGAAGCTAATCGAAAGCAGTGCAGTTGACCGAACTCAGATTATGTGAAAGCTCTTTTTAAAATTGTTTATTTGGTGAAAGCTCTTTTTGAAGGAAGCTTTGGCGGTTCATATGTCTTATTAAATCACTTACAAGCATCTCTGATAGCTCAATTTAGACTAAATGGAAGTACGAACATGAAGCTAGAATTGCCTTCTGGTATTAAATATTCACTTTTGGTTCAAACTTGAGCGCTCTGAAGAGTTTTCTATTTTTTTTGCGTTTTACTCAACTAAAATCAGCTTCACTGATGGAGATTAATTTAAAAATGATAAATTTACCACGCTTACCATGCACTACTGGCGCTCTCCCCGCACTCCACACTAAGTAGGCTACTCCGCAACAGGCAGGTGTCATGAAGAACGCGGTACGATACTGCCAATCAGTATTTTATCAAAACAAAGAAAAAAGCGAATGCCTTTGACCTTCATTTCACCTTAGACGCGGTTGATTGATCGCGATGAGCCACTGAGGAGCGGCACAGCACCAAATCACTGTGTGTGCACTCATGTGGACTGAGAGGCAATCAGTGGCAGCAGTAGCCGGCTAAAAGCGGCAGCACTCAATGTCGCATTCGATATACATGTGCAGTGGCAAATATGTGGCACCAACAACCGCTGCCAACAGCAATACAGTGGAGTGAGTAATTTGTCGACCAAAGTAATGACCGCGCCAGCGATAAATGCATAAATAAATATAAAAATAATAAAAAAAAACAATAAAATTACAATCCGGTCATGTCATTTGCCAGCGCTGAGACGAAATCATCATACCAAACAACAGTAGAAGACGCGATCATCATACACAAAGTTGCCCAAAGTAGCGTAGTATCACGACGTCAGTGGCAATCGTGCGCCGGCAATAGTGCCCGTGCACGCGGCTGATTGATGGCATCGCGAAATTTAAGAAGGATGCCAGACAGCTGTCAAGTTGTTGCAAAAAGGATTAGCCAAGTGGCGATCAAATGGAGCCGCTATGCAAAGCAGCGGCGCGCATTGCACGAAACAACGACAAGAGTGCGGCCCCAACGATTCGGCCGGCCGCTCAGCCAACTGTAGCAATTCATATTCACGGGTTGACAACGCGCTTGCAGTGCTGCCGCCGCGGCTGCTGTTGCCGTTTGCTATTTTGCGCTTGCCATGGCATTGAATGTGGCGATCACGATCGCCGCCGCCCCGATTGTCTGCGTCTTCAACGTCCGCGCGCAGTTTCATCTTCACACGACCGCATTGCGTCCGCAAGACAACGATGATGACGACGACAACGCGGACTATGATGGATCAGTGCAAATGAGTGCGCAAATTCGCTAAGGAAGCGCAACAGCAACAACAACATAAACTATAATAACAACGTCCAATAATTCTGTTGCTGAGTGAATGTTTGCGGTCGCAAACAATATTCCATCAGCTGTCAGAAATATGTCACTGTCACTGTCATTAGTGATGAGATTTGTCTGATCGCATTTTTTGCAATTTCAGCATTTGCGCTCTCAATGTGATACAACAGCTAAATGAAGCGCAGTCCAAAGTCTGTGTGTTTATAGCGGCCGTCTCGGCAATGAGCCGCGCGGTCTCAACGCTGTGCGCAACGCAAGCGGAAAGAGTAGATTGACAAGGGAGCTTGCTAATCCAATTTAATTTCGACGTCAGTTCATCTGGAAGACAACAAATGAAAACAAAAAGTATAAAAATTTATAATGCCAAAGCTATACTTTTTTTGTAGGAGAGTGCGTTGATTTTGGAAATGTGTTTAAAGAATTTAGTTTTTAATTTTTTACTGAGGATTAAAAAAGTTTTCTTTTTAGGTTGTGATTTAATTATTTTTGTTAAGTTAGATATAACTGAAATCCATACGAATTTTGTCCAATAATGTGCAAATCAGCACTGAAATGTTAGTGAGGCTCTCTCACTTTTAGCTCTCTTCCGTATTATTTAAAGCTTACATGTTCTGATATTATGGTAAAGTTGTATGCTGAAAGATGAACAATGAACTTAACAAGGTATCAGTTGAGTTTACTATCTTGTATGTATGTAACCGTATTATCCGGTTGGAAATCCCAAGTGTAACCAGGTCGCTCTCCATTTGGCCTTTTCAACGGAGTCGAGGCCTTCCTCTTCCTCTGCTTCACTCAGTCTTAATCTAAACTATTCAAGTCAAATTCATTCTTTCTACTATTGTATCTTTAGTGGTTTTCTTTTCATGAGAGAAGTCTACATTGTACGAGTTACAATCTCTTAGAGATTGACTAACGTTACTATTTTAGCCATGAATGTATGAATCTAAACTTAATTTTTAATGCCTCATGATTTCATTCTAGTCGGTTAATAAATATTTGGGCCACAAAATCGCGCTTCCACGAAAAAACTGAGCTTTTGCTGCTTTCTTTCGATAAAGGAAAAATATCTTTAAAACTTTACCATAGTGGACTTCACTGAAATTTGCAGAGATTCATGAGCGTGAGGAACTCTCATTAATATAAAGAACTGAGAAGTCAAGCGGGTTGTTTGTTCCAAGGCAGATACTGGTAACCGTAATATACTCTTATACCGAAGTTGGCAAAGTGGTTTCTAGAAGTTATAATTCGAGTAAGACCATAATAGGTTCGTTACGCTTCTCAGATTTAAATAATATTGACATAACGATACTTTTCGAAATAATATCGCCTTATTTTTCAATCAGACTGTAGACTGTAAAAGCTATATATGTAAAATTATAAATCAGCTGGAATGCAGTAAAAATCATAACTCAGCATTATTTTTGTATATAAGCTTCTCAGCTCGATTTGAAATAAATTTTAACAGTTTTGAAATCAATTTAAAGAAAACTTCATTAAAGTCTTAGCGGCATAATAGTCGAATTCAAACGAAGTTTTATTCTGTTGTAACGATGTTTCAATTTCTATCTGTCAGTCTGATCTAAAGTGGTACAAATGTCACTCAGTATAATTGGAGAGTGCTTGTTCTATAAAATTGGTATATTATAAGATCGGGGTTTCTAAGATAAATGTATATATATTTTTCATATCTTTTATATAATTTCTCTATTTATTTGATCTGCTTGTTGAAAGTCAAACAATAAATATTAGGTTGTCAAATATCTCCCGCCTTTTGCGCCTTTTTGCTCTTTATTCAATTCAAAGTCGGATTTAGTTCAAATATGCGCCGTTTCGTTCGATAATATGTTTCCATCTAGTCGTCAACTTCATAATACACCCCTCGTAGAAGCCCCCCTCCTTATTTGCGAAGAGCTCGGACAGCCACTTTCCACTAGTCTCTTTTGAGTTCAACTTTACACCAACAAGGGCGTTCGCCATGGACAGGAACAGGTGGTAATCACTTGACGCTATGTCCGGGCTATATGGTGGATGCGATAAAACCTCCCATCCTAGCTTCTGGCGAGTAATCTATGAAGTGTGTGGTCTGGCGTTGACCTGGTGGAACACCACACTCTTCCTGTTGGCCAATTCTGGACGCTTCTTGTCGATCGCCTACTTCAAGCGGTCCAATTGTTCGCAGTAGATGGAAAATTAAGCGTCTGGCTCATAGTGGATGATTCCCTTCAAAAGCCACCAAACACACAGAAAAACGTTCCTGGCCGTCAATCCCGGCTCAGCCACAGTTTGGGACGAGTCACCGGCCTTCGACCACGACCGTTTTCGCTTGATATTGTCGTATGTGATCCATTTTTCGTCGCCAGTCACCATCCGCTACGAAAATGGGTCGAGTTCCTTCCGTTTCAGCAGCAGGCGTTGATTCGGTCCAGAAGGTTTTTTTGCGTCAAATCATGCGGCTCCTGAGCATTAAGCTTTTTTGTGTATTCAGCCTTTTGCAGATGGTTTAAAATGGTTTGATGACTAAGTCCCATCTCCTGGGCGATGTCACGAGATGCCACATGCCGGTCTAACTCGATATTTCCCCTGCTTTGATCGGTATTCGTCGTTACAGGTCTTCCTCCGGCTGGCTTATCCATGGTGTCGTTTTCACCCGCTCTGAATCGTCGAAACCATTCCTCCGCAGTTCGAAGTGAAAGAGTACCATCCCCCAAAACACACTTATTCTCACGGAACTTTTCTCTAGCGGATTTGCCTTTAACGAAGGAAAACTTTAAAATAGAGCGAATGCCAAGACCTTTCAAAGATGTATTGTATAGCCAGATACGAGCTCTGCTGCGCTTTATACATAGCGGCGAAATTCAAAAGTCAAAAATGTGGAAGGAAGAACTTGCCAACATAATATAAATATCTTAAATCTATGGAAAACTAGATAAGCTCACGGATATTGTTGGACTGTTTTGGTTGTAAGGTGCTCTATCATAGTATGATAGATCTAATATATGTATATAAATATTATTTGTTTTTGTATTCGAATTGATTAATTCCTCAAAATTAATTCACGCAGACCCTATAATTTTGTAAGCGCTCTCCACTTCAACTCTTCCAAAACTCCCGGTTGACATAATTTAATTGAGCGCGCCTAATGAGCCCACTATTTGTTGTTATTGTTATTATTATTTTTTTGTTTTATTGCTTTTTTTGTTTTGTTGTTATATTTTTTAGTTTTTTGTGTTTTTGTTTTTTCCTCTTCACATTTGTTTGTTTGTTGTCTGCTTAGCTACTTATCCGCTACCCACTTAAGTAATTTATTGGAATTCCAAATAGGTTTTCAGTACACATACGGCGTGTTGTTGTACATTTTGTCGTTTTGCTGCTCCAAAGTGTTGATTTTTTATAGCTCCATTGACCTTTTCAAAAATTGATGCGCTGACGTTTGTGTCACCAACACGCACACACACACACACACACAAGCATTTACATACGAAATCGGTTTCGTTTATTGAATTTATGCTTTCAAAATTCACAAATTAGGCAGCATCCAGTCACAAAGCTTTAGTTTAGCAGCAACTAATGATGTATATGAAATGAATTCCAAGTAAGATTTATAACCAAGTCGAGCAATAAATTATTGTGTCTATAATTTTCATAAAAAAAATACTCAGAAATGAGCTTCAAAGCCATTTTATTATATTAAATATAGCAACAACAGTGCGGTTGACTTTCTGTCGTCGGCGATATTTGTTTGTCATTGACAGTTGATCAGTTTTGTTGTGTTGCTAAGCTAATTACAACAACAACAATAATAGTATTAATATTAGAAACAACAAAAATAATAAATTACAACAACAACAAAATATAAAAAAAAATAAAAATAAAACAACAATAAAAATATAAAAAATATATAAATTACAACAACAACAATAATTATATTAATATTAGTACTAATAACAACTACAACAACAATAACATTAAAACAATACAACAACATAAATCTTATATTGCGTTAGATCACTTTGCTGTGTATTTTTATTGATGACAATGAAATCGATTTCGAAAGCGTAATTTGTATAAACAACAAAAACAAAAACAATAACAAACATTAATTTATTGATTGTAAAGCAAAAACTGACATTTGCTAACAAAACGACACTTTCACTTTTTCACTTTAAGGCAAAACAAAGAAATATTTACCTGCCTTTGTTACCACCAATTTGCCAACTGTCTACACACACATATCCTTTTTCTTTTCATACTGACATTTATAGGCTAATCCTACTATACGCTGCTGCGCACTCTCACTTTCTCTTTACTACCTCGTACTCACAAGCCTTCTGATTTACACACCCGCAGCGCTAAAAGTTCCAGACTACCCGAACAAAGCACCGACCTTGACTAAGTGACACAACGTTAGTTAATTGCATCCTGTTTACTTTGCTTAGCGTTCGGTTGTCAAAATATTTCGCCTTTCACCTTTTATTTGGCAATTTACTCGCTTCCTAGCACTCAAGACAATGCGATTTGCATAGCTCATTTTTAAAAACACACAGTGTTGCTCACAACATTTGACATTTGCCTACGCCTGTTTTGCATGACAGCATTGTGTCATTATGAGCAATAGACAAAGACGATCACAAAGGCACGCAGTCGAAATGGAAAGTGTTTGACAAAGGCTAAGTAGACACGTAGACGCTAATCCTATTTCACGCTGTAGTAAATTTTGGAATTGTTGCCTTTATTGCTGTCTGTGCGTGTGGACTCCCACGTACTCTGTGTGACATAATGTTTTTGCTTTTCTTCATTCAACCGATTGTGCGTTTTAGGTGCCTTGACTGAGAATTATTACACAATTTAGCATATCAGGGTTACTAAAGAAATTAGTGAAAGTTTTCGGTTTTCAGAAAAAAGGAGTCCTTTCAATTAAGAATTCGCAATACCTACCGGTCATTGTCCGATTGCTGCCAAACAATCACAGTTGCATATGTTGGCATGACAAAAGACTCCTTTGCCACTGTTCTATAATTAACAGCTGAAGTGTAGCGAGCCTCTGCGATTACTTTTGTACACAACTCGAACCTTTCCGATCCAAAGTAATGTACTTAGCTCAAACTAAACTAACTAATAATGCCTTAGGTAACATTTTGAATCATGCCTCAAAGCGTGATAAGAACGACGGCTTGGCTTAATTTTTATATAAAAATAATATTTAAAAAATAAAAAAACTATATTTTGATCAAGCCTTCTCCTATAAAATCGCCTGAGTTCAATAAACTTATATTTTATTTAAATTTAATTCGGTGCATTCTTCAACCTTATTCAATAACGATCTCAAGCTCGTTACAGATAGTTTTTGAGCTCTGTTTTCGAAATTATTTTCATATTTTAATGGATGTTTTTAAAATTTTGTTTTAAAATTCAATAGCCGATTTCATTTATTTAAAGTAGAACTAATTTTGAGGAGTCTTTTAATAATAAGACAGAGAATGATTCGTCTTATGAAAGATTCGTTAGACACTAGTTTAAAAACTTCAAAACTATCTTTTCTTAATATAATATAAAGGGGTTTTCAATAGGAGGTTACAAAGACCGATAAGGACAGCAATCGACGCCATATTTTTCTGAATTTTGCGAAAAGATCTTGGCCAACATCATTACAAGATCAAACTGACACAGGAACTGAAGCCGCTTGACCACCGGTATCATCGCACGTTCCTGATTTGGGCTGAGTAACAACTTGAAAATTATCCGGATTTTCATCGAAAAATCGTCTTCAGCTATGGCTGAATGACTTCGTCAATAAGCAAAATATGCGTTATTGGCCAGGCAGCAACGCAGACATACTCCATGAGTCACCATACATGCCCATGAGTTTATGGGTCGGTATTGATAAGTACTTCTTCCGTGATGATCGAGACCGTCACGTTACTGTAAATGGGAATCGCTACCGCTCTATGACAACCAAATACTTTAGGCCCGAATTGGATGATATAAACTTGGACAATATGAGGTTCCAACAGGACGATGGATGAACTTCGTACGAATATCGAACGTGAAATTGGCATAGAATGTGCTTTCACAGGAATAAAGAATTTCATTGATATCCCAAACCGTCAACTTTTGTAGCGCTCTTATTGAAAACCGCTTTATGTAAAATCCAACCATTTTGTGATAGTTCAGAAATCAAGTTCTTAAGTAATATCGTCTAGTTTTCAAAAACTGTAAAAAATTTCGATCAACCCCCTATAAACCCCCTTTAATTCACGAAGTTGGTCTAACACCTCTTCATATGCTTTTATAATATCTTTCAGTTATACAGGCTCTATCGGAAGATTCGATTTCAAAACAAAAGGTGTATAAATGCAGTGATTAATATTCTCAAAGGAATAGCTAATTTTAAGATCAATTCACATGACATTGGAATGGACCTACTGTCATTTCGGCTATCTTACTCTTAACCAACTGAAGTTTTGATCACTTTGACGGTTTGAAGCCAATGATTATCCTGTATGAATACCTGTAACTCGTGTCTGCTTTGCTCCATAATTTAATGTTTCCCTGAAAAATGAAAGTTTGCCAAAGATTATTCTTTCCAAAATTTTATGGAAGCCAAACCGGATGGATTAAATGTCTCAGATATTAACTTTGATCGTGTTGAATCACATATTATATATCGAATCAATCTATTAGGCGCAGTTATGATATGTCAAATTTAATGACGAAAAAAATGTCAAAATTATAAATGTAAAATGGCTGAAACCAAAATCAACTCTAGTATGACGAATATCATTAATTTAAGACACTCTACTTCCGCAATAATTTCACCACAACAGTGTTCAACATTCCACAATAGTTCGAATACGCGAATTCTCCGCCAAATATAACGGGTCCATCATTCCGAAATTCACCACAGCAGCAGAACAAGCGCAAAGTTGATGAATTCTACGAATTAAACGGCAAATTTGTTTTTACACGAAACAAGAGCTAAATGGATTTTTTATGTCAACGCGTACATCCATTAACTTGTCAAATGGACAGGCGACACATCGGTCAGGAATTATGTTAATTGCCCCTGTCAATTAAATCAAATCTTACAAGCCATTTAAAGAATTTTACGGTGCGCGAGTGCAAAAATGCAATTACCATTTTTTTAATATGATTTAATGTTAGCAATTTAGCCGTTATGCATGCACACATACACACTCACACACAGAGAATTTTCTTTAATTTAAAACCTTTTATTTCACATTTTCGGTGTGTGAAGACATTTTTATTATGATGGCCGAAAACAATTTTGATATTTTATTAACGTGTTTCGATATTTACTACGTCCAAAAGAACGGTCAGCCAGAAGAATGAATGCTTAATGGAAATGGAAGTGCCAATGACGAGTGTGTCAGGTGTAGCGTGGGGTAGAGAAGGGTGAGAGGGAAGTGTGCAACAAAGCAGTGTTGACGGTGAGAGGGTAGGGATTCGATTGTTGAGTGAGACAATGTCATAATTAAGCAAAAGTGCACGGTGATGCAAACAACATGTACAAATTTAAATATTTTAATATAAAGGGTGCATTTTTTGAACTATAGAATTTTTTTAAACCTCGGAAAATGAAAAGAAATTGCCAATATTTTGGGTTAATTGTTCTAAAATTTTTATAATAATTTGTTTTTGTAGAGAATTTTGGGGCTGATACTAACTCGTCCACGCATTATGAAGACCTGAACTCGTTTAGACTACACTTTTTGCAGACTAGCTGACCGTACACTTCAAGTAGCTCGACTCTTCAGTTCAGGGGAATAACAGATTAAAAAAAGACACCCTAAGTAGTTAATTTAGCATCTGTCGTCCTCATATGTTTCGTTCCCATAGAATTCTTCCCAATAAAGTGCAGGTTTCAAGATCTAATGTCTTATTCCATACATTCGCTAGAATCATTTGACAACTGAAAGATAGATAAAGACGTTGGCATCCAAAATTTTTGATTACATCTTTGAATACCTCTCTCCATTTATTGTAGAACCAATATATGGTAGACTGCACGTTTTCAGTTCACTTTGACATGATATACCTGGGGAGTCTAATGGATTCAACAAATATAACCTATGCGGCTATTAAGATCTTATTTCTGAATATCGCGAAGAGTTCTTTCCCATAAGATGCTGGTTTCCAACTCTTTCTGGTTTCTTATACAGATCTTCTGGAACCATTTAATAAAAGTTGGTACGCGAAAATTTCTAACAAAATTACTAAAACGCTCTCCAATGACCAATAATGCTTTCGAAATGTCAAAACATACCATACAAATTTTTTTCAGAATACAAGAGACTCTCTAAGTCTCTGCAATGTTCTATCTCACTCCAAATATGGAAAGTATACTTGGTTACTTAACCAAAACGATCAATATGTCATTCATAACCGAAATTGATTTAATTGTAAAGTTATAAATTTGAGTTTTTCGCAAAGAACGCGAGTTTTAAAACTAAATTTCGACGATTTTTGAAAATATTCTAATAAAAATCCTTGTAGAGTAATTTTTTGACAGCTTAGAGAGCATAAACGTCAAACTCATATGCTTATTTTGACAGCTGACAGCAGTTATTCGTTTCAAAGATTCCATACCGCAAGAAGCACCCTGTATACACATAAATAACCCACCGCATAACATGTCCGTCGTGCAGTGCACGAGTGTCGCCAGCAAAAGGACTATTTATGAGGACTTTAACCACATATGCGTGTTATTGTTTGTACATTATTATTGTTGTTGTTGCCATTTTTTTCTCTCAACCAAATAGCTGCCAAATTGCGATTGTTTATATTTGCAATGAATTTCGTTGACATTATTGTTGTTGGCCATCATAGCTGATGGCACATTTGTCAACTGTCATTAGAAGTAGTAGTAACCGAACGGCAGACAATTCGAACAACGCCACAGCAAAGCGCTGCAATGTTCGCCGATGTGAAATACAAAATTTTTGCTGCATTGTTGGTTTATAGAAAATAAGTGAGAGAAGAATTTAAAAGCTCGAAAACTCAAAAAAAAATAATATTTTTTATAATAAAAGTCACTTTTGGCCAGCACGATGGAAATGTTCCAACTGTCATTGTGACTACTGAAATGTCAAAAATATTTTACAAATTGTTCTGCGCTGTCGCATATGAGTTGTGTGGTTGGGTTGTAAAATCGTCACGGCACATTATTTGTTGTTTTTGTGCCTGCACGCCAGTCACCCACCCCTCCCCCCAGACTCGCAAATCTAGATGTTGCTGCTGTTTCAACAATATATTGGCCACCCACCATACACCACTGCGCTCGCTCCCGCTCTGCCGCTTGTAACAGTGGCAGTTGGCGCAGAAGACTCGAAACTTTCTAATTACAAATAAATCGAAAAATGTTCGCATTCAAATTTTAAAATATCAACTGTCAAATTTTGCAAGTGTCACATGTTCATATAAATTTATATGCCCCGTCGACGCCTCAACGACCAACGACCGACGTCGACATTGCGGTCGTCGTCGTCGTAGTCGTCGTCGTGGCGGAGGCTCATGTGTTTGCTGCTACACATGATACAACTAAATATATTGATGTGTGTGTGTTGCCATATTTCACAGTAGTGTTGCCACATGGCGACACACTTACTCATACACATCAGCATTCCGTGCTGCGCCGTCAGTTTGTTGTTGTAATTGTTGTTGCTGTGCTTAGTGGCCATCAACATCGGCCACATCAACAAAGACATCCTGGCAATTGTCACCGGCGACAACAAACATTGAGTGTAAATTTGTGAAAATTAGAATATACATACATATTTTTATTTTAATAAAAATTGCTGAAAAAAATGTGGCAATTTGCTATTTAGAAATATTTCGCTTGTTGACATCACATCTAGACATATATTTGGCTGTCTTTGGGAATGAGTTCGCGTGAACGCTTGTGGGATTTTTGATTGGTCTGGCACATTGTGGCAGATTGTCACATGGCCAATTGTGAAGGAGGCACACTATTTGGAAGTTAGAAATTCGTTAGAAATACAGAATATAGTTTAGAAATAAAGAGTGTTTAATGGCTGAAAGCGTTATGGGAAAAAAGTAGTGTGATGTTAGGTAAATCATTACCATTTAGTTGATGTAATATAATAAATAAAAAATTTTAAATTAATTTCATATAATAAATTTTATTTAATAAATATATTATTTATAATTTTAATTTAATAATGAAAAAAAGTTAAGCTAAAAATTAAAATTTTTTCATAAAATACTCTTGGCAACCCTACCAATTTTTCGTTTGTTATTATTTTATAATTTTTCTTCTATTAAAATATATTTTATTTACTTCTAATAACAAAATTATTACAGAGAATAGAATTAAGCGAGCAGCTCATAGTGGATGATTCCCTTCAAATCCCACCAAACACACAGCAAAACCTTCCTGGCCATCAATCCCGGCTTGGTCACTGTTTGGGACGATTCACCGGCCTTCGATCACGACCGTTTTCACTTGATATTGTCGTATGTGATCCATTTTTCGTCGCCTGTCACAATCCGCTTCAAAAATGGGTCGAGTTCGTTCCGTGTCTGCAGCTTATCGCAGTCGTTGATTCGGTCCAGAAGATTTTTTGGATATAATCATGCGACACCCAAACATCAAGCTTTTTGTGTATCCAGCCTTCTGCAGACGGTTTAAAATGATTTGTGACTAACTCCCATCTCCTGGGACGAGATGCCACATGCCGGTCTAACTCGATGTTTTCCATGATTTGATCGGTATTTGTCGTCACAGGTCCTCCGCCGACTGGCTTAACCACGGTGTCGTTTTCACCCGCTCTGAATCGTCGAAATCCTTCCTCCGCAGTTCGAAGTGATAGAGTACCATCCCCAAAAACACCATTAATCTCACGGAAGGTTTGTCTAGCGGATTTGCCTTTAACGAAGGAAGGAATTTCGGCGTAAGTGAACTCCATGTTTACACGTCTATAACTGTTGAACTCAATATCCAAACTAATCATGCATTGCGGCGTTTTGTAGGTTATGTCAAGACCTTTCAAAGATGTATAGTATTGCCAGATACGAGCTCTGTAGCGCTTTATGAATAGCGTCGTAATTCAAAAGGCAAAAAGGCGTAAGGGAGGTATTTGACAATCTAATATTAGAAATTATTTAAATGTTGTTAAAATAAAAATGTGCTTACTGAAATGGTATTAAATTTAATCAGGCAATCATCTTTCCTTATAGGTTAGGTTAGGTTAGGTTACGTAAAGGGGTAGATCTCCGCAGCTGCAGAGAATCTCACTTAGACAGATTGG
The DNA here is from genome assembly GCA_031772095.1 of Zeugodacus tau. Taxonomy (NCBI): domain Eukaryota; kingdom Metazoa; phylum Arthropoda; class Insecta; order Diptera; family Tephritidae; genus Zeugodacus; species Zeugodacus tau. The sequence continues at coordinate 14,268,681 of CM062651.1, read as the reverse complement.
ATTGTCCATTGTGACACCCGGAAAACTCCTAACGTATCACTAAGACCCTTATGATGCGACAAAGTGCTTGGACTCTATAATAAAGTTCTTAAGTCGGTTAATGTCGTTTCCAGTCACTTCGCTGGGTTCGCCGAAGATATGCGGATAATTTAACCTAAGTTTAGCGAATGCTGGACTTTGAAGGAGGAAGTGCTTGGACGATTCCTCTACGCCTTCCTCCAATTAGCTTTGGTAACTAGCGTCTGACTTGATCCCTAGCCTCACTGACCCCTGTGCCTATTGGGCAATGACCAGTAAGTAACCTTGTATTTTTAAAAATAATGTGGCAACTTTTTTACACTTTCAATTAATTTAATAAATGAAAGGCTTTATGATTGAATGCGCTTTGGTATAATAACCTAAATAAATTTCTAAGGCGAAAAATTAGTTAGTAATCCACCTCTAATATAATTAAATAAGATTTAAAATTTATTTGGGATTGCCAAGTCTACAAAAAAAAACATAAGGACAACCTATTAAACTTAATAAGATTTTAATTTATTTTATCCAACATTTAACCTGTGGTATATTAATTTTTTATTTTCGCAGATAATTAATTATAATTTATAGTCTGGCAACCCTTTCTAAACTCAATTTTTTTATTTTTTCAGATTATTTTTATCAAGAAATGCTGCGACGTGGAGATCCATTGGTAAGTTTCTGGTTAAAGAACGATATATTCTTAAAATTTGATATACAGTTAACTTTACATTATTAGATAGCCGTTTATTATCTTATGAGTTTAGTTCTAACCTCAAATTATATTCAAAGTACAATTTGACATTTTGTTGTAGCCAAATCTAAAGATGTCAAAATAATCCATAGCAATTATAAACTAAATAATAATGAATCATCAATATATAAAGTATAACACATACATACATACGGTAGGATGGTTCGTCAAGACTTTCTCATAAGCTATTTTAAGATGAAGATTAAAAGCAATCTATTGTACTACTGTTATTAGTCTTTACAAGCCAAAAGTATTATTATTTTATCTGTTCAATACCATCTCCTGCCTGCCTGCCTGTGATGTAACACTTTGTCTTCTTGAAGATTAGTCAATTATCAGATACTCTGATTTCTTCAGATCATAAAACACTTAACAAGAACTCGATAGACTGATATACTCATTATAGCAAACTAGTTCGTATGAAGACCGATGACTCTTTTGGCCAAGATTGTAAGTTGTATGCTTCACCAAGATCACAAAAAAAGTTGTTAGTTGTTAAAATAGATTCCCGAGTACCAAAATCGACTTTACTATATATTGAGTTTCTGGAGGCTAAGTTTCCCGATTTTTTTTTAATACATCTTATAGATTTTAATTTTTGCCCCAGTCCATAAAATGTTGTGAAGTAAAGTTGAGTATGATTTCGTCGTTTTCGTTTTCATGATTCTGATTTTTGATATATCTTAAGAGTTTCCAGAATTCCAGCAAAATTATTCATTGACTAGCTTTCGGCAATTTGAAATTGAAAATCCGGAGTTTTCCAAAAATTGTCGGAAAAGGCAAAATGAAGCATCAAATGCTCACTGAATGTTTACTTATTCTTGGTAATTCTCTATTCGACGGTATTAAAAAGGGTGCAATAAATATGAACGATATATAATAATATCGTATAGGGTTCCACGCTCATAAACCACACGGCTGACTAGAGTGAAGTGGAATGTTTTTGTTAGAAAGGTGTTGCCTTAGTTGGACTTTTGGACGACGTTGAACAATTTGTGGCGTGGAATGTAGATTTCTCCAAGTTTTAAGTCAACTTTCATTTAATAGCTTTCCCTTTTAAAGGATTTTTATTATATTTTCGGCGTAAGAGAGATAACTACCCTCTGTTGCAGGATTGCTGAGACAAAAGTGGATTCAGACTAGTTTCAGAAGCTTTCTAGTGGTTTCTTTGATGATTCTTATACTATACTTCTTCTTCACTACTACGAATTGAGACTCCATACGTGGTTCCTTCAACTTTTCTGTCAAAATTCCTGCATTTTAGACCTCAAAATTTCGCCTTCACCCGCAATAGTTTTGAACACGCTGCTGATCTCAAAACTTACCAATACAACTGTATTAATCAACACACACACACACACATAAAAGTTTATATATATGGCGCACAATGACAACTCACACGAAAACTTAGGCATTGTGCGATGCGCTCTGCTCTGCTTTTGCAAGCGATTTATGACTTGTTTTTAATACCAAATGACAGCAACAACAACAATAGCAACATCAAGCTTCAGATGACGATCAAGAGTGAAATATTTTGTGCCGAATTTATTTTTCGAGCGATTATTTATGGCCCATCAGCAATCAAGACCATTAAATGCTTATTTCGCTGTAGCGCTGTTAGTTGTAGTTGTATTTCGTATGCGCGCTTGTTGTTGTTGTTTTGATTATTGTGGCGCGTATCTTTGGCCGCCTTTCCCACTTGGCGGCTCAACGCCTCAGCGCGCTGCCAGACATTTGAACGTCACCATTGGCGTAGTGCAATCACTCATTTCGACGGCGGCACACACAATTTGTTGCTGACTGTATGACTGTATGGGTGTGTGCGTGTGTGTGTGTGGTCGCAATGACACTGCGTCAGACGGCCTGTCAAAGCTGCCCGTTTGGCCATCACTACGAATAAATTCTTGCAAATACAACAAAAACAACAACAACAACATAAATCTATTGTCCACTCACGGACATCTGTATAACTGTATGTTTGCAGCTTGTCGCGAGTTATTGTCAATAAATTTTAATATTTGTATTATCTCGTGTCTTCATCTTCAATGGATGCTGTACAAGTTAGGCGGCATATAAACATATGCGTGTGTGTGTGTGTGTGTGTGTTTGTGCGCATCTTCTTGATAGACAAACGCTTGTGTAGCACTTTATTATTATTGCTTATTGTTGTACTGGTTGTTATTTGTTATTATTGTTGTTGTTTTTGTGCTATTTTCTAATTATATGAAATCCAGTCATATTGGCGTATATATCATAAAGCATTTGAAAATTTTGCTGCTGCCACAATAATAAGCGCACATAAATATTCTCCAAATGTACAGACATACATATGTACAGTGTATGTATGTATGTATGCATGCCTTGTATCACAATCATCTCGACGCCTAATTTATGAATGACACAACTGACAATTTTGAAGAAAACGCCCCGGTTTTCATTCGTTTTGCCACCATTTGCCAATCGGGTGGGAGGCTGTTTTGTTTTTAATTGTGATTTATTGCCGCGAATCTGGGTTCGATCTAGAGAATTTTTCTCAAATCTGCTTATTATTTCTATTTCAAAATAACGGCACTTAATCATGTATATTAATGGAGTGCACATGGCTGCCAAGTGGGTGATGCGGGAATTTTTGAGTTGCGGAAGAAGAAGAATAAGAAGAGGAAGAGAATAGCAAGAAAAATCGCTGATTTACACAATCCAATATTTATTTCTGGAAATTTTGCCATTACATATATGTATATATCTATCTGTATGTGATTGTTTTTAGCACAAAACTGCATTGTAGTTAGTTGCTTGAGTCATTGCCTGCTGAAATGCATTTCAAAATTTGAATTGTTGTTGTTTTTAGTTATAATAATCTATACAGCAAGTATTGAAACCAATAAAGCTGTTCTTTCCAGTTCTTTCTAGTAATTGAATCCAATTTTATGTTTTAAAATTTCTCATTTTCCTAAAAAAATATTAATCGGAGGTACACATAGAACGTCTCCTCATACAGACATAAGTCTCCTCAATATCGCATATAAAGTCCTGTCAATCGTATTGTGTGAAATACTGAAGCCCACCGTCAACGAACTGATTGGACATCAACGGACCGAGGGAACGATGAGCTGTACAATTTACACGACGACATTGACATAGTTCAGTGAATAAAAAGGCGACTACGCCGGGGTCATGTTGCTCGATGCAGTATCCGCTGGAGGAAACCTCAACTCCGTTGGAAAGTCCAAGTGGAAAGTGACCTGACAGCACTTGGAATTTCCAAATGGCGACAAATTGCTAAACGGAGAGATGAATTATCCGTTATGTTATACAACAGGGTTATACTACTTTTTCTTAATATTTCCAAAAAGTTACTATTCCTTCATGTTCTCAGATCTAGCCTTTTTAACCACGCCCTTGCTTCATCTCTCTTTCATCAGTGTTTTTAGAGGACCGTAGAAGTTTAACTGTGGATAATGATATCTAATTTATTATATTTCGTTTAAAAAATTGTAAAGGTTTAATTTTGTTAAACAATAATTTATGTTTTGAAGTTCTATTCTATAAGAAATTATTTGAACCAGTAGTGCCGCCACTCTCTTATTTCTGTCTTTTTTATCACTAGTTCACTTTCCATTTTTAGTTTCTTTCCCTTTTCAATAACTTTGGGACTCAAACCCAAGGGAGACATAGAACGAAACCCCGACGATAAAGTGAAGACATGGGTATAGATCATTATTTGGAAAGCTCTCTTTTCATATAGAGTAGTACAAATTTCTGAAAACTTTGATTGCTGATGTATTATCACTAAGCTGTGGTGATCCTCAAGTCTCTCAGACTAAATTATCCAATAATTCCTTAACCGAATCTCATTTTTCTAAAGAGAATTTTGATCGATATTCCTTATAAGAACTATAAACTTTCATCTAGAGCTTTCTTTAGTAATTTTCTTTTCATTTTTGATTGAATTAGAGATTAGATGGGTCTGAAACTTACTATATTGAATGAGTAGTATCTCAAGAAACATTATAATAAAGCGGAGTATCGATAGGATATAGGATAAATAGGAAGACAAATTTTGAACTAATGCATGGCATAAGCAAATTTAGATAATCGTTAAGTAAAATACCTTGCTTTCACAACTTACTCCATTTTAGATCTTGGAGCGTTAGTTGATATCCAATTCAAAACTTTTATGTGAAATTTAGCCTATAAAGTTTCCCCTTAAGGTTGCTAGGTCCCTAGCAATGGTTGCTGATTCGAAAAAATAGATGGCATTAAATGTATATATGATAGTTATTTCGAAGCTAAGAGATCCTCAAGTCCCTCAGACTTAATTACCCCATAATACCTTAATCGAATCTCAGTTTTCTAAAGAGAATTTTAACTAAATGAGCCTCTTGATAATGAAGATCGCTCGAAATTTAAAAATTGTATCTTTCTTCACTTTACCAGCAATCGCATCACCTTATCCGCCATTTTTTCTAAGGACAACATACTGAGTACTTTTGTAAACGTCGCAGCTGTCTCTCAACACTAGTATCCCTAAGGAGCCAGCGATAATTCACGTATCTTTTTCAGCGCAGAAATTTCACAGCAATGTTTGAAATTCAAATACCACAAGCTTCTTTTTTTACAAACTTTTTCTTGCCTTTATATACTATTTCCAACAATTTTAGTGTTATTTACACGAGGGTTACTGATCCGCTGTTGCATTTGCTCTGAGACGATCTACCGGTGAATGCTAACTTGGTAGTGTTGCTGTTGGACATCAGTAGCAACGGTGAGAATTACATAAGCCGATCGTATGTGTATTATATGATTGTATATGTGTGTGTTGCACATAAATTCGCTGCTTCGTACATCATAGGCAATCGATCGCCATCGGACACTCGCTGGGGCAATGTTTGTGCCAATCCTTGAGATGTATGCGCACAGTTATTTATTGTTGTTGTTGGTACATCTTTTTGTTGTTGCTCATGTTTGTTGCTGTTTATAGTTGTTGTTGTTGTTAACTCATACTTGTTGTTGCTGCTTCTACTTGTTTTTGTTGTTAACTTTTACTTGTTGTTGCTGCTTCTACTTGTTGTTGTTGAAAATGCAATTTTATCTTTAACCTTTAGCAACTGTGCAACTCTACATCTCTGAGCAACTCTGTGCTTGCGCGTCTGTGTCTGTATGCTTCACTTCGTACAGTAGGCAAAACAGCAGCCTCAGCAGCGGCAATTGCAAGCGCAATAACAGCAACAAGATCACTTTAGCCCTTCATGCGAACCACCAACCAGCAGCAGCATCCAACATCACCATGTTTAGCGAGCTTACTACACGCTGACCACTGCGCGTTGCAAGTAAGCAAGCAAGAAGCGCAAAAGATCATCTCGCTGGTCGCATTCTGTCAGTTGCTTACGCTGGCAGCTCACAACTTCTGCGCTTGACTGCTGGCTTGTGCCGGCCTTCAGTTGGCTGTGCGGTGGCTGCGTTGCGCTTGCTGGTGGGGAGGTGCGCGATGCGATGCGCGACGCGAGTAATGTTGTTGGAGCGCACTATGGACGGACGGGTCAGTACGCGTATTGAGCAAGCATCAACATCAATGCGACGACAGCTACATACATAACATAACATAACACAGGACAAAAGAACACGCCACCACCACCAATTCGGGTAGGGTAACAGCTGCAATGGCAAAAACAACAAATATAAAAAATAAGAATAGCAGTAGCGGCAGCAGCAGCAATTGCTGCAATATCAGCAGCAACAATAATGAACTACTGAGCAACATATGCATGTGTGTAGTCACCTTCGCGGCTTGAATGCAACTGTTTCTGTTGTTGTTGTTATTTTTATAATTTTTATTGCATTTTCGAATGTATATAAGAATTATTGTTGTTGTTGTTATACATTTTTTTTGTTGCAATTTTTATTGCTTTTGTTTTTGTTGTATTTTTTATTGTTGTTGTAATTTTTGTTTTTGTTGTTGTTGCTGCCTTGGCATTGACGCTGGCAGTTGGCGCATGCGATTTCACAGTTTCCAGCGCACAACAACAACAACAACACAAATAAACCTCCATTCACCCCGTTTGCATCCTCGGTCCGACTTCGTTGTGCATTTCGTAAATAAATGACGACACTTTTGTTGACTGCTGCTGTTGTTGCTGCTTAACTGCTTTTCAATTTAGTCCAGCCGCAATTCATTTGTATGTGCAACTGCTGACGCTGTTGTTGCACACATTGTTGTGTTGTTGTTGCTGCGGTTGTTTATGCAGGGCAAAGTAACGCAGACGCAGATACACTTTCAGATGTTGGCATTGATATAGTCACTCTTAACTACGCCAGCGTACCCAAGTAGTCGGGCACCCGTGTCCATATGAAGGGTCCAACAAGGCAACGTAGTGAGGGTATGTACTCATATGAGCACCCAACGCGCTTCGACATGCCATTGTTTCAATCAGCCGCACCACCAACACCGGCCAACAGCCAGCGCGACTGATATTCGATTGTTGACATTTTGCTGTTGTTGGTGTGTCGGCGATGAGTTGCATACACACACATACATACATACATTGTATTGATGGACTTTGGTATTTTTTCGTGAATTTCCAGCGCTTACGCGCCTATTTCTTTACTTCTCTTATACCCCCGTTCTTCCTCGTCACCTTGTTACTAGCTTAAGCCACTGCGTCACCGCTACGGCTTTTTAGCTACAGCAGCCGGTGCCTTGACTAGTGGTAGGTGCCTTTATTTATGTTCATTGGACGGACGGACACAATATACATGTGGACATTGCTGGACACGTTTGTTTGGCATGTGGAATTCAGTGTTTTGTTGGCCGGGCTTTGTGTAGCTCGGCTGATCCGCCCGCCATCCTGCCGATATCGAGAATAATGGCGCACAACGTGATTCCTTGTTGACATGTTGGAATTTGGTACACGCGCGTTCTTTTGTTGTTGTTGTTATTTTTTGTTTAAATATTTTTTTCTGACTTTTCGCTCTTCTATGGCTTCTGATGTGTGGCTCCTTGTGTGTGAAACAATCGTCTCATCCACTCATCGGGTGCAGAGACAATCAAATTGTGTTGGCAAGAAGCTGGAAAGCTTGCAATGAAGGCATAGGCTGTGAATTTATCGCATGATTTTACGTAGTCTCTAATAAGGATAACAAATAAATGAGAGGGATCCTGCTTGCAGTTTAGATAGCTTTTGATTGAATTAGTTTAATTAGGAGACGTGTCTGAAACATACTATGCATGCCTGAGGAGTAACTCAAGTAACATTGCAATAAAGCAGAGAAGCGATAGATAGAAATAGAAAGCAAACAAAAAATACAAGATTTGTAGATATACTTGGCATAAACAATATATTGTAGATCAACGAAAAGTATAAAGCCTTAACATGTCTTGCTCAATTTGGGATCTTTTAGGGCTCTATAAAAATCCTGCGTAGTCTCCTGAAATATTAGGTTGTCAAAAATTTCCACACCGCTTTTTTGCTCTTGAAAAAGTTATCGGATTTAGTTTAAATATGCGCTGTTTCGTTCGATAATAAACAAAACCCCCCCCCCCCCTATTAGTGAAGAAATCAGACAGACACAGACTTTTCACAAGCCTCTTTTCAGTTCAACTTTACACCACCAATGGCGTTCGCCATGGAGAGGAACATGATCCATTTTTCATCGCCAGTCGCCATGCGCTTTAAAATTGGGTCGAACAGCATATCGTTATTTGGTACAGAAGATGTTTTTGCGTCAAATCTTGCGGCATTCAAACATCAAGCTTTTTTGTGTATAAAAGCCTTCTGCAGATGGTTTAAATTCGTTTGGTGACTAACTCCCATCTCCTGGGCTATGTCACGAGATGCCACATGTCGGTCTAACTCGATGTTTTCCATGATTTGATCCGTATTCGTCGTCACAGGTCCTCCGTCGACTGGCTTAACCATGGTGTCGTTTTCACCCGCTCTGAATCGTTGAAGCCCCTCTTCCGCAGTTTAAAGTGATAGAGTACCATTCCCAAAAACACTATTAATCTCACGGAACGTTTGTCAAGCGGATTTGCTTTTAACGAAGGAAAAGTTTAAAATAGCGCGAATTTCGGCGTTAGTGGACTCCATGTTTACACGTCTATAACTGTTGAACACAGTATCCAAACTAATCATGCATAGCGTCGTTTTGTAGGTTATGTTAAGACCTTTTAAAGATGTATAGTATTGCCAGATACGAGCTCTGTAACGCTTTATACTCGTATATAGCCGCGAAATTCAAAAGTCAAAAAGGCGGAAGGCTAATTTGCTGTAATAGAATCTGTCGATCTGGGTCAACTCGATCAAGGAATCAAGGTTCTCAAAACATGCTCTAAAAATAGTTAGGAAATCTGGAAATGTGTGGTTACAAACACGATAAAAGGTGTTTGGTGAAAGGCTGCATCACTAAAATCATCACATTCTCATATAGTCTCAACTAAACACGATTCAACTACTCGCTAGATTTAATAATTTTTTAAGTACAGATCAACCTTTAATTATTGTTGTTGTTTTAGTGGTAATCTTGACCCAAATTGGAGGGTAATTCAAATTAATTGAGATTGTTGGAAGGATGGAAGGTGCAGGAAGCGATCTGTTTCGACGGGGTCGGTATATTAGGTTAGGGAGTGTTAGATGATTTTGAATTTTTTAGATAGTATGAAAATAACACTCTATCACTTCCATAAAGGCTTTTCAAGGGCTTTAAGATGATCATTCATAACTAAGAGTAGCATTTTGGACAGCCTCTCTTTTTATTCTCTAAATATTGCTAGACTACTTTATGGTAAAGGCACGAGCCAATGAAAATCAATTCGACTCTAATTCGGAATAATGTTATTAAAATTTTAAACCCCTAAAACACTTTTCATTAAATTTATAAAAAAATATTAATTAAATATTAAAATTATTTCTCTCTAAAATATATAAAATAAATAATGTTAGCTCAAAGCGCTGCTTCGCAATTAGAATGCGCTACTTGCGCTACAACGCTTCAAAGGGCATTGCTTCCTGCCTTCCACCCACCTGGACTTGTGTGTGTGAGATTTTTCACCGGCAGTTATTTTCCATCAGCGCAGCGAAGAAATCGCGTACATTTGTTTCAGCGCACTTCATTCATTTTTCTGTCAGCTGTTTTGGTAAAGAAATTTTGACAACGCCTGCGGTAAATTTTAATTGGATTGTGCCGAAAATCCTTTCATGGAATAAAAGTGCACACCAACAAACAAATGAATGCCAAGCGATGCGGCTGTATGTGTGCGTGTGTTGGAGTAAGTGAATGAATAAAACAATCAAAAGTAAAATGGAGCGTAAATGGCGCAGGAAGGGCGAGAGCGCGTTAGAAAGAGATGCATAGTGTGAGTAAGAGACGTTGGTGGAGTTGCAGCGAAGGTGGGGACACACAGTAGCATTCAACGCAGATGAATTCATCGCGCTTTAGCAAATTAATTTAAAAACCGCCAAGTCCACGACGAGAAAGCTTGCAATTACAAAAGATCAAAAGACATCAAAAGTTTCAAAAAAGTAACAGCAACAACAACAACAAACGCACTGGCACTGGCACTGGCAATGGCAGCCAGTAAACGACGCGCAACAAAAATGAAAAACGCTCGCACAAAGCAATGGCGAAGTTTTCGTTTGAAAAGCAACAAAACGCTGACACTCAACAGATTGGTGCCCAACCGCCAATCTGTAGCTACTTACCTATATGTATGTATGTGTGTGCGCGTTTCATGAAAGCAGTGAAACGGAAACGGAAATGAATGAATGCGCAGCCGGCAGCATCAGAAGTTGCAGGTGTCGTGAGCGAGCGCGTGTGAAGCGTTGCGTTGTCAAGTGGCTGCTGCGATGCGACGCGAAGGAAGCGACGAAGCGGTGAGCCGCCAAAAGTTAGCCGCGCTGGCGTGACAGGGAGATGTGGGGGTTTAATAGAAGCGTGTAGTATATGGAGTATAGTGGGGCAAGAGAGGAGTTTAGTATGAGGAGTTGGTGCGACGCTTTAAGCTAGTCTAAAGGGCATTCCCGCGCCTTGTGCAGTGGGCAGTACAGCGCTTTGAGCCGTCAACAGGGACCGCGAAGTTTTCTGCGAAATACGGAAATTGATTAACCCGGCCGTGACGTGAACACCAGAGAGTTCATATGCTGATGTGAGTGTATGTGTGCACTGTAGTCTCTGGTGTGGTGTGGGTTGTCAGGTAGGAGACTCGTGGCGTAGCTTTTTAATTTAATTTAATTAAATCAAGTTCATTAAATCACAAAGTGATGGAGAGAGGTGAGAAAGCGGACTTTGAGTATTTTAAAATATAAATACATATTTTTTTAACATGTAATTTAAGTCATTGAGATACAGTTTACTCAGACCGCTTTCTCGGCATTCAAGACTAGTGAATGGCTCCTAGATTTACACTCTCCCAAAAATCAGGGAGAGTTATCACTCCATCATCCGCCAAAATTAATTAAGGAATATTTATTTTACAACAACAACAATAACAATATTAGTAGATTTTTTACATTAATAAGTTTGACAGATATATCAATACTTCGGTTGCTGACCAAAGAGACAAAGTATTCGTATTTGTATATATAATTTTTCCTTCATTCAATCGCTTAACTCTTTCAGTCGCGGTGGTTAGTGTCAATAACCACCTCTTTCCGAATTATATATTAAAATCCACGACATCTACCGACAATCGCGTGAATTATCATGAATGTTTGTACCTTTTTTGACAAGGTGCGACGGGTTAGCGTCATATTCGATGATGATACTTTCAGTGATATTTCAGTTGTAGATAATGCCAAAACAATAATCGAAACATTCAACATATTCTTAATCTAAAAGCGTGACTGAAAGAGTTAACGTATAGCTTTCCTAATTCGTCCTGTTATTGTTTGAAAAAGTTTCCCTCACTCATCCTTAGACAATTCAAAGGGCTTTGAAAACGATACCCTTTCGCAAGCTATCCTCTGGTGAATGAGTGATCAGTGATCACCGACTCAAACGAACTTACACTTTTTTCTCAAAGAGATCTGAGGAGATTTATCGATAAATCTCAAATTGTTTTGAACACATCTTCCACATCTTAATACAAAATTCGGGACAAAATTAGAATATATTGGTTTCAAATATCTCAATATCAAATGTCCGCCTTTTTGTCTTCTGAATTTCACGGCTATGTATAAAGCGCTACAGAGTTCGTATCTGGCAATACTATACATCTTTGAAAGGTCTTGACATAACCTACAAAACGGCTCTATGCATTTTGCTTTGAATATTGCGTTCAACAGTTATAGACGTGTAAACATGGAGATCACTAACGCCGAAATTCGCGCTATTTTAAAGTTTTACTTCGTTATAGGCAAATCCGTTAAAGAAACATTCCGTGAGATGAATGGTGTTTTGGGGGATGGTACTCTATCACTGCGAACTGCGGAGGAATGGTTTCGACAATACAGAGCGGGTGAAAACGACACCATGGATAAGGCATCCGGTGGAAGACCTGTGACGACGAATACCGATCAAATCATGGAAAACATCGAGTTAGACCGGCATGTGGCATCTCGTGACATCACCCAGGAGATTGGAGTTAGTCACCAAACCATTTTAAACCATCTGCAGAAGGCTGGATACACAAAAAAACTTGATGTTTGGGCCAAGCAGGGATTGACAGGAAGGTTTTTCTATGTGTTTGGTGGGATTGGAAGGCCAGACGCTTAATTCTACTATCTGCTGCGAACTACTGGATCGCTGGAAGCAGGCGATCGACCAGAAGCGTACAGAATTGGCCAACAGGAAGGGTGGAGTGTTCCACCTGGACAACACCAGACCACACACTTCGTTGATGACTCGTCAAAAGCTACGCAAGCTCGGACGGGAGGTTTTTTTATAGCCCGGACATAGCGCCAAGTGTTTACCACCTGTTACTGTCCATGGCAAACACCCTTGGTGGTGTAAAGTTGAACTCAAAAGAGGCTTGTGAAAAGTGGATGTCCGAGTTCCTCGCAAATAAGGAGGGGGCTGCTACGAGGGGGGTATTATGAAATTGATATCTAGATGGAAACAGGTTATCGAACGAAACGACGCATATTTGAACAGAATCTGATCATTGTAACATTTTTTATAAAGCATTGAACAAAAAGCAAAAAGCGGTAGGGATTATTCTTTTTCTTTTCAAACGAATAGCCTCTGCTGGTCTAGGAATGAAAATAAAAATATATTCCTTTGTCAGTCAGGATATGAATCTTATAATCGTAATGGTTTTTGAGCGTTAGATTATTTTTGAATCAATATACAGACAGACGTGAACGGTTTTTCTACTTCGGTACTTCTCTCTGGACAATTGGGATGTCAAATTGCTCTGTCTCTCTATCCCACTTTCTCTCTTAAATTAATTATCCCAATTTGATAACAACGCACAGTTCCGAGTGACTTTGACAGGAATGAAAGACTCTCTCTCCATTTATCTCCCTCTCACCAAAAGCTGCAATATTCAACTAACTCGTACTTTGACTCTCCAACATGGTTCATATTTTCTACTTAAACTATAATGTTATGATCGTAAGGTGTTCTCAACGAATAAGTTATACTTGAACCAACATCACCTTGAAGGTTTGCAATGGGAGCTTAATATTTTAGTACGAAACCAGTTCTTTTTAGATGCCCTAAAGTTAATATAAGATTTCACAACAAATATGGGCCTGATGTATTAATATTGGATTCGAACCTATATTCAATATATGCTAGTCACGTTCCTCAGTACAAGAGTCCATACTGTACTGTGTATAATACCATCGATAGACGCTATAATTTATGACATTCTTTGATACTCAAATCGACTAAATGCGAGTCTATGTTGTCGCTGTCCCTATCTCCCGCTACACATCTCCGTCCAAACAATACGTTTGAACATTACCAAAATTTCCCAAACCCCCTTTAACAGTCATAGGCGGGCAATGAATCCTTTTTTCGAACATTTATTTCTTCACCCTTCGTCACCACCAACAAAAACACGTGCAGAACTCCTCAAAAATTCGCAAGAAAAAATGAAAGCGCCGAGAAAGAGAAAACTATTAAAGTGTTTTATGGAGCTCGAGACAAGCACAAGAAATAATGGCCTTGCATGGTGTTGAGGAACTGCTATGTAGAGTCGGTGGTGGTGGGGCACTCACTCGTCTTTTAGCTGTACGTACGAATGAAGTATGTTGCATGCAACCTATGACGATTTTTGTGTATGTAGCGGGGGTGTTGTTGCCGTTTCGCTACTTGCATGTTGCAATTCTCAAGTTCTCTCCACTTCACACCTTGCAACATTTGGCAAATGGTAAGGGTTGTGTGCGTGTGTGGCAATGACTGCTTACAATTTTTGTGGTAACCAATCGGTTGGCTGTTGCGGCCTATATGCCATATAGGGGGGTTGTTGAAGGGAAGATTTACAAACGACAGTAACAGCAGTGTAAAAACCTTTAAAATGATGGCACAAGACGAATGACTGAATTCCTTCTGGCATTATTATTTAAGTGCAAGTGCGAGTGGTGAATTCTTGTGCACCGCATAGAAGTGAGTTTGCATCAAGCAAATGAACGAAAATGTAGAATAAGAACAACAGCAAACATCAACAATAAAATTTGGCGAAAATATCGAAACTTGGATTTTTATACTCTCGCAACAAAGTTGCTAGCAACAAAGTTGCTAAGAGAGTATTATAGTTTTGTTCACATAACGGTTGTTTGTAACACCCAAAACTAAACGAGTTAGATATAGGGTTATATATACCAAAGTGATCAGGGTGAAGAGTGGAGTTCAAATCCGAATGTCTGTCTGTCCGTCCGTCCGTCCGTCCGTCTGTGCAAGCTGTAACTTGAGTAAAAATTAAGATATCTTGATGAAACTTGGCACACTTATTTCTTGGCACCATAGGAAGGTTGCTTTCGAAAATGAGCAAAATCGGACCACTGCCACGCCCACAAAATGGCGAAAACCGAAAACACATAAAGTGCCATAACTAAGCCATAAATAAAGCTATGGAAATAAAATTTGGTATGAAGGATCGGACTATGAAGGGGCATATGTGGATGTAATTTTTTTGGGGAAGTGGGCGTGGCCCCGCCCCCTACTAAGTTTTTTGTACATATCTCGCAAACCAATAGAGCTATATAAACCAAACTTTCTGTAGTCGTTTTTTTTAGCCACTTTCTAATACAGTCCAAAAATGAAAGAAATCGGGTCATAACCACGCCCACCTCCCATACAAAAGTTAGGTTGAAAATTACTAAAAGTGGGTTAACTCACTAACGAAAAACGTCAGAAACACTAAATTTCACATAAGAAATGGCAGATGAAAGCTGCACTCAGATTTTTTTACAAAATGGAAAATGGGTCAAAAACCATATCTCAGGAACTACTCGACCGATTTCAATGAAACTTGTCTTGTAATAGTTTCCTTACATCTCAATGATATGTTGTGAAAATAGGCCAAATCGCTTCACAACCACGCCTACTTCCTATATACCAGAACTTTGAAGACGATCTGAATCGTTTACTTTACAATATACAAAGTAAGTACTAGTGAAGATATCGGTGCAGAACTTTGACCAAATACTATGTTAATAGTGTGGCAGCCCCATTCTAAAAATCGCCGAAATCAGACCATAGGTTTTTAAGGCCCCATATATCGAATACGAGGACCTCGGTACTACTAACCTAATATTATGGTTTCCAACTTTCAATGGACTTTATACAATATATATGACGAATATGTGGATCAAATTGTGCATTATATAATATTAAATAAATAAATTGCGAGAGTATTAAATGTTCGGTTACACCCGAACTTAGCCCTTCCTTACTTGTTTTGTTTGTTTTAGTGAGGCGTGAAGTTTGCAGAGGTGTAGTGTAACAGTTGCTATGGAGGAGTCGTCGATTGCTACACTAAACCTCTTTGGAACGGCGAAGATCTCTATGGTTGGAACGGTCTCAAAGTGTATTCTGCTACAAGACGTCGGGGTCCTAAATAAATACAAAATATATTTTGACCACCACTGAGATGGTTCCAGAACCTCAGCAGACTCTTAAGGTCTATTGATAAATTCAGTTATTTATACAATATGAGTAAAGGTTCCTACCGATTCATTCGTTTGAATTCGGGATTTTACTAGGCTGGGGTTAATATGTCGGTATTGGATTTATTGTCAAGGAGCAAAGTAACGGGAATGAGTTTGAGAACCATTCGCTGAGTAAAGAGAGTAGATTTCCGCTCAGATTATTGAGAAGATGGTCGACCTATAAATCGAGAAGGCTTCAGTTTTAGTCAAACCGTGATTATACTGTCAAAAATCAGTAGAAAGTTCTATATTCATCTACTGTGAAAAAATCTAAGAATTCATTCTACCGAAGTCCTAAATTTGTATCTCAAAAGACAGAAGATACTTGTGATTTAGAACTGGAATAAACTCTTTCGATTTCGCTTGTCTGGTTACCAGATTGCTTTATCAAGCACAATAGTTCACTGGCAACCAGACCAAACTTCAGGATCATATATAGTTCATATGTACCAGTAGTAGAGCAAATCGTGGATTCCAATACTAGTTTTATCAGACGTGATAATTTTTGTTTCTAAAGTTAGATAAATCACGGTTTGTCTAATTTCTTTGAGCTCCGAGTTCCAGAAAAACATTGATCTATCGCTGACCCAGGTTCAATTGAAAGCTCTACTGATTAATATTGTACCACTTCGAACTGCGGTGGAATGGTTTCGATAATTCAGAGCGAATGAAAACGACACCATGATAAGACAGCCGGCGGAAGACGACGAATAGCGATCAAATGTGGCATCTCGTGATATCGCCCAGGAGATGGGAGTTTGTTCCCAAACCATTTTAAACCATCTGCAGAAGGCTGGATACACAAAAAAGCTTGATGTTTGGGTGCCGCATGATTTGACACACAAAACCTTTTGGACCGAATCAACGCCTGGACGGTCGGAACGAACTCGACAAATTTTTGAAGCGGATCGTTACTGGCGGCGAAAAATGGATCACATACGACAATATCAAGTGAAAACGGTTGTGGTCGAAGGCAGTTGAATCGTCCCAAGCAGTGGACGGCCAGGAAGGTTTTTCTGTGTGTTTGGTGGGATTGGAAGGGAATCATCCACTATGAACTGCTCCCATATAGCCAGACGCTTAATTCTACCATCTACTGCGAGCAACTGAAGCGTTTGAAGCAGGCGATCGACCAGAAGCGTCCAGAATTGGCCTACAGGAAGGGTGTAGTGTTCCACCTGGACAACGCCAGACCACACACTTCGTTGATGACTCGTCAGAAGCTGCGGAAGCTCGGATGAGAGGTTTTATCGCATCCACCATATAGCCCGGACATAGCGCCAAGTGAATACCACATGTTCCTGTGCATGGCGAACACCCTTGGTGGTAGAAAGTTGAACTCAAAAGAGGCTTGTGAAAAGTGGTTGTACGAGGTGGATATTATGAAGTTTCCGTCTAAATGGAAACAGATTATCAAATGAAACGACGCATATTTGAACTAAATTCGATTACTGTAACACTTTTATAAAGCATTGAATGATTGATTGGCAAAAAAGCCAATCCAGGGATCTAAAAGCTTTGCTTTGAAGCAGAATTATACATTATTCCAGAATTTTGATTTTCCAGCAGAAAAAAGAGATGGAAATGAAAAAAAATGAGTTTTGGAATTAAATTTACTACATTAGGTTCAAATTAAATAGGCATAATAACCTCAAATATTTTTGAATACCGCACCACTGTCCAGTTTTACCAAACTTCGAATTTCGACCAAACTCATTTGACACTTAATGGGCTACCGTCACGCTTCAGCGGATGACTCAAAAATTCCACAAAATCACTGAAAAAAATCAAATAAATCACACTACCAACGGACAACAATTTTTCTTTTGCGAAAATAATACAGTGTTTGCGCTAAAATCACCCAAAGCCAACGCCGAGCACATATTGATGAATTGCCACTGCTTGGAACCGTGTCTTATCGTCAAGCCATAAAAACAATGATTACCAAATTTCTAATTACACTCCAGCGCTATTATGGCTGTCAATAAATTTGCTACTAGAAACGCCACTGTTTGCCGCTGCCAAAGTAGAGCAGTCGAAGGAGAAGAAGAAGCGCAAAAATAAAGGAACAAAATTGCAAAAGGAAGAAATGCAAAAAACCATAATTCACTCATGCACAGACCGCACCGCCCGCATATACGCTACGGTAACTCATACATACATACAAACAAACAATATTTTACCGCCTGAAGGCATAAAGAATCCGCGCACAGGACAACAAACCACCGAAACTCACACTTCGAGTAGTACGAGCTACAGTTGGAGCAACGCACAACAACAATATTTGGGTTGGACTGCGCTTCGTGTTGCAAGCGCTGTAGTCTACAGCTAGAGCAAGCATGAAAAGAAGCGGTCTTTAACGACCAACGTCTTGAGCGTCACCATCTTCATCGTCATGTTCGTCGTCGTCGTCATCGTCATCGTCGTCATCATCACCATCAAATACGTATGTACACACTTACGTTTGGGTATGTGGTGTGGTGTGACATGGGGTTGCTGATTTCGGTAAGCAATGCGAAGAACTAAGAAATAGTGATTTGCGGCGAAATGCGACTCTGCTGTTCTAACCCCGCCACATTGCTTCGCATGAGCGTTCAACGCCTGAAGCGTTTACTTGCCTTGCTGGGTCATATATTTTCGTCCGTCTGACACTAACTGCTATCGCACGAAGAAGCAGCAGCAGCAGCAGCACTTGTCTAATAACTACATACTATATACTATTTACTATACTACTATATAGACGCGGGGTAACTCAAGACGCGCGGCACAGCGCGGGGCATGAATAACTGCCGAGCGTGTGCGGGTGTGCGGCAGCGAATGACTGGCAAACGATTTATTGACAACAAACATTACCAGCAGTGTACTTCGGTTAGTTTGCCTTTTTTCAAGCATACTACAACTGGTGGGGGACACAGGCGGTAGTCCTTCACACTCTTTTTTTTGCATTTTTTGCACTCATTTTTTTGCTTAAACTTTACAATTGCCAGCAGTTTCTTTGCTACGCCATCATCTTCTTCGCACTTCGGCTAGTTGTTTGCTTTGTTTTGTTCGCCTTTGCTTTAGTTTTGGTTTTACGCTGGAATTCATGGCCATCAGTGCGACCTCATTTGGGCCAAACCAACAATTCTTTTCCCTCGTCTTCCGCTTTTTGTTTGTTGGTGTCTGTCCTCCCTTAGGGGTATTTTGCAAAACACTTGCGCATTTCTTAAATTACCCATTGGTCTATATATCCGTTGGTTGAACAAAAGATTTGCCTACTTTTGTTTGCTAATCACTCAAGAAAACGTCGTCGGTTTGTTCACACTTCAGACTGATTAAAAAGCATCATTGCTTGCAACACTCAGCCGTTGTTGAAGTGGCAGCTCGAAATTAGTGGCTCGAAAGTGTGAAAAGAGTGAGCTTTTTAAATGAGGGTTATCATTTACAGTGGTGGTCATTGTAGTGGAGAAAGTTGACAGTTAAAACCACGATATTACGCATCGTTAGTAGATATCACGAACAGAAAAATCGGAAAGAAGCACGATCTGTAGTTTTTGGCTATTAGTGCCACCCTGTATTTCAATTCAAGGTCCATAGTGGTCTCTGAAGCATAACAAATTGAAGCGGAATCTTCATAACGGATGATCCAAGAAGAGGACTTATTTCAATAGCCATTTTTTTGACAGATCACGCCAGAGTCGTGTCAAGCTGTCATTTTATTTTTATTCACTATTGTTTGGCATTTCATCGTGGAAAGACTTACACCTGAATACAAATTCTTCAATTTTATTAGGAAAATTCACGTTCGGTAAGAATGAAGACCGTGGAGAGTCTATTCGGCGCCGAACTAACGAATGGAACGACTTAGCACATAACCTTACAGAATACAGCTTATGCTAGAAGTGAAGCCGCTCAATATCCAGAAAAAACAACGATCATATCCGTTAATGGCGACTGTTGTCGCGCCATGATAACCGACTATACCGATAACCTGAAATTTGGTTTCAACAAGACGGCGACATTTCCCACACATCGCATTAATCAGTGGATTTATTGAGAGAACACTTCTGTGAACATATAATTTCACGTTTTGGACCGGTTGATTGGCCACCCACCGTTAGACCTTTTCCTGTGAGGATATGTAAAGTCTAAAGTCTATGTGGACAATCCAGCTTTGAGTCAGGCCTTGTCATTCACCAGTTACCAGTCGAAATGGTCGAACAAGTCATCGATAATTGGTTTCAACGGATGGACCATCTGAGACGTAGCCGCGGCCAACGGTTGAACCTTTTATAAGAAAAGGTATTCAACCTTAATATTCAACCTTCAACAATAATAACGTCGTCCGTAAGGACCTGAGCCTCAATAAATGTCCTGACTTTAGAATACATACGTCCCAAAAAATATTCTTAGAAGGAAGTTATTAGCGAACAAAATAAGATTTGGTTTACCGACCTCCCCGTCTTACCGATGTCGAATATAATGCACCTTAAACCAATGAGTGACAAGCTCTAGCTCTAACTCTCACTAGTAGAGCTTCTCATTTAGGAAAGGTTTCACAAATCTTAGAAGGGATCTTAACGTTCATAGATTATAGAAAGTAACTTCGTGTTAGTCCCACTGTTCCTACTTATTCGCCACTTTTTGGTTGATAACATCTGGCAACCGAACGATTTCACTGCCAACAGCTGCGCAGCTCAAACCCTTGAACTTTTGCATATACTTGTTCACCAACTCACATGCGTCACTCAAGTTGTAATCAGCAAACGACAATGTCAGACCCCACCAAACCTCCGCTCACTAAAAACCCTACTGCTTCGCTCTTTCTTCTCAACCGTGCTTCGACACATTCGCTGATTGCCCTACCAATTCTTGCCACTGGCATTTGGCTGTTGTTTATTATAGTTGTTTGTTGTGCTCAGCTTCTAGCGAGCATTGGCACTCGTTGGCTTATTCCCAACCCACAATGCGCCCACCCAACCGCACACACGCCTTGTCATTCGGAGTCTCTCTGCGCCTTCGGCATATTTTTAATTGCCTAATTTCGCTGCTTGAGTGATGGGAAATGTTCGAAAATTACCCTCCCCATTCCCTGGCGTGCACACTTTCCAAGCTTATGTGCAGCAGCGCTATTTTAGGGATGAATTTTAGTTTGCGCTTTTGGCTGTAACTGGTGATGAACGGCACTTTTTTGGCATTTAAAATTTGCGCCTGTCACTTGCTTGTTCGTCGTGTTACTTGTTGTTGTTGTTGTTTGCTCGAGGCAAATTATGGGACAATATTTTAGGCTAATGTTAATACGCTACCCATACCCCCTCCTCACCCACTGCTACAACAATTAAGTACTAGCGGCAATACAGCGCTTGCAAATCAAATATATGTGGAGAGGAGAAGGTGAAGGGGGAGGCTTTCTGCAAGCAAAATTAATGTGTGCTGCTGTGGCAAGCATACCATTGGTTGCGCTGCTGCTCCAAAGTAAATCTGTTGAGTTATAGGACAAAAGGTATTTCAACTGCTTTGTGCGCTTTTGGTGTGAGTGTGGCGTTCTTGGCGACGCTCCTTTGATG
This sequence comes from Zeugodacus tau, assembly GCA_031772095.1. Taxonomy (NCBI): domain Eukaryota; kingdom Metazoa; phylum Arthropoda; class Insecta; order Diptera; family Tephritidae; genus Zeugodacus; species Zeugodacus tau. The sequence continues at coordinate 14,247,271 of CM062651.1, read as the reverse complement.
GGTGAGCATGGAAATTGAAGTGTTTTCCATGGCGTGGCAGGTGGGGTGGCGCAGGCTTTTATTTACACTCAGTCAAATGGTAGCACTGTTTCTGTTTAATGTCTTGGAAAAAGTAAATGATGAAGTGGCTGGGATTAATACAGTGCCGCGGCAACGGCAAGCTCGATAACGCGCACGATTTTAATTGCCAAAGAGTTTTATGGGAGAAAGGCAAATAATATATTTTATAAACAACTTATCTGCTTACTTTTATTATTTTATTATTTATTAAAGAATACATCCCAACAAAGTTGTGTTTATGCCAGTTCTCAGATTTCGATCATTATTCCTTTGAATATTTAAACCTTATCCCATGCTGTTATGTGTTAAGTATACTGAGCTTCTGGAAAAAATTTGATTCAAACTATCAACCTGTCATGCTGTTCTGAACGTTCAGAATAGGTCTTATTCTAGAAGAACTATACTATTTTATCATAAATTTGACTCAAGCTTCGACATACCTAAGCTAATTAGTTATACTTAATTCAGTTATCAACTGTAAAATGTTATTTGAGCTCTGTAGACGTTAAAGATTATTTAGCTTGGTATATTAAGAAACTTATAGTAGATAAATATCTTAAGATGATCTCTACATACTGTAGATTGGTAATATGATTGGCATAAAGAGACTTATGTGTATTTGAAAATAATCCAGCACATTAAAACTGAGAATATTGGGACGATAAGTAGGTGAATATTTAAGCATATTCAACTGGGGCTCTCAGCGTTCTTTTGCGGTAATATCTGTATAAGATATGAGTTCAATCCTTATCTTATTACACCCTTTCAGGAAGTACCAAGATATAGAATGCTAAAGCTACACTTCGGATCTTGGAATATATATAATATAGAGCATACCACAAATTACTTTACAATAATGTGAATAGTCTCGATTCGGCTATATCCGGCTAAACGGTTGAACGCCAATCACATACATACAATATGAATATTTAGTGGAGAACCAAAATATATAGTTTAAGTTTATGGAATTCACAGACTATTTCACCTTGAGATCATAACTTTCATAACTAGTTGGAAACGGTAGCTAATAAATACGAAATTTATTCCACAGTGACCAAGGATCAATCGGAGAAGAAAAATTCAAAGGGTTTGGTTTGAAGACCGAGTGTTGCAGAAACTCTGAAGTAGATTTTAGTGGACTTTCATATAAAATACAAATAAAAACTTTGTTGTTTTCGTACATCGATTTACGGTGAAGCGTCTGCCCGATATCCCTTAAGCGGTTAGGGGTAATCAGAGACACGAAACAATTAGAATTTTCAGTAATTTTTTTTTTGCATAAAATCAAGTTATTTTACAAAAATAGTAATATGCCATTATTAAATAATGTTTTCACGAAATTTAAACGAAAATTAAAAAAAAAATACAATTTCCAAGTTATAGCTGTTTGTGTTGACCCAGTTCCAAAAAAGATCTTTGAGGTGACAATCATAAGTCCTTGAAGATTCATCTAAAATCAATCGGATAAGAAAAATTTGTTTTAAAAATAGATAATAGTTTATCCAAACTTCAAATTTTCTGAGAATATTTTTACGATGTTACACTTAACAGAAATGCAAAAAAAATTGATTTTTTGAAAATCCTGATCCCCTGACACAATCAAACGTGATAACACTAATTTCTGTTTTTTGTCGATTTTTATTTCTCTATATGACTCTAGTTTATTTCGCCTCTTTTCAAGACATTACAAGAATTTATTTAGTAATTTTAATGTCTCGAGTACTTCGTTTAAATAAAGATATACTTTGTTAATATAAATGAATTCAGCTTATTTTAACTAATGTATGTATGTATGTGATTGGCGTTGCAACCGTTTAGCCGGTTATAGCCGAATCGACGATAGTGCGCCACCTCTCTCTCTCCTTCGCAGTTCGGCGCCAGTTGGAGATCCCAAGTGTAACCAGGTCACTCTCCACTTGGTCCCTCCAACGGAGTGGAGGCCTTCCCCTTCCTCCGACGGGTACTGCATCGAACACTTTCAGGGCTGGAGTGTTTTCGTCCATTCGGACAACATGACCTAGCCAGCGTAGCCGCTGTCTTTTTATTCGCTGAACTATGTCAATGTCGTCGTATAACTCGTACAGCTCATCGTTCCATCGTCTGCGGTATTCGCCGTTGCCAATGTTCTGAGGACCATAAATCTTGCGCAAAATTTTCCTCTCGAAAACTCCTAGTGTCGTCTCATCTGATTTTGACATCGTCCAAGCTTCTGCACCGTAAAGCAGGACGGGAATGATAAGCGACTTGTAGAGCTTGATTATGTATTAAATAGAGCTCGGTTCACTATGGATGCCGTTTAAAGCAGCTTTACCGCTTGCTAAATTAATTGTTCCAGTTTATACCAGTCTGTTATACCAGTTGTATGTTCTACTCTCATCTATCGAGTTTAAGCAAATTGTTAGGAGGTTATGTATTTCCATAATTATTTATATGAAAGCAAATATTAGCAAGTTGCTTTCTAAATCCGTGTCCATATCAGTATAATTGTTTATATTTATAGTTTTGAGACTTAATTAAAGAAATAAGATAAGACCCCACTTGTCTTTTAAATATATGTACATATATTATATTTTAATTGATGATAGAGGAAATATATACATATAATGGCATTTCATTAAACATATAAAGTTATCTATAAGGAATACATTTTTTAAATGCTGCATACCGCTGATATTATAGTAATCCAAACCTTTCAGCATCTCCCAATTATTACACATCACTTTTAAATACCCACCCCAACAACTGCGGTGACTAATAGCCCCAAAAAACACGCCATAACTTGCCTAATTCAAGTCACAAATCATCAGTCACTACATTTAAATTGAGCTGAAAGGTAAACCGAATCGCCTACAATGAAAAAACACAATTATATACCAACAAAAAACAACAACAAGAAGCAACCGCATTGCTTCAGAATAAAGTTGTAAATCAACGAAATGGAGGCATTTCTCATGAAACACACGACGAAAAGAAAGCAAAACGCAAACCAGCTGCGGCGATAAACAAAAACATTAACAACAACAGCAACACACTAGCAGCACACTGCACCACACACCGCCGCGCCACCAACACACACCTGGAGCCGTTGGCAACACATTGCTGTTGGTGCGCCATTGCTGCGAATGATATGTGCGCACTCGATTCACATATATTTATATATAATATATATATGTATATACACTACCGTTGTAGTGCTCCAACATCTTCCAGCGTCCAATCAAGCAGCGCCCATTTTCTGATTCTGAATACCAGCGGCAGGTAATATCAATCTACATAGTGTATCTCGATGATATTATGAACGGCATACAACAATTTACAACAACTACCATAAACAGCAGCAGCTCCAGCAATAGCAGCAATATGAACAACAACAACAACAACAGCAGCAGCAGGTAATAACATTAACAATAAACAGCAACAGCGAAATGATGTTTGCGCGTGTTCAAGTGAAAGATCGCTGACCAATAGTGTGGCGCGCTGTAGCAGCTACAGCAACCAGCAACCAACAACAACAAGAAAGCCAACAAGTATAAGTAATAGTAACAATAGCATTGCTAAGGCAATGAGAAGAAACACCCTCCCGTGCAATGATTGATTGCTCGTCATTTTTCATTCTTAATGAAAATGCACCCTGCTGCTGTGGACGCTGTTGGCTGTTGGCTCAATGTTATTGTTGTTGTTGTTCTTGTGCATAGTGGTGTTGTTGTTGTGCCGCTGTTGGCGCGCTACACAGCCGGCTGTGATGGCTGACAAGCAAGCAAATATACACACGTTTATATACAAATATGCATATATATGGCCACTATACATATATACTTATGTATATATACACATATGTATATAAACGCACTGCAACGCTTGCGGGCGCAAATTGCAGTCGCGTCATACAACACCTGAACCGCGACTTGCCACAACTCTTGGCTAGCTGCCGTTGCTTCCGCCGTTTTCGCGACTGCTGGCTCCTGCTTTTGTATTTGCACTTTTGCTATTGTTGTTGTTGGCCCCGCTGTAATGTATGCGCCTGCAGCGTTTGTTGTGCAGCAGCAAAAGGTGAAAAGCATTCAACCCGATTGGCCCGAAAGTGAAATGCCAGCCAGGCAGCTAGCCACAGCCACTGCGCCTCGTTCAGCAAGCTCAGCGCTCGCGCAAACCTAACAGGCGTTTGGTGAAAATAAATAATATAATATAAATACGAAAATATTTATTAACACCCATGTGTAGTGGCAATTGCAATAGCGGACATTGTATTACAACAACAACAACAGCAATTTCAAATGTTGTACGTTGCCAAGTGACGACAGTGTACCATCGAAGCAGCCAAGAGCGTCGCCGCGTTTGTGTTTCATCAAAATGAGAAAAATACAGGGGGGTGTTGCCACATTGACACTATACACCGTGAGACAGTGTAGCTTATGTGGATGTCATTCGTTAAAAATCGTAAATATAGAATACTTCTAAGTAGTATATACTCAGTAGTGTTCAATTTTGTTTTTCTTACAGCTCCTTATTGGTTTTCTTGATTCCTTACAGCTTATAATTTCTCTTAGTAACTTGTAGAACCCATTGTGAAACAATTTCCGTATTATTTTCTTGACTGCTGGAAGTAATGAAAAGTTTCGGATGAAATTGAGGATCGTTCCAAAGTCCATAGACCTTAAAAGATTTAAGAGTTTTAAAAATCTTCAATATTGGTCAGTAGAACATTTCTTCGAACAAAATCATACCCATCAGTATTAGAATCCACCAAGGCCTTTAAAAGTGTCGTGTTTTCTAGGAATATTATAAGAGAGATATAAGTATATTGATCTATAGATATCAATTCTGAAGGTATCTAGGGGCATATAATTAGGTAAAAATAGTCTATGTTTAGCAAAGTGATAGCATCCTTGATATATTTTAATTGTATTTCAAAAGTAAAAAGGTTTTCCCTTCGGAAACTTACTGCTGAAATAATATTCATAGGTTTCCCAGCTATCGAAGATCCAAAGTAATACTGAATCACTTCTTAGAAAATTAGTCTTCACTTATATACTGATTCCATTATTTTTAATTAGTATTTAAAGCTGAAAATTTTTTTGGATAAGAACTAAAGTTAACGAAAACTTCGAAATAGTTCGTATCACGATACAGCTTCTCTAGATTGTATTGCTTGTCTTCAACATATGGAAATAGCAGAAGATCAGGCAACTTGTACAGATCGTTGGGGTGTTCAAACAGCGTGTGATCTAATAATCAGATTAATTGTGGATCTTGTTGTTTCCTTCTAAAAAAATTACTCGACAGATTGAGGGAACCCTCATCTTATGCAATAATGGATTGCGTTTAAGGAACGGGGGTATACTCCAATGATCTTGACATCTCACTCTCTTTTCGTCTACCAAACTCGTCCAGCATTTTCCAAGCGGAAGTACTAGGTATAGAGAAGGTCTGTGGTGGCCATATTGAACAAATATGAGAGAATAGAGAAAGTTAACATTTACACAGACACACAGGCGGCATTGTTAGTATTGGCGTCGCCAAAGATTAATTCGAGCGCAGTCAGCAACTGCAGGAAGGCTATGAGCTCTCTGGCATAAAAACTTCACCTGTCCATAATATGGAATCCTGGTCACATGAACATTTTCGGAAATGAAAAGGCAGACGAGTTGGCAAAGATTGGAGCTTCTCAGGAAGAATCCGAGGCGAAGCAAATAGAAAGAGGGAATAACAAAACAAATTTGGCCTAAGTATGACAGAGCAAGAGCCAAGGATCTATTAAATAGATCCAGGAAAAGAATATATAGACTTACGACTACCATAAAGGGGCATTGGCCATTCGAAGAACATGCATTGGTTTGCGCTATAACGATATTTGTCGTTCTTGCAAATTAGAAGGGAATAAGGAAACAGTTTTCCACTTTCTTTGCGACTGCCCAGCCCCATCACAAACCAGACATAAAACCCTTGGGACCCATCAAGCACCAAATCTCGAATGGATGTCCACAAAAAGTATTTCGGAAATAAGTAGTTTTATGGTAAGCATCAAATGGTTTGATGATGAAACGAGATAGCAAAATTAAAGTTATGGCAGTATGGCAGCACTCTTACCTACCTACCTATGCAATAGTGAAGGAAATATTTTTATGTTACTTAAATACCTATTCGGTCCCAATCACTCACTACTGCTTGGAAATCATTATGCATAGTAGCTTGAATTGGTTGAGAACCTTACTTATTTTAGAGCACTGACTTTGCTGTAGATATACTTGATTTGGATTTGATAACCTTCATTCTAGGAGGAAAAATAGGTGTTTATTCTTCGAGATGATTGTGGAGTTAAGCTAATAATTCGTATGATAACTGACAGGCATGATTTCAGTTAGTACTTACAGAGCTCTGAGGAGCTTGAGGTGATCTCAGCTATAGTAAACACTTTTTATTGAAAGGATATCGGAGGTATGGAACAGTTGTTGACACGATGTTTATGGCGTTTTCGCATATTGGTTTAGCTCCATTTACCGCCTCGTTAATTCTTTTGAAGATATAGAAGTAGATTTTGTATGATTAGTATTATTTTGATATTTTTTTATAGATTGCAGCAACATCGATTGTAAAATCTACCGTAAATATCTACAAACGTTTTTTTATCATTTGCATCTCGAATCTACCCACTATAGAACCGTTATCTCACCCAATCCTTAACAAACGATCTAACATACAAAAGATATTTGGTGTCAGCACGTCCACTAGTCAACGGCGCAGCCCGAAGCGACCTGTTTGCTTTGGTCATTTGTCTGTTTACCAAGCAAAGCGGGATCATTTTTCATATCAATATGACTAGAATTATATATATAGGTGGGTATGTAGCTATATGGATATATAAATTTTGCGTATAGTTGTATGAGCGATGCAAGATGCAAGCTAGGCCACTTTCCTAACACATTGCGTTGCGCGTTCGCGTCTTCAAGGTATGCGTTTTTTGTTTTAATTTTGCAAACGCTGCAAAGGAAGTGCATGGAATTGCTATAAACTGCTAGGGCAAATGATAATGCTTAACACCACCCGCTGCTCACCTTTTGCAGACCGACGCCGCAGTCGTAATTTCAAGCGTGTTTTGAGTAGTGGTTGTTATTGTTATGCTCATATTGCTCTGATGAGCTGTTATTGCCACTGCCTACAGCGTATATTAACATAAATCATTTTTATTTACCGTTTCGCTACGCAGACACTTTAAGTATGCGTACATACATATGTACCGATTTATGTATGTATACATACATATGCTTGAAGAATATCTCATGCAATTGTTGAAATATTCCACCATTTGGAGGATAGGTGGTACTGGTGAAGGATGTTAGTCAAAATCATGCCAGTTGTCGTAGACGAGGCGCTGATGTTGGGCTTCTTCAATCACAGGTATATATACAAATGTATTATATGTTAGGGTGGTTCTTAAACATCAAAATGCTGATTTTTTTTTGGCTTTAGCTTCTTCTCATTATTTGGTAAGCAATATGTCTCACAAAACTGTTGGTTCCGATAGAAGACCTTTTTGTAAGGGTGGTACTTAGAAATGATAAGACGATTCTTTCGGTTTCCGTCAGCTTTTGGCATAGCAGAAAACTCTTATTAATCAGGGTTCACATTGAAAACTTTTACGAAAGTTACTTTTTATATATCAATTTGAGATTTTCTTTCGATTAGACCCCTTTCCAATTATTTGAATATCATATTTAAATTTTTATTCTGATTTAAGAGGCTTCAAAAAGTTGTTCCTTAGACATCAAATAAACGATTTTTTCTTTCATACAATTCCCTTCATTTGTATGGCAATATTGTAGAAGACATGCCTATAAATTTTGACTTCGGTGGAAGACTCTTCAGAAGACAGGTCCTTAAAAATCATATGAAGAATGTTTTTCTCGAATTAAATAATAAATTAAATTAATAGTAGAAGACATGCCATTTAAATTGTGATTTTGACTGAAAATTCTTAAGAACACGGGGTCAAAGTTCAAGTGATATTGAGCAACTAAAATGTATATTAAAAACTCTACATGATTTTTTTCCATCTTAAAAATTCTTTTGTATGTCTTTAAATGTCCTTTATGCATCCCACTTAAGCTGTCTCTGATAGGCAATAACATTTACCGAATTATTAATTTCAACTGATAATTTTTGATTAATTTAAAATATTCTCCCACACTTAAGAACCACCCTAATATCTACATTTATTACTAAAATAACAAAAATGATCTATGTCTTCTCTTAGGCCGCTGTCTACATACATTCTTACACATATACAACCACATTTAGGTAGATAAATCTATGTAAAACTTTTATTGCCGCAGTGCTTTGAGTGGTTTTGCTTTAATCTACTAACACAGCAACATAATAAGTACAATACAAAGAGACATAGTCCTCTTACATATACACTCGTCTAGCACCAAAATTTTCGCTTTTTCTGTCATCTAAAGTTCATTTCAATGGTTGCCCACCCTGCGCAACCCTCTTCTTCGGCACAATCAAAATGTATCTCTCTCACTAAATATGCTGCCATTTGGACAGACGTTGAAAAGCAACGGCGAAAAAAAAAAACCAAATACATTTATGTATAAATTATTACATTATTCTATACTCTTAGCGCACATAAAATCTTTGTACATTAATAAATAAAATTTATGACGGACTACTCTTTACATTTAGTTGTTATTTTTGACTGTGAATTTGCTGCCTTTTTCTTGCCTCCGCTTAAGTGTGTGTGTTTGTGTAATAAGCAAAGTCACGAAAATATTATTTCATGTTTATTTTAATATGTTATTTTGATGTTTTTGGCAATTGCGTTCTTGAATGGCCTCCAATTGTTCTTGTTATTGTATATTGTATAAGTACGTAGGGTGAGTTTTAAGGGTTTGAAACGTGATGACAGGAATACAGCAAATTTAGGTTTCTATTAAAGGGTTAAATGGATACTTATGTGTACTAACTTTTCAACTCTTTATCCGTACTCAAAGAACATAGCAATATAACAGTCCATTCACTGACTTATCAATTCAGTTCAGATACTTTGAATTCGAGCATATCAAGAAGGTATGGTCGAATCCTTTAATAAATTGGATTTAGATGTATGTACGTACTATCTCAACAGAACCAGATCCCAATTCCCCACCAAATACTTTGATTAATTCCTCCAAACACACAATGGTTCAATTAAAAATCCCTGCAAATTTGCAGTAGAGTCAGGACGCTTTGTCGTCTCCCAGTTGCTAATATCGGGACTGGTCCAGTCTTCACAAAGGACTGCATTTTAAAGTCTACGTGCCTTACAACCTAACCTAACCTAATTGTTAATCTACGAGTCTACTCTATTCTTGTCTACAAATTAATCAGCTATATGGCTTAAAACAGTACAGAGATTTGTAAAACCGACCATACTTCATTATACTAACTTGTATATTCCACTTCCTCTGCTTTCACCAGCGTGTACTGCATCGAATACTTCCAAAGCTGGAGTGTTTTCGCTCATTCGAGCAACATGGCCTAGCTTGTTGACACCGTCCACGCTTCGGCATCATAAATCAGGACGCGAATGATGTTCGACTTTTAGACTTTGATTTTGGTAAGTTGAGAGAAGACTTTAGCTTTCAATTGCCTACTCAGTCCAAAGTAACTTACTTTTAGTCCATTTGTATTTCTGATCTAAAAAACAGAAGTCATTATGACAGTACTCAGCAAGTCATGCTGTTAAATGGTGAATAAATTATATTAGGTTGGCAAATATATCCCTTCCGCTTTTTTGCTCTTTATTCAATGCTTTATAAAAGTGTTACAGTGATCGGATTTAGTTCAAGTATTTACCGTTTCGTTTGATAATCGTTTTCCTATATGGTGGATGTAATAAAACCTCCCATCCGAGCTACCTTAGCTTCTGACGACTCATCAACGAAGTGTGATTGGCGTTGTTCTGGTGGCACACTACACCCTTCCTGTTGGCCAATTTTGGACGCTTCTGGTCGATCGCCTGCTTCAAGCGGTCCAGTTGTTCGCAGTAGATGGTATAATTAAGCGTCTGGCCATATGGGAGCAGCTCATACTGGATGATACATACACAGAAAAACCTTCATGACCCAATCTGTTAATCCCGACTTGGCCACTGTTTGGGACAATTCACCGGTTTTCGACCACTACCGTTTTCGCTTGATATTGTCGTATGAGATCATTTTTCGTCGCCAGTCACCATCCGCTTCAAAAATGGCTCGAGTTCGTTCCGTTTTAGCAGCATAACGCAGACGTTGATTCGAATCAAATTTTTTTTTAGCGTCAAATCATGCGGTACCCAAACATTAAGCTTTTCTGTGTATCCAGCCTTCTGCAGATGGTTTCAAATGGTTTGGTGACTAACTCCCACCTCCTGGGCGATGTCACGAGATGCCACATGCCGGTCTAACTCGATGTTTTCCATGATTTGATCGGTATTCGTCATCACAGGTCTTCCGCCGGTTGGCTTATCCATGGTGTCGTTTTCACCCGCTCTGAATTGTCGAAACCATTCCTCCGCAGTTCGAAGTGATAGAGTACCAGCCCCCAAAACACCATTAATCTCACAGAACGTTGCTCGAGCGGATTTGCATTTAACGAAGGAAAACTTTAATATAGCGCAAATTTCGGCTTTAGTGATAGTACAACGTCGTTTTGCAGGTTATGTCAAGACCTTTCAACGATGTATAGTATTGCCAGATACGTGCTCTGTAGCGCTTTATACATAGCCGCGAAATTTAAAAGACTAAAAGGCGATATTTGAAAGGGAGATATTTAACAATTTTAGTGAACTCAAAGAGTTAGTCTCATCATATCAAGTCCCTTATCATTCCCGTCCTACTTTACGGTGCAGAAGCGTGGACGATGTCAATATCCGATGAGACGGCACTAGGAGTTTTCGAGAGAAAGGTTTTGCGGAAGATTTATGGTCCCTTAAGAATTGGCAACGGCGAATACCGCAGACGATGGAACTATGAGCTGTATGTGTTATTCGACGACATAGACATAGTCCAGCGAATAAAAAAACAGCGGCTACGCTGGCCAGGTCATGTTGTTCGAATGGATGAAAGTGCTCCAGCTTTGAAAGTATTCGATGCAGTACCCGCTGGTGGAAGCCGAGGAAGAGGGAGACCTCCACTCCGATGGAAGGACCAGGTGGAGAGGGAGCTGGCTTCGCTTGGAATAACCAATTGGCGCCAAACTGCCAGAAGGAGGGATGCGTGGCGCGCTGTTTTGGACTCGGCTATAACCGCGTAAGCGGTGTCTACGCCAGTCAAGAAGAAGAAGTATAGTCTTGGATATGGTTCACCTTGCTGGTGAAAATGACTGAAATCGGTTCAGGAATTAACTCAGCCCTCATACACTATATATGACGATTTTCGTTATTCTATGAAACTTTATGCCGAATTTATGGGTGAATTTGTGTGTTATGTAAATAAAATTTCTTCAATAAATTGCGAGAGTATAAAATGTTCGGTTACATCTGAACTTAACCCTTCCTTACTTGTTTATTTAATTGTTTTTACCGTACGTATATTAAGAGTATTTCTTTGTGACATCGCTAAACTGCATACATTATCCATGCTGAAGATCCAAATTTCACACCCCTCTTGAGATCCAGCATTCATTATTGGATAGTATTCGACCGAATAGACCACGTCCAGCAGGCTGTGAAGAAAATATAGCAGCCGTAGCTGAAAGTGTGCGCGAAAACCGTGGAGAGTCGATTCGGCGCCGTTCGCAGCAAGAACTGTACAAGAACTGAAGCCGCTCGACCCTGCCAAGCGACATCGCTTCGCTCTATGGGTTCTCCCATAGAAGTTTCAGGCTCCATGGGTAATGTAAACAAGCAAAATTGCCACATTTGGTACGAAGAGCAACCTGAAGATATTCAAGAGCTGTCATTTTACCCAGAAAAAACAACGGTTTGATGTTGTTTGTGGGCCAGTGGAATCATCGGTCCATATTTCTTCAAAAAATACAGCAAGATGGAGCCACTGCCCACACATCGCTTCAATCAATGAATTTATTGAGAAAACACTTCGGAGAGCAGATAATTTCACAATTTGGGTCGGTCCAAGATCGTATGATATCACATCGTTAGACTGTTTCCTGTGTAGATATGTAAAGCATAAAGTCTATGTGGGTAATACCGCTTCGATTCAGGCCTTGGAGCAAACCATCACGCGTGTCATTCGCCAATTACTAGTCGAAATGCTTGAATGAGTAATCGAAAATTGAACTCAACGTATGGACTATCTGAGACGTAGACGCGGCCAACATTTGAAAGAGATAATCTTTAAAAAATTAATGCCAAAGAATGTTTTTTCGAATAACAATAAATATTTCTACTTAAATTTGAATTTTATGTTTTTTTTTTTTTTAATTAGGGAACCTCGAAATGGATCATACTTTATATGAAAATGTTTTAGTAAAAATTTTAAAGTATTATTATTGTTTTCATATATGAATGAATAATTGGTTTTATTCTCAGTATTTTTCCATTTTATTTATTTGGATCCCATTATATACAGGACAGAAATCGAACTGGCTACGCTCCCCAAATAACTGTTCCCTTCGCCACAAATAATATGCGTTTTAATCCAATTAAAATTCCATTTTAAATCGCACTTGTCTTGCATTGATACGGACGTGAGTGGGCGTGTCCACTCGTGTGTATTTGCATAAGTCGCCATTTATATGGTCGTTAAAGTGCAACTGTTGTGCAGTTTTGATGGAAAATAAAGCAATTACAATGCAGAGTTGATTGGCTCAATTTTACTTTATTATTTATATTTTTCACTTGTTAAGTACCTACAGCATGGTTGTGGAGAAAAAACTTGACAAAAGCGAAAAAGTTAAGCAAAACACATTTAGACATAACGAGTGGCAGTGCAAAAACAAAAATATATTTATATAGAAATAACAAAATTTATACAAGATCTTATCAGCACGACAGCAATTGCCTAGCAGCGTTAGTTGCAACAAATGCAAAATGTATCGGTACAACAATAACAATAATAATAAAATTTGGAAAAAAATAAAAATTTTTATGTGTGTGTTTGCGAATTCGACAATTTCGCAATAAATTTGACATGAGTGTTAGTGTGTGTGTGTGTTTTTGCACCATTGCCGCATTGTTGCAATAATAATTGTCACAAATTGAACAAAGCCAAATTGGAATGAGCGCTTGTCAAGATTTGTGTGCTGTCAATAGAAAAGTGAGCTTGTCTCGCTAAACGGATGGCAGGTGCAGCAGCAATCGTTGCCGATCACACAATGTGGTGTTCCAATGTGTCTGCGAATGTGTGAATGTGTATGTGGGCATGCAAATATTCAGCGTTGAAAAATTTTTTCAGAATATAAATAAGTAGGATTGTGCTAAAATACATTGTATTTACTTTAGGGTGGTACTAAAATACTAAATAAAATTTGTGTTGCCTCATTTCTTTATTGGTAGTGCTACGAACAAATTTTAGACCATATAGATTAAGGCTAGATGATGACACGTGATTTTTTTTGAAAATCCAGTTTGTGGTCAGATAATCCTATTTGATAACAAAAGTGACGAAAATCGATATTAGTTAAATTCTTGATTTCTAATAGTTAAGATTTGCGGTATAAATGAAGAAGATATTAAAATTTTTGTTTGCATAGCTTTAAATGAGATTGCGCTTTGGAAAATCGAAAATCGTATATACTTTTTATTTTATTTTAAGACCTCTCTAATGCATATTTCTGTCAAAGCTGTAGCATTGTGGTAGGGTCCGAAATGATCTAACAGTGTTGAGATTATTAATTGATACATTTTTCAGGAATCCTTCAAAATATTTTTCATATAAAATAATAAAGCTTCTTTAGTAAGCATTCTCTAATTGACGCTGGAAGTAGATCGTTACCTCTTATTTCCCTTCTTTTTTTGATAAGTAATAATAATTTGTTGGCCAATTAGGCTTAAATACTTAGGAAGTGAAGCTGACCTAATTTCACTAAAGTTTCTAGATCTTAATTATCTAATAAAGCCTTGAGGGACACTCGCTTCCTAATTTTAGTCAATGATGACGACGCAGATTATTTTTGTCTCCTTTATAATTCTGTTAGTTTTCCTCTGGAAATAGTCAGTTTTAATCTTGAAAATAAAGTTAGTATGGGTTTGTAGTCTTTCGCTTTCAGAAGCAGACTATATTACTAAATACAATACAATACAAAATACTAGACAAAGGAGGAGTTCGAATATGAGGGTACAGATTATCATAATAAAATTAATTAAGCATAGGGTAGCTGGTTATAAAAACTCTCCAAAGAAACTAGGAAAAAGGCAAACATTTTTGTAGTGACAATAACGAAAAATACTGATGTCATCATTAACCGCAATACGTCTGTGCTTAGCAGGCGTTTTCCACTCGTTTTATAAATCCTAGTTACGCCTCTGGCCGACTATGATAATATGCCTTTCATACAATACACTTATTTCTTAGGTTTCTTTCTCGAGACCACCCTGTAGCTGTCTAACTATGAGAGATCCCCGATTATCTGCTAAAGCTTGTACGTTCTTCTCAGTAATATTTATAGCCACAAACAAACACATCCAAACATCTAATTTTCCTCGCTAAAAACTCCTCAACATACCGTTATCTACGAAAAAAAAGTTCACAGTTCATCAAACAACTAGTGACAGACCAGTTTCTAACTGACATTCGACCCAATAACTACGCAGTGTGGCCACCATCAGCGTCATGGCCGACACTGGCGAGATTGGCCAATTGCGAGATTGATTATATTTTCAGCTCGATGAGGCCAGACGCGCTGTGGCGCTCCTAAATATACGCGGAATTTGTGTGAGCGCGCGTTCGGGCATGCAATGCTTCACGGCTTAAGCACGACCAAGCCATAACCAGTTCCGCGCTGCATTTAATTACTGTGAATGAAAAATAATTGCATTTTGCGATTTGCCTACTCGGCCATTTGGCGTATCGACAAGACGATTGTCTGCTATCTGCGGCCGGCTGCCAACTGCCGACTGCTCGTTGCTGACTGACCGCCGGCTATTTGCTGTGCGCTGTCCGCTGGTTGCCGCTGGCAAAGCGCGAAGATTAAACGCTTCATTTATTTATTATGAGCTTATGTATATATACTTATGTACATACATATGTAAAAAGCTGCATTTATATCCACTTGTTTTTCTTGTTGACCAAAAATTTCGCATGCAACACCAGTCAGTTGTCAATTATATGCGTGCGTGTGTCATATGTGCCACTAACTAGTGACTAGTCAATGAAAAAACACTCACACACACTCGTAACTGCAGTGAAACCGCTAAACGCGCGACTAGATTTTCCAGTATGGCAAAAATGCTGTTAACTGCAAATGCGAACAAATTAATCTAATTGTGTGTAAATCGTCGCCGTCTATGCTGTTGCGCATGATTTTAAAGCTTGTACACTTAATTGCTGTGTAAAAATTGTGTTATCACGCAATTGCTTCCCGTCTAATCGCATAGAAACAGGTAAACATACATGCATACATATTTACATATGTAAATTCATATGCCTCATATATACATACATACATATGTACTTATGTATATATTTATAATGATATTGTAGTGAAACTTGAAATGCAATGACGTCAAAATGCAGTAGGTGGGAGGAGATTTTGATAAAATGGAGAAGTATTTATTGGTTGTGAGAAATTAGCGAAGACACCATAGAGATTCCTTAAAAGTATCCCATATAATAATTTAATTTTATATATTAAATTGCTAAATTTATTAGATGAACGTAAATCAAGGAATATCGAATTCTGCAGAATTTACACCTTTCGAAGTCAAATATTTCGATTTTGTTGTTAACTTCGAAAAGCAGATAATTATTTTTTTCTGGTTCGATTTTCCAAAAAAATGTCAATATAGACAAAATATTCATAAAAAGGAATCTCATCAAAGACTTTTCACTCTGACTTTCCTGACCGACACGGTTGTATAAAAAGAAGTAGACTTTTTGCCGATTATATGAGTCAAATGCTAGTGCTCTTAATAAAATTTCGTGGAAACTAGATCTTGAATATAGACCATCCTCTAAACCCAGTATAACCAATTTAGTGATCAACTTGACTTTCGCCTAGTCCACGAACCCCAATTACAATAATTTCTGAGCTCCTGGTTTTTTCTATTCATCTATCTGAATAGTAGAGCGAACATAAAGAATTCAGACATTGCATTAATAAGACCGCATGTGACCCATCATGGTCGAGGCCAATGACGTTTGGCCGGGTTGTGTTTACATTCTAGTCGAGATCAGGGACTTTTGTCATTTTGATAGTCATTCAATGACCTTTGATCGGGCTTTGTTTTCATTTTGAAAGAGATTTTCTTTACATTTTGAGGGGTGACGTCAGATAAAAATTGATTAATTTTGACGAGTAAGGCAGATATGATTTTTAACGATCACGTGGAGTTAGGATTTTTTATACTCTGAAGGGTCCCATGGGTTAAAATTTGTTGACACAGTGAGAGGTCACGTGAGGTGTAATTTGTTTACATTTTGAGGTGACATTTTCCCACAATTTGAGATGTCAGGTGGGTCCTGGTATATCTACATCTTATTGGATCATATGAAATCAGAGATGCTTCTTCTTTGAGCAGTCAAATGAAGTTATTTGGAAGTGTCATACGAGGTCAAGTTTGTATACATTCAGAGAAATCATATAAAGTCAGGTTTGCTTAAATTTTATGGACTCACGTAAGGTCAGAATTGTTGTAGCATCACTTGAATTCTTCTTGAATTTGTCTATATGTGAACCCATATCATGAGAAACCAGGTTTCTGTACATTTTGTAGGATAAAGTGACGGTAGATTTGGTGATATTTTCAGAGGTTGCGTGAGACTCAATTTGTTTACAAACATCTGATATCTGATTTGCTTACATTTTTTACACGTGAGTTCAGATCTGCTTTTGACCGGTCACACGGAAATTTTAAGGAATATTTTTAGAGATCACTTGAAGTCAGGTTTGTTCAGATTTTATGGAATCACTCGAGGACAGGTTTATTTACATTGAGATCAGATTTAATTACTAAACTAATTATTTTCATTATTCTGTATATTTTCTTGACAAATTTATCGGTTTTTGCGTGATATGTCTGAATAATATGAAACCAGTCTAAGTTCTATCTTAATCCCAATGTAACGAATATAGTTATATTGGGTTATCTAGTAGTTTATATATTAAATTTGCTTTGAGGGAATATATTTTTCGAGATATTAATCTTTTTCGAACTGTACTGATTATTTCGAGACTTTAAATTGGTCCTCAAGGGTCAGTGCCAAACTAACTTTACTGCTGCCATTGAAATAATTTCTTTTCTATTACACATAAGTCATTGCCAAGAAAATATTGCTGGATATATGTATATACTTATGTATATGTATTCAATTTATATACAGTTGATATCTTAGCTTCTTTGCCAACACTTCAGGAGCAACAGGTTAATTTCGGCCTGTACTTGCTACATATTAGTTTCGAAACCCAAACAACTCTGTTTATACATACATATATACATATATATAAATCTATATGACTTATGCACTGATATACATATTACTTTCCCAAACATTTTGCACCCAGAAAACTGAAAAAGTGAAAAAATGCATGTGTAGGTAATAGGCAGCGCTGCCGCATTGCCACATGCAATGGGTCACCCCGCATTTACACTTGCATTGAAATGTCTGTTAGTTGGCTGCCAGCAACGGCAACAGCAGCAGCAACAGTGGCGACGTCAGTCGCAACGGACACGCAATGTTGAAACAATAAAATGCGCCAACGGCCTCAGCCAAAGCGGCAAAGGCTGAACAACTCCACCGCCAGCCACCAAACAACGAACCAAACGGCAAGACAGCAACAACAACTACACACGGCAAATACTTTCAATTTGCAGCAGCAACAACGGAATTGGCACCAACTGGCAACACCTGAGCAGCAGCAGCGTGGTGGTTGTGGCAAGTAGCAAAATCCCTCGGCAGCCCACATAAAGACAATGCCACTACAGATTAGACTGTGTTTTTTCTTGCTTTTATTGGCGCGTGCGGGCGGAACGGTCGGTGCAGCAGACATGAGAGCGCTTGACGCCTTCGTCGTAGTGCAGTAGTTGCGTTGCATGTTGGTGCTGGTGCCAATGGTGGCAGTGGTGGTGGCGGTGTTGTTGTTATTGGTGTGGAGGTGTCATTTGTAGCAAACATGCATTTTCCTAGTTGCAACTACAAATCGTTCCGACAAACGCGGCCAGTCGTATGGACGGCGGCATGACTCGAGACACAAAGGTGTTTGCGCGGTTGGGGAGTGGAGCGCTGGGGTTTGGGTTGGGTTGGCAATAAAAATCAAATAATTTGTACAACTGCTAGCAAATGCATATGCATGTGTACACATGTAGATATGTATATACATATGTCAGTATGTATGCACGGAAGTCTTTATTTTCCAATGAATATTGCGCTGCTTTTGCTAAGGCTGTTTAGAAATGATGGATAGTTGTGTTTTGTAGTTGCCCCGAGTCGGTATTTGTATAGTTTATATTTGCATGCTAGAGGGGTGAATTTTCTTATTAGCTTGTTGGACACATAACAGTTATGCATATTTGTGAAACTTCTGCGGAAAATGTTTTATTATAGTTTATATGACAAGTTTTGTAATTGAATGAGGTTAGATCACTGAACTCATACTCGTACTTCTAAAATAATAATAATAATAATAAAACAAGTAAGGAAAGGCTAAGTTCGGGTGCAACCGAACATTTTATACTCTCGCAATTTATTGAAGAAACTTACAAACATACAAAATTTACCCATAAATTCGGCATAAAGTTTAATAGAATAACGAAAATCGCAATATATACTATATGACGGCTGAGGTAATTCTAATATTAACCAATACATATATGCGGAATGCGGAATAAAAGCCCACCGTATTTTTGAAAAACCAATATTTAGGTATATGGAGATGTTATGACAAAATTTTAATAATTTTTTTAACAGAACACTATTAGAAAAAAACAATTTCTTATGAATTACATTAAATTATCTGAGAGATTTACCATATTTTCGGTTAAAATTTACCCTTAGGCGCTGAGTTCAAGCCTTGAAAAGTTATAGTCCGTTTTCGACAATTTTTTCACAAGTGAAGCCAGAGATGATATACACTATTTGTGTAAAGATTTATTCCGCTTTCTTCATTGGCTCATTATGTATATATTACAAAGTGATGGAATAAGATGGAATTCAAAATTGAGTTATAAGGAATGTAGTCGTGGTTGTTTCGCCCATTTTTTGTTCGTGTTATCAGGGTGTCAAGGAAATATTATATACCGAATTTCATTCGAATCGGTCGAGTAGTTCCTGAGATATAGTTTTTGACCCATAAGTGGGCGATGCCACGCCCATTTTCCATTTTGTAAAAAAATCTGAGTGCAGCTTCCATCTGCCATTTCTTATATGAAATTTAGTGTTTCTGACGTTTTTCGTTAGTGAGTTATCTGCCATTTCTTATGTGAACTTTAGTGTTTCTGACGTTTTTCGTTAGTGAGTTAACCCACTTTTAGTAATTTTCAACCTAACCTTTGTATGGGAGGTGGGCGTGGTTATTATCCGATTTCAACTATTTTCATGGTGTGTGGTGGGGTACGTAAGATAACCGACTGCAGAAAGTTTGGTTTATATAGCTTTATTGGTTTGGCAGATATATACAAAAAACTTATTTAGGGGGCCACGCCTACTTCCCCAAAAAAATTACATCCAAACATGCCCCTTCCTAAAGCGATCCTTTGTTCCAAATTTCACTTTTATAACTTCATTTATGGCTAAGTTATGGCACTTTATGTATTTTTGGTTTTCGCCATTTTGTGGGTGTGGCAATGGTCCGATTCCGCCCATTTTCGAACTTGATCTTCTTATGGTGCCAAGGAATATTTGTGCCAAGTTTCGTCAAGATATCTTAATTTTTACTCAAGTTACAGCTTGCACAGACGGACAGACGGACGGACGAACAGACATCCGGATTTCAAATCTACTCGTCACCCTGATCACTTTGGTATATATGACTCTATATCTAACTCTTTTAGTTTTAGGTGTTACAAACAACCGTTATGTGAACAAAACTATAATACTCTCGTAGCAACTTTTGTTGCGAGAGTATAACAAGTAATCAGATGAAATTCTAAATTGAGTTATATGGAAAGTAGTCGTGGTTGTATACCGATTTCGGCGATTTCATCCATGTCACTAGGATATCAATAAAATGTTATGTGCAGAGTTTCATTGAAATCGGTCGGGTAGTTTCTGAGATATGGTTTTTGACCCATAAGTGGGCGACGTCACGCCCATTTTCCATTTAAAAAAATCTGGGTGTAGCACTCCTATGCCATTTCTCCTGTAAAATTTTGTGTTTATGATGTTTTCCGTTAGTGAGTTAACGCACTTTTAGTAGTTTTCAATCTAACCTTTGTATGGAGGTGGGCGTGGTTATTATCCGATTATATCAGTTTTTATGGTGTGTGATGGGGTACGTAAGAAAAACGACAGTAGAAAGTTTGGTTTATGTAACTTAATTGGTTTGCGAGGTATTCACAACAAAGTTATTTAGGGGCAGGGCCACGCCCACTTTCACAAAAAAATTATATCCAGATATACCCCTTCCTAGCGTGATCCTTTATACCAAATTTTACTTTTCTAGCTTTATTTACGGCTTAGGTAAACTTGATAGGTTTTCGGTTTTCGTCATCTTGTGGGCGTGGCAGTGGTCCGTTTTCGCCCATTTTCAATTCCAACCTCCTTACGGTTCAAGGAACATGTGTACCAAGTTTCGTCAAGACATCTAAATTTTTACTCAAATTATACGTTGCACGGACAGACGGACGGATGGACATCCGGATTTCAACTCCTCTCGTCATCCTGATCATTTTGATACATTATATAATATATTACCCACAATCTAACCCGTTTAGTATTATGACTTACAAACAACCGTGAACAAAACTATAATACTCTCTTAGCAACTTTTGTTGCGAGAGTATAAGTAAAAAGTGAAACTAACCAGTGTTTTGAGAATCTGCAACTTATATGAAGAATAAGGTACCTCATATACCTAATTATCAAGCGAAAACTAACTTTTCTCTGGTATAGGGATTAAGATTCCTTATAATCTGACAAAAAAATGCATTATCAGCTATTAATGGGCTCAAAGGTTGAAAGTTTTCAGGAATTTACATATGAATAGACGGAATATTTTTTTTTTAAACATGAGCCAAGAACATGAACAAAGAACATATTTACACTCCTTAATACCTTCAGAAGGAAGGCAGGAAGCGACCTAAAAATATCGATATTTAAATCTTTGATAATGATCCCAAGAAAAAAAAAACATAAATATCTCATGACTTCAGCTAAATTTTGCTAGTTTTTCAAGTAAAAAACAAAGCTAAACTACATATTATTTTATGGAATTAAAAATACCGATACTTTTTCCCCACAATCCATCGAAATGAAAAAATCCTGTCACTTCAAAATCGAAAAAAACTACCATTCGCAGCAAAAAAGCCTGCGGCTGCCACGTATATGTAATTCTAGTCAATAAACAGTTATTCAATGAATTGATTTCACATTAGTTTTTATAACAGCGGCATTAGTTTAACACAATCACCTGTCAAATTGTCATAGACATGTGACAATTGACACGCACTTTTTGTCATAGCGGTATTTTTTTGTTGTTCGCTTAACACACGCAACGCTGCAATTGACACATACCTACAGTTTGACATTTGAATTGCTTTGAATTTAGTTGTCAAAGTTATGTCACAAATTACTAAATGAAAGGCAAAAACATTAAAGTAAGGCAGGGAAGGGGTGGTGTATTGATGCGTAGTAAGTTAGGGAGAAGAAGAAGAAGTTGTCTTCTAATTATGTGAGTAGGCAAGTTTTTTGTTTGCAATGGCAAAATAGTACAAAAGTATTTCAGCTATATATTTACTACTAGGATGGTATATACTTTTTAATTGAATAATTTTCAGTCTGATTTTTTAATTAGTATCATGTCTTAATTGAAGAGTTTTTCAATTTGGTAGTAATACCGAAAACTTTCACTACAATAGATGATATTTGGAGTCTGCTTTGAAATGTTTAGGATAGTCTATCCGTACAAGTCTGAAACATCCTTGAAATGTTTTTCACTATAGTAGCAACAAACTAAAAAGCCTTAGATTTTTTTTTTCTTAAAAAAACCACTATCGTAAACAAATATATAAATTCTCCTCTAATTTCATGTAACTTGTCCAAATATGGGTATATAAGTCAATACAAATTCACACTTTTTTAACCTTCCACCTTGTAGGATCAAAGAAACATGTGATATAATTGACAAGTGCGTTTAATTTCCATGACATATGCCGATTTTACAGCAGTGACAACAAAATACAAACAGAAATGAACAATTGCAAATTCAAATATACAAATAACAATAACAAAAATAACGAACCAAAATTAAAACCCGTTGTAAAAAGTGAGGTTAGCTGCAATGACACTGTTGCCCCTTGCAATCTTTCTAGAGCATAAAGATACAATTCATACCTTGTCAGGTTCATACAGAAGTTCAATGAATGATTGCCAAGCCCGCTTAAAGCTTTAATTACAATTTGAAAACACTTTAAAATGCTGAATTGATTGTAAGAAAGTCATAAAATTACTTTTGAAGAAAATCAATCGCCTAAATAATTTTAGAATACTTGACTAAACTATAGTCGTTGGTTGCTATCTGACTTCTCTTCAGTTGGTTCTATGGTGTATTCAAATACTTAATAAGTTATTCATAAATAAAATCCAACGCTAATTTCGCTTATTTCAAAAACAAAACGCTTAATAATTCAAAATTACCAAATAGTATACTTAAGACTATTTTTTCGGTGATTGGTGAATTAGATAGTTTAAAGCTGAGATTGACCGGGTTTCTCTCCAAATAACATTATTAAACCGATTTCCTCTGAATTAAATTAAGATATCTGAGAGATTTACCGATATTTTCAATAAAAAATTACCATAAGACACTGAGTTCTTCATATCCGATATCCGGGGCGTTGAAAAGTTATAATCAGATTTCGACAATTTTTTTAAATCTGTCTGAATACATTGAAATCTGTCGTGTAGTTTAGTGTTTCTGACGTTTTTAGATAGTGAGTTAACGCACAATTTTCAACCTAACCTTGGTATGGGAGGTGGGAGTGGTTATTATCCGATTTCAACTATTTTCATGGTGTGTAGTAGGGTTCGTAAGGGAACCGACTGCTTTATTGGTTTGTGAGATATATACAAAAAACCTATTTTGGGGCGGGGCCACGCCCACTTCCCCAAAAAAATTACATCCAAATATGCCCCTTCCTAGAGCGATCCTTTATGCCAAATTTTACTTTTATAACTTTATTTATGGCTTAGTTATGACACTTTATGTGTTTTGGGTTTTCGCCATTTTGTGAGCTTGACAGTGGACCGATTTTGCAAATATTCGAAGGCAAGGTCCCAAGGAACATGTGTGCCAAGTTTCGACGGACGGACAGACAGACATTCGGATTTTTACTCGTTTCGTCACCCTGATCATTTTGATTTACATAACCCTATATCTAACTCGGTTAGTTTTATGACTTACAAACAACCGTTATGTGAACAAAACTATAATACTCTCTTTAGCAACTTTTGTTGCGAGAGTATAAAAATGCAAGTCTTACGCCTTATGACACATATTGGAAATACCCAAAAAAGAAGATCTAATTCTTCTATGTTCGTCCTAATGAGCTTCTAAATGCGAAATCTATCTAAATCAATTTTATGCAGTTGGAGTAATTATTTAAGGAGATCTGTGGTTCTATCATCTTATATCATTGAAAAACTTAATCGATCGATTGTGGCTGTTTAACTCGAATTCATCTGAAAAATATTATCTGCTTCAAAGTTTGAGTTTCTAAACTACCCATGAGCGGCGAACCATCTGTTCTATTAAATGTTCTATATTGTCTTTTTGCATAATCCTTTAGATTTAATACTGACAGAGTCATATATTTCGTTAGTTATTAACTGTTGGCTTCCTTGAGACTCCGGAAAAATTTAATAAAGGCTGTACAGTGTTAGGATACCAATAATGAGAGTTTTAGCTGACTTTGTTCGACATTCCTGAGCGGCATTTCAAAGCGGTTCTGATGTTATATACCCATAAAGAGAGTTTTAGCTGACTTTGTTCGTTCATTTCATAGCGGTTCACATGTTCTATCCTTTGCTTAAGATTTCCTTCTTTACTTTACTTTATTGCCTTATTCAACTGACCTCTACCGAGGAAAATAATTATATTGTTGCTAGCTTAGTTAATAGATAATTAGGACCAACTTTCCTACCTATTATTTCATTCTTCTTTCGAGGTTCTTAGTAGAAGTCATTCGTCGAACCTCAATTAGTCCACTTTCAGTTACTACACCAGATACAGATGAGACGGGGTTTACAGTTACAAAATATACATTTCAATTCCTTATTTCATAATTAAATCTTCGAAAATTAAAGAACACTCATAAGTAATTTGTCTTCATATAGAATGTGGCTAATAGTATGGTGACCTCCATTGATTATATTTGCTTTCTAATTTTGTAAAACATGAAAAGTCATTATAATTATTGTTATACATACATTGTAAGGTCTTAAGCAAATTTGTACATAATAAATATTGTTTATCTATAAGTATATATAATAATACTCAGTATGTCTGTATTTGGCTGCATAACCTCAAACTACTTAGGAATGAGCTCAATAAGCAGCAAGAGTGTCTCTATTGCATGCACACGCAATAGCGAGTCACAAAATGTGTCTCCACATATATACATTTAATTGTATATATATATTTTCCTACCTATATATATAATAAATATGTATGTATATACTCACCTTGCCGCGATCACATGTGATTTGATGCTGTTATTGCCACCGTACGCCGTTGTGCACGATCATCTGTTAGCCTTTTTCAGCACCGGATGTATAACAAACATTTAAATATGGATTTTCTTGTTTGCTTCTCTCAAACAATAATTGGGTAAATTAATTATCGCTTCTGTGTTTTTGGTTGGCGATAAGAACCGAATTGTGCGGCAACTTCACAAGCGTTTCGATTGCTGCTTGATCATTTCGAAATATGTGTGGGCATAACTTACGAGCAACTTAAACATACAGATACCCAGATACTGATATACATACATACTATAATATAAATTTTAATATATGCAGGTGTATGTGCTGGCATATTTGCCGCGTGATCCCATATTATATGATTCTATATACATTAGGTTGCCTTGTGGACTTGTGATCCATTTCATTGCCGAAATCTTAATCAAAGTACCGCGTTTTTATTGCTCAAATAGCACAAGCTCCGGGTGAGTTTGTTTAGCGTGTTTTAATTATTCCTCAGCCTATGAACAGCGGTAAATATTGACAATATTTCAGGAGCGCACCGTTAATTAGTAAAAACATGTCAAACTGTTGTGTTTGCTCAGCAATTATTTTGAGATTTTCGTGTAAATATGTGGCTTAGACTCAATCAGTATTGCTCCATTTAAAATTTTAATTAATTTTCCATAACTACAATGTAGTTGCGCAATTTAAAGTGAAGGCATTATAAAAGACTTTAAATATTTATGAGGGCGTAATGAGATTTAATTTGGTGTTAATTATAGCCGACATTTTCTTTTGGCCATGCTCTAATGCAGTGTAATTACTCTGTAACCACATATATATGTATTCTCACATATTTCTATATTTTCCCTATCTATAGACTTTGATTACCAGCAATCGATCCTTAGAGCCAGAGTTGGTAGAGACCGACAGTCTCGGTTGAGAACTAACTTTTGTTCATTTCATCTATGTTTCTAATAATTTCGAATATGTATACTCTTTCGATTTCATATCCACTAGATTTCGGTTCTATAAATCAGCGCTTTATTCTTCATTCAGGAGTCCTGTCTATTCATGACAGGAACTACAGATTTCATATATCCACATATATAACCATAGCAGATAGATTATTTTTAACTATTTCAAAATCAACCGAAACTCATTAAACTTATCGGACTCTCATAAACAATAAATTTTCTTATTTATCTTCCTCCCAAAATTATCCTAAAACTCCTTCGGATCTCGAGCAGTTATACTATATCATATAAGAGTATTCATTAGAGCATTTCTCAATTATGCGTTAAGCATAAACTAATTAGTAATCGTCCTTAGATGATAGAGAACCTTTCTGAAGAGAATGGACTATAAAGCTATAAACAAAACATGAGGATTTAAAACAATAAAATTGCACTCGAATATCGTTATATTACCATTAAAGAAAGTGTTCTCAGATTACCTAATACATTATGGTTAGTGTTTAAAGTTTTAAAATTAAACAAATAGCAGAGATCAGAGATCTGTATTTGTATTTTTTTACAGAGCACAATCAGAATTTCTCAAAGATAAATAAGAAGAGTTTTTCGGTGTAGAATTTGGATCTCTGTGTTCATTTTCTTCTTCTTCTTGACTGGCGTAGACACCGCTTACGTGGTTATAGCCGAGTCCACAACAGCGCGTCATTCCTAGCTTTGACAGTTTGGCGCTAATTGGTTATACCAAATAAAGCCAGGTCCTTCTCCAACTGGTCCTTCCAACGTAGTGGAGACCTTCCTCTACCTCTGCTTCCACCGGCGGGTACTGCATTGTATACTTTCAAAGCTGGAGTGTTTTCGTCCATTCGAACAACATGACCTAGCCAGCGTAGCCGTTGTCTCTTTATTCGCTGAACTATGCCTACGTCATCGAATAATACCTACATCTCATCATTCCATCGTCTATGGTATTTGCCGTTGCCAATGTAAATAGGACCATAAACCTCCCGCAAAACCTTTCTCTCGAAAACTCTTAGTGCCGTCTCATCGGTTGTTAACATCGTCCACGCTTCTGCACCATAAAGTAGGACGGGAATGATGAGGGACTTCTACACTTTGGTTGTTGTTCGTCGAGAGAGGACTTTACTTTTCAATTACCCACTCAGTCCAAAGTAGCACCTTTTGGCAAGAGTGATTCTTCGGTGGATTTCAAGGCTGACATTATTACCGGTGTAGATGCTGGTGGCTAGATATACGAAATTATCTACGACTTCAAAACTATGACTGTCAACATTGACGTGTGAACCGAGACGCTGACTGTTTGTTTGATGACAGGAGATATTTCGTCTTGTCCTCGTTCACCACAAAACCTATACGCTACGCTTCCTTATTCAGTCTGGAAAAAGCAGAACTAACGGCGCAGGTGTTGTTTCCAGTTCCTTAGCTCGTATTATTTTCTCCAGCATTAGGTTAAAGAAGTCACACTTTAGTTAATCACTATATCTGAAACCTCATTTGGTATCGAACGGCTCGGAGAGGTCCTTCCCGATCCTGACGGTGCTTTTGGTGTTGCAACGTCAGCTAACACAGCAGAATTAGTTTACAGGGTATATTTTACTCGCAAGAAATCGCTCTAGAAAGGCCTGCATGAGTCTATTGAGAGTATAAACTCAAAGTTATTCCAACAGGCAGAAGAAGAAGAACAAATATTTCATAAGACTCTTCAATGAATTCAAAGGATCCTAGCATATTTCGAAAGGGTGAGAAGTATATTCAAAGAAACTGAAGTTGTGTTTTAAGAAGTCTCACATTATTTACATAATTACAATATATGGTTGCATTAAAATAGACAACTAACTAAATCTAGTATTATCTGGAAAGCGCAGCAAATTACAATACCAAAAGCTGCTTATTGTTATTGTTATTAGTTGTAAGCTCATCAAAGCGTTGCCACTACGGTTATAAGAGAAAAACACAGTAGACATATAAATAAATTGTAATTAAAATTATTTTATTTATCTATCATAAATTAACAGTTATGTAGATACGCTTTCTTAGTCACTCCATAGCTTAGTCACACAGCTGTTAGTCGCTTCTCCACACGCTTGCCGCCGCTGCAACCGTTGCCTCGGCGCGTAGAGCTCCAAAAATGGTAGTTGTCATTTGTTATTTAGCCACATATGCAACCGATTCACATACATACATACAAATATATGGATTTGTATGTAAATGCCATTCAGTGGTCACTTGCTGACAGCAGAACCAATTAATGCCGCTGTGACAATGCGCCGCTGGCTCAGTTTATCGCTTGATTCGTTCACGTCAATTGTTCAACCGTTTTTTGTTGCTGAAAAGTTGCATGGGTTTTGTTGTTGTTTATTTTGTTGCTTTTAACATTTATTTTAAGATTTAATTATTAAGGTCGTCATTTGAATGTTTGATGCATCTCTGTGTATCTGGCTCAATACTGTTATACACTCACAACATGTTGCATAGAGTATAATTGTTTCGTTCACCTAACGTTTGCTTGTAAAACCACAAAATAATCGCTATAGATATAGAGTTATCTATATAAAACTGATGTGGATGACTAGGCATAATCATTTTCGGATACAATTTTTTCTAAAAAGAGGCGAGGTTTTTTCACGGAATAGGATATGTTCATAACTCACAAACTACTAAACCTATTTATATTTTTTTTCTGATTTAGTCTGAAGACGGATGATCTTGGATGGGAGCCGAACCCACCTTTAAGACAATAGTTATAATCAAAAGTGAAAGTTAGGTAATATTCTAACGAAGAAGATCAGATGCGCTTGTTTTAAGCCTAATAATAGAGCGACTATCTTGAATAGGTATAAAAAATTTAGGAATGGGCATGGATATCCTTCCATATGTCAACCAACAAGTACCAAATAACTGTTTCTTGTTTTTCTTGGGGTTTTAGAAAGAGCGAGTTCTATCTACAACCACGCCTACTTTCCAAATTCATCATTCACTACAACCGGGTGTCGGTTTTGGCCGCGCCCATAAGCCTTCGCCAGTCGTCTCTGCATTGCACACGACGTCGACAGTTGGGGATTTCAAGCTTCGCTAGATCTACATCCACTTGATCTTTCCACCTTAGTTTCGGTCGTACTTTTCTTCGTCGGTCGTCAGGGGTATCGTATCGTATATTTTACGCGGAATGTTTTCCTCCATTCGGGCGATATGCCCAAGCCAACGCAGTCGCTGTATGTCCATATCGCCGAAGAGCTCATACAGCTCGTCATTCCAACGAATTCGGTACTCTCCTACGCCCACGCGAATCGGACCATAAAACCTTCGGAGGACTTTTCTCTCGAACGCTCCTAATTAGTGCTCATCTTGGTGCTCATCTTCGGTCATAGCCTTATAGAGTAACAAATATAATGTTATTTTAGTTTTGCGAGAGAGGGCTCTGGTTTTCAATTTGCCTACTTGGCCCGTGAAACTACCCAATTGTAGAACCCATGAAAATTCGTCAAATTACAATTACTAATGAATATATAGATTTTTTAATTTATTAAAATTGGAGTTTCGGAGTTTCTCAAATCTTATCAAATGTTCATCAAAATCAGTTCACATCTTTTTTAGCCTCTATATCCATATATTGAACCCATTTTCGTACTTCTGGTAGACTTTATATAGTGTATATTGGCCAATATTTGTGATATTCAAATAATGATCTTGGTATTCTAACAGGGTATGGTTTGGCGTCAAAAATTATTGAAATCGGTCAAGATACTTCAGAGACCCGATACCCATATGTCAAAGATAATGCTTTGCGTACTTCGGGTTGATCTTGAGCCGAATATATCGGACAAAATTCACAAAAAAAAATGACTTGAATTCAGTGTCAACAATAGGTGAAATCGGTCCATATATTATTCAAGCTTCGATATACCATTTAAAATAATGTTCTCCTTTCAGATTTAATGTATAGATATTGATATAGTTTAAAAAATAGGCTAAAATTTTTCATAAATAAGTCGGTTAAATTAAATTTTGAGAGCATAAAATAATCGACTGCAGCCTACCTCAGCACTACCTTACTGACTTTCTTTCTTTTTTTGTCTACGTTTCCTTCCTCTCTTCGGCATTTTGGGATATTATTCAAATTAAGTTTTAAATACATTTTTCTCTTTGTTATTAATGCTTTTGTGTCATCACTGTCGTCGATTTTGTATATTGAAGAAAGACGATTTCAGCGATTGTAAGTATGTATGTATCGAGCATTACTTCTACTTTGCTGGTTTTCGCTTAATTAATGACTCCCAGCTATATTAGACTCATTAGTATGGTTTGGTCATAATTTATATAAATCAGTCAAGCTCGCTGGTTTGACGAGTTTCACACAAACACACATCTACCCCAAGCAGCATTAGTTTGGTAAGTAGCTAATGAAAAGCAACAGTTGTTAATACCTTTAAGACTACTGTCGGTGTGATTTTTGTGACTCTTATTTAGTGATATATATATTTTTCTAATCCCCTCTGCATTTTATTATATTTAAATTGCTTTTGACAATAAAAAATCTTCCAAAAATTTTCTATTCGTACTGTACACATAGTTGCTACACTTATGCTCGTGGCTAATAAATTGCCAAAATAACTTGTTGTGTCTTTTGTTTTTTTTTTAGTTTTTTGGTGACACTTTAACTATTGGCTTCCTTTTCATAATAAATTAGCGCATTTAATTGTGTTTCAACTTTCAACTTGACAGTGAGTTAAGCGAAATGTTGCATTCCAAAGTGTTTTTAACACAACTCGCACAGTTGCATGCACAAAAGTCGCTGGCAGTCCATTTGCTAATTGATCGGGTTTCAGTTAATGTGAAAAATGCTGCCATAGCCCATATCATCAGCAACATTGCATCACAATTTGAAGATGAATGTGACATCTTAAAACAAGCGCGGCATTAATTAATTTTTTTATGATAATTAGCGCAAAAAATCAAGTCTCATCAGCCCCCGACATGCATAATCAGTTCGAAAATCAATTTGTATATCAATCTACTCTAACGATGCGAAACGAAATGTGAAAATGCAAAATTAAATAATTCAGTTGCAGAATGGTTTAGCAGCCAGCATAAAACAGGTGTCTAATAATAAAAATATCATAAAAATTAAGCAGGTTAATAGCCTATATGGTAAAACCATCTCTTGCTATTTTAGAAGTGAGTCGAAATCTTCAAAATTTAATATTTTTTAATTAACTATAAATATTTCAAAAAGCTTTAACAGTATATAATGTAAATTAGATTACGTTGAAAGAGCTACTTAAGCAGAAACAATCTCTAGTATAAATTTCTCAAACTATAATCAATTGTAAAATCTTAAAATAAAATAATAAGAGAATATTAATCAAGAAGTAAAGCTTCAATTGAGTTCTTGAAGCCCACGAAATTAAAAATTTAAAAATTCCCGCTATTTTTTGAACACACATTGTATAATATGTAATGTAATATAAATGTACATATGTCTACTATTTTTCAACCAGTATGCCTACCCCATTGTATCATATCCTACTAAACAGAATCATCACTAAGGCTAATGTTTCATTATTTTCCGAAGGTTTCAAGCTCTTTGAAACTTTTAAACATCTTTAAGATACCTTTACGCATCGTCCACTCTGCTCGATCGCCTTCGACTGCCTAGTATAGTAGCTGATAGCTTATAGAACAAACTTCGAGATTTTCACCATAAAAGCTCGCCAGCCTTTAACATTCTCAGTATAATATTTTGTGAAAGTGTTAGGAAACATAATTTCTGTTCGGAAGCTATTTAATGAATATGACAAACTCAAATATTTTGTTTCTGTTTCGTGTCCTTAGCATATAATCTGATAGTGTGGCCTATGATACTAACTGCGTAGTTCCCACATTTCTTATTTATTTTTAAAGAGATGTATTCTTAGACAATATTATTCTTCCATTTGAATTAATGATCCTGAAAGAGCTTAATGGCAGTTACAGTACTGAAGCATACGTTAAGCTCAAACTCTGTCATTGTATATAAGCTTCTTCGAAACACTTCATTTGACATTTATTATAACTGTATTCTTTTAAGAATCACTTTTTTTTCGACAAGCACTTTGGATAACATCCTCCTGCCGCTCAACTTCGTATTGAAGGTAAATTGTTCCTATATAATTCCTATGAATACCTCAAATATATATTTTAAGGTAAATCGTATAGGACTACATAAGAGAATATGGATCTTAAAAAGTAATAAGATGGCAAACGTTTTATACCAAGGTAATAATAGCTTCCGTTAATATATTACCCGATTCTATAAATATAAATATTTAGGTTAGATTAGTTTAATCTAGTAGGCCAACAAGCCACACATAGATCATTCTTGTTACATAGTTAATGAGGAGTAATGATCCTTTAGGATGCCAGCGCTCGGCACAAATTTCAAAAGGTTATGTGGTTTTACTAACAAAATCTCTTCCAGATTATTGTACTGTGAAACTCCCAAATGCTGAAGCCGTTGCTTTGATAATGCAGAACAAACACACAAGAGGTGATCCATAGTATCTCAGCCACCTTTCTCTTGACATTTCCTGCAGTCTTCGCGATCGATCAGCCCCATTTTGTAGTCGAGCTCCGCCATCAGACAGTGACCAGTGAGTACGCCGACCATGATCCTATATTTCCTTCTAGAAATCTCGTGTATTTCTAATCTACCGTTTAACACATAACTTTTGCGGCTTAGCATCCCAGTAGATTCTTCCAGCGCGCTTTCAATTATTGTAACAAGTTTCTGTCTAGATCATCATATAAGAAGTGCATAGGTTTACCTACGTTGATCATGCTTTCAGATGACAGTTTTACGGGTCTTTTGGTAAACTCGTCAACTACCTCGTTAATATTTGTTAGAAATATTTGCTGTGGATATATGGAATCTATATCTGAATACTTCAGAACTTCAAATTATCTGGACATATGTAGCTTATTCTCCCTGAATAAATATATAGTCGTTCTATAAAATATAAGATATTTTAGACTAAATTATTAAGAGTATTACCTACTCTAGATCATTGGATTGTTTATTAAAACAAGCCCGTAGATGTCACTTTTCGAGTAGTATCTCGCCGAAAATACCAAAAGTCTTGCTTCATCTCTATATTTAATTTTATGTGGAATATGATGAAGTATAGTCATCTCAGCAGGGAGATTACGCCTTCGGTCATCCAGTGGGTGAGATTTTGTTGAAAGAAAGTTGATGATGTTCCATCGATATTTGGAATTTTTCGTTTCAGAAGTTTTAAAATTAATAAATTTGAAACTAAATGAAAGACATATGGCTCTGTAATCCTCTTGGTATTACATATTAAACCCATCAATTCCAAACTGAACGTTGGCATTTCCTCGATTAAGATGGTGATCGTCACTTTAAGAGCGCATTCGGTTCCCACTCGCCATCATCAACTTCAGCTTCATCATCAAGCGAACGAAGCCGCTCATATAAATACATACATAAATAAGCGTACATCTGTTGATTGGACACTACAAGCCTTCACTCGCACAGCGGTGGCTCAATTGTTGCTGCTCATGAGTTTTGTTGCTCGCTTTCTGTGTTTTTTTTTTGTTGTTGTGTCTTCAAGTTTTATACGCCGCTGTATTAATATGATTCGTATAGAATATTTATGTTTTACCTTTTTTGGTATCTTTCGTTGTGTTTTTTGAAGATTCATTTTAACATTTTTTTTTCGATTTTTTTTTATTCTCCGCATTTAATTTATTGCTACTGATTGGGGCGTTATTCTTATTGATCCAGGTTATAAATTTAAGAACCTTCTGACATGCTCATTTATTACGAACATTAGCGTTTGATTTGTTATTTTTCATATTGATATACGCCGTTGATTTCGTTGTCGGTGCCATTGTGTCAGCTGAAAAGCGCGTTGGTACAGAGCTACAGCATCAACGCTGTCTATAACTGGCGAGTTGTGTCCGAGACGCTGGTGGTGCTGTTGCTGCTGGTGTGCTTGATGTGGCGTCGATGGCGGCGATATTGATGATTGGAAAGGGTTACAAAAAGTTTGTCTTTAAATGAAACTAATTTAATATTGCATATTAATGAACTATTTTTCTTTTACATATATATTTATGTTTGAATGTAAATGTTCAATAGATATATGTGTGGAATATGTCCATGTATTTGTGTTTGAGTTCTAATTATAATTTAAACTTTACATAATTAAAGACCTTATGTAATGAATAGAATTCATGAGTGTTAAATTTTTTTCGTACTCTGGTTTGATTGAGGCGAGTTCAGCGCTGAGCTAAGGAGTTAAATGCTTGACTACCGCTTAATTGGTGGCAGGTTCAAGTTTTTCTTCAGCGACTGTCGTCCCTCAGCAGGCTGTACTAGACCTTTGAATATATTAAAGATTAAAAAAATGTCCCAGAAAGTTCAGAAGACATTCTGAGGTGTCGTAAAATTTGTAGGGCAAGCATTGTAGGACAAGCATTGAATAGCGGTATGAAAATCTTGCTCGATAAATCCATATTTTATACTTATGTGTCTATATATCAAAAGTATGTATGTAAATGGCACAGGAACCGTTTATTCGATTATAGCCGAATCGATAATTTCGCGCCATTCTTCTCTTTCCCTAGCAATTAGGCAGGTAATAACTTGTTGAATTTGATTTTGGTTCATCGAGAGAGGACTTTACTTGTGACGTGGGAGCCGAGTGCGCTGACTGTTTGTGTGATGACAGCAGATATTTCGTCTTGTCCTCATTCACCTCCAAACCCATTCGCTTCGCTTCCTTATTCAGGCGGGAAAAAGCAGAACTTACGGCGCTGTTGTTGCTTCCGATGATATCAGTATCAACGGCGTACGCTAGCAGCTGTACACTCTTATAGAAGAATGTACCTTCTCTATTTAGCTCTGCAACATGATAGTGAGTCACCTTGTCCGTAACCTCGTTTAGTATCGCACGGCTCGGAGAGGTCCTTCCCGATCCTGACGGAACTTTTGCTGTTGCTCAACCTCAGCTTACACAGCCGTATTAGTTTTGCGGACTGTCGGAAGCAGCTTTAAAATCGACGAAAAGGTGGAAAGGAAAGGTGTGTTGGTACTCTTTTCACGGGTCTCCTCCAAGATTTGGAACATGGTGAATATCTATCTGGTCAGTTGTTGATTTTCCAGCTCTAAATCAGTTTGTTGACGGTGGGCTTTAGTCTTTCACACGATACGCTTGATAGAACCTCATAAGCGATATGGAGAAGGGTTATACCATGGTAATTGGCGCCGAATGTGGGGTCTCCCTTTTTATGGATTGGGCAGAGCACACTGAGATTCCAATTGTCAGGCATGCATTTCTTTCGACCATATTATACAAAGAAACTGCTGCATGCACCAGTTATCAGTTTTTGCCGCCGTATTTGAATAGCTCTGCGGTAATCCATCGGCCCCACCGCTTTATTGTTCTTCAAGCGGGTAATTGCTATTCTAAATTCTTTACGGTCGGGCAAGTAAACATCTGTTCCATCGTCGCCGATTGGGTAAACGGGTTCGCCATCTCCTGGTGTTGTACCTTCACTGCCATTCAGCTGGCTGGAAAAGTGTTCCCGCCACAAACTCAGTATACTCTGGTCATCTACAACAAGATCCCCTCTGGGGGTCCTACAGTAGTGTGCTGCGGTCTTGAAACCTTCTGTTAGTCGCCAGATTTTTCGTCAAATTTTCGAGCATTACCCCATTCGGCCAGCTTGTTAAGCTTTTCGTACTCACGCATTTTGGCCTCTTTCTTTTTTTGTCTGCAATTCTGTCTCGCTTCCCTCTTCTTGTTTTATCTGCTTCAATATTATTTTGATCCATTGTGTGATCTTTTGAGCTCACTCTTGTAGTTATAGAATCAGAAGTTCTCTGTAGAGAGCAGAGAGAGAGAGTAGTGAATTATTGCGCTGTAATTCTCTGACGTTAGCAGCGGATTTTGGTTCCTTAGGATTACAGAGTTTCTCATCAAAATAGTGAGCTCAACAAACTATTGGATTTAACTCATAAACAAACAATTTTAGGTGATACTTTCGAATGAAATAGTTTTAGTAATCTTTTTTCGACAAATAATGTGTATTTTCCATAAAATAACACCAAAACCCACAATCATTAATTTGATCTCTTTGAACCGATTAAACCACCTTACGCCCTTTTAATGAATGTACATATGTATATTTGAGCAGTTGTAATATTTCCGTAAATGCCAACACACGCAGCCGACACACCAAGTGCCGCTAATGTGGTCACAACAATAAATTCATTGACTTTGCATGCGAAACAATGACAAACAAAGCCAACAACTTGCAACCAACAACAACAAATCGCACTTGAATTTGGCGCTGAAATGTATGAAATCGAAAGCGTAATTTATCTAAGCGCACAGGAACAACAATAGCAACAACTGCTATAAAATAAGTAAATCTTATGCGGCAACAACAACATGCATTAGAGATTGCAGCAAAAAAAGTACTACAGCCCAAACAACAGCCGCAACAATGACAACAAAAACTACGATTGCAACAATAATAAAAACAACAACAACAGCATTAAACGCGCACAAAAGCATGAAAAGTACTCAACATTTCGCTCGTTGAAACAACTGCCAGCAAATATCAAACTACGACGACGGACAACGGCATTCACGCGCAAAGCTGCGACGCGCGGCATTACTTGTATGAGGGGTAAGCGGCGCGTATGCACAAGGCACGCGATTTGCTTTTTTTTTCACAATTGCAGCATGTAGCGACAGTGTTGCTGCGTCGCGCTCATATGGCGTGGCAAGCCAATTCATAGGGCGTGTTCATTCATTAATTCGCGCGAATGTTCAACTCGCCGGCGCGACGCTTGGACGCGTGAATGGTTGGCTATATGTTCGAATGGCCTAACATTAGCGCGACGCGGCGCGGCAATGAATGGAACGAGGTAGGTCGCTTTGGAGCCTTGACGTATTGCATTTATTATTAGTGGACGGCGAAAGACGCGGCGCGGCGCTGCTTTGCAAATGTGGCGTTAGTGGACGCGCTGTGTTGTGCGATGAGGGTTTGAGTGCAGTTGTCTGCCCAGTGACTATAGAGTTAGCGCTGATGTATGCGCTTATCTGTGCTTGTGCGCCGCAGCCGCAACAATAGAAAGTGTGTGAAAATACGCGCTACATTGTGGCATACTGCTTACTTGGCACCTTTCCCACTTCAAATGGCAACTGTCAAGCAGCAACAAATGTACAACTAACAGCGCGGATAATAATAGCAAAACAAAACAAAATAAGTAGAAAAAAATGGAGCAACGGTCGCACTATACAGCGATCGATCGCAACTCCATCGATCGTTTGGCCAACTGACCAATCGACAACAACATACAACACATACATACAGTTATAACTAACAGCGCCTGACCGCCTGAGACAACAACTGTCAACGCGTTGGCTAAAATAGCATATATTGTTTGACAGTGTGTATAGTATTAAAGGAAAAAGTGTTGGGAAAACTGTGACGCGACGCGCCGCACCGCGCTGTACCGCGCATAAAGGATGTGTGACTGTGACAATTGTGTGCGCACAACCTGTACATGACAGCGCCATGACAGCAGTTGCAAACTTGTCAAAATGCGCGCTATCAATGCATTTGAGCGCACAACTGTGAACGTGTGTGTGTGTGCGCGCGCTTATGCGCACAATGCAGGTGACACACGAAAGTAGGAAGAGACAATGCAACAAGTTCCTGTGCGCGTTAACTCAAGGTATATGCGCATGTATGCCGGTTTATATGTATGTGCACCGGCTTGTGCTAGTTTTCCTGTGTTATTTAATTGACATTGCCCAGGCTCAGGCCGATATTCACACGGTCGCCCACTTGCGCGCTTGTTGTGTGTCGCCGCATTGATAAGAAGTGTGAAATGCCACGAATAATTGTCAGTCGGAAAGTGTTACCTACTTATAAATATATTAATTTAATGCCTGATATGCCTAGATTTGGATTTGGTTTATGGAATTTGTAAAATAAAACTGCAAATTATTTTAAAAAATCGGGAAATTATATTTACTTCATTGATCATGAGTTACTTTTTCTGCTTATTCACCTAGTGTATTTTTTCGAGTCTCGGGTGGTTGCATACAATTCTTCGAAAAATTGAGTGAGCTCACTCGTTATCCTATCCTCCCATCAGTTTATTTAAATCGACAGCTTTTAAATATTTTCAAGCGATATCCAGGAATTAAAAACAGATAAGGACTCCGTCTGTATAATCAATACTAGCTTAATTTAATTTTGAATAATTGAAACTCTCTATTTTGCCATTGAATTCAATCGTCTCACTTATCTATCTGTCAGGATCAATCTCACTTTCTTTCTTTATACCAGAGGCGGGTACTTACAGATAAATTATCACTAATTTCTTCTCTTTTCAATGAGATAGATAGATATGATCTTCAGTAAATCAGAATATATTAATTTCTGGAAACAATTGCATTCTTTTGACATTTCGAAGTCCTAACCGCGTTTTTTAACTGAATAAAGTACAATTATAATTTTATTTACTGGGTGTACCGGGTATACCAGGTAGTGCCCTACTGATCTTCTTAGCTCTACCATTTCCACTAGGAAAGCACTGATATAGTTATATACTTATAAACGAAAAGAAAGGAATGTTGATCAAAGCTCAGTTCATTTCGCTCTGATAATTGATCTTATATTACCACATCAACGCCTGCGATATGCTGCTGAAATAGAACGAACTCGACACATTTTTGAAGCCGATGGTGACTGGCGACGAAAAATGGATCACATACGACAATATCATGCGGAAACGGTCGTGGTCGAAGGCCGGTGAATTGTCCCTAACAGTGGCCAAGCCGGGATTGACGGCCAGAAATATTCTGCTGTGTGTTGGGTGAGATTGGAAGGTAATCATCCACTATCAGCTGCGAACAACTGAATCGCTTAAAGCAGGCGATCGACCAGAAGCGTCCAGAATTCGCCACCAGGACAACGCCAGACCATACACTTCATTGATGAGTCGTCAGAAGATACGGGAGCTCGGATGGAAGGTTTTATCGCATCTACCATATAGCCCGAACATAACGCCAAGTGATTATCACCTGTTCCTGTCCATGGTGGTGTAAAGTTGAACTCAAAAGAGACTTGTGAAAAGTGGCTGTTCGAGTTCTTCGCAAATAAGGAGGGGGCTTGTACAAGGGGGGTATTATGAAAGTGCTGTCTAGATGGAAACAGTTTATCAAACGAAACGGTGCATATTGAACTAAATCCGATCATTGCAACACTTTTTATAAAGCATTGAATAAAGACCAAAAAGCGGAAGAGATTTGACAACCTAATATGTTCCTGGCTTATATGAGCTATTTTCCAGCTCGTTCTCGAAGGAAATCTCGTATTTATGGACGCGTCCCTGATAGGTGTTTGATCGCTAGAGAACCTCAGTAACACTATATTCTCTTAAAGTGAAGACTTTGTATAAATCCTGTAGTGTTCAAATCAGGCCCAAGTCCCAAATCACTTGCTATTGGATGCCTTTATATTTATCTGCAGCACACTACAATTTTAATAAGTTCTCAAATTAACTTTTGATTTCAAAATCTCATATTCGAAGCCGTTAGAAATGATCGCCTATGGAATACCACGATAATAAGCGTAGGGGAGTATTCTGTGTCATAGACTTCCCGAAAAAAAGTGAAAATCCGCATTCATAAGATCTCTTAGAACTTCAAAACTGCTTCACTAAAGTAAGTTTTGGTTCGATTCGGTCTATGAATACAATATATTATGTATTCTAGTTTGAATAAATCGCCGTAAAAAAGCTTTGAAAAATAAACCTGTTAACAAAGTCTGACTTACAAAATTTGGGATTGTCATTTTAGTCAAAGAATTCTAGGAGTTTTCGAGGGTGGTAGGTATGACAAATTTATGGTTCCCTTGATGACAAATATCGCTATGAGGTGGCTGATCTTATAAAACAGCTTCTTATAGATACATTATTACATTTTTATATAAATAGGGTTGGCTTAAGAAACTATTGGTATGATCTTAAATAGTTACCAATTTCTTTATTTTAAGATAATTCGTATCGTGTTACTTCCAACGATCTAAGCAGATCAAAGAGGGCAAAGATAACGGTATATACGAGATGTGTCAGTAAATTTCACTTCAAATTTCAATCGAAGATATATCTTTTAGATTGAAGAAAAAGCTTAATACACTTCTTAACACACTCTCGACCGCTTTTTCTACGCTTCAGTTGCCGATCACTCTTTAAAAATTTTCAAAACAAACAAATCTATTGACAATACTTTCAAGCTAAAATGGCTATAAAAAAATGTATGTCTTTGTCTCTACAGCCGTCAAAAAGTCCCCACTCGAAGCAGATTGTTTGAAAAGCAACAAATTATCAGCTTACGATCACTGATCGAGTACCTGCACAATGCCACATACAAAATGGCAGCAGTTACTCAGCTGTTCGATGTGCTTGTCATGAGTTACAACAGCAATGGCCACAACGCCTGCATATGCATCGCTGTCATAACTATGCGGCCACGCGTTGACGCTTAACTCATTTGCAAGTCATGTTTAACTGTAGCTAATGCAACATACACACTGAATGGTGTTGTTGTTGTCGACCACAACGCTGTTCAATGTGGCAAGTAGTGGTCGGTAGCCAAATGTTCAAACAGCTGGCTGATCGCAGAAGTGGCAACGAACCGCAGCGATCAGTGATAATATATGTACATGTGTATGTGTTTGTGTGTGCGCTTGTAAGCGTAACCCCTTTCCGTTGCAACGTTTGAGATATGTTTTGCTGCTGCTGCCATGTTCTGCTGTTAGTCATGAATAATTTGTTGTGCTTGCTGTTGTTGTTGCTGCTGCTGTTGTGTTTGTTGCCATCGTTGCAGGTTGTTGCTGCCAACAGACTTTTGTTGATTACTTGCATGTCTATGCTCGTCTCACATTGCTTAACTGACAGCTCACACGTAGACGTGTGCATATGCTTGATTGTTGTTGTTGTTGTTATTAAGATTTTATGTTGTTATTGTTGTTGCTCGTGAGTTTTTGGACCAACTTGGTTTATTGTTGTTATTATTTTTGTTGTTGTTGTCATCATTGCTGTTTTTGTTGTTGTTTGTGTATTTGACTTAACTTGATTTGTTGTTCTTGTTCTTTTGTTTTTGTTGTTGTTGTTGTTGTCTTCATTGACTGCATTGGCTTCGTCGTGCTGCAGCGCGTTGTTGTGTTGATTTGCTTGCCACATCTTGGCACATCAACAACATCAGCACCCAGCAAGCAATGGCCACATTTTAATAGCCAACACACATTTCGGCTACCTGGGGATCAATCGCCCATAAATTAGCATTTGAGTAAATTGGTTAAATTCGTTATTGGGGATTAGGCGTAGAGCAGTGAGTGAGTTGCTATTGCTGCCATGGTTGGTTGTTGTCGCTGATGCGGTCGCGTTAATGCACAGCTTCGTTGAATTGTTGTTGTTGTATTTTTCCTTTTTTCGTGCATTTTTATACACCTTTCGTGTTGTTGTTGTTATTGTTTTGTTGCAGTCACACTGCCGCTGCTTCAATTTCTCTTCCATTCTTCTCAAATCGAAATCATTTAAATGGCTTTTTTGTTTTTGTTGTAAATTTTTGAGTATTTTTTCTCGGGATCTTTTTAGTAGCAATACACATGCACAAACAAGTGATCAGTCCATATACAATATGTATATGCGCGTGTATGGATATTTTCGTTGAAATGATTTCATTTGGTTATTTGATTTTGTACATCGTGATAGTGATTGATTTATTTATGTTTATTATGCGGGGATTTTCGAATTGATTTTAAATTAAAAGACACAAACAAATAAATATACATAGGCAGACATATCTACATGTATTAAAGTGGAGCGCATTCGTAGTGCATTTGTATTAAGATGGAGCGTGAAGAATATTCGTCTAAAGCCCCATATTTCTGTATGAAATCGAGCTACTCTGGAATATGCGATTTTCAATTTAATATAAACTAGTCCAAAAAATTGATTAGTCAACTGTGTTTTTCTACGATAAAGCTCAAAAATCATCTGAGGCTTACTAGCGCATTCTTAGCCCTTCTAATAACCTCGATTATAATAGGCGAGAGATCCGTTCCATAAATAACTACTTCAAATCGGTACTTTCCCTGATCCAGAGCGTCAGTCTGCGTGAGACGAACATTATTAAATCAAGTTGCCAGATATTAACTTCAGATTCACGTCTCTACATACTTCAAATCCATGCTCTACAGAATACTAGTTTTCTCCTTGATTAACAATTAGAAATTATTTCTTCGCATTCATAAATCCCTTGCTATATTGAGCAGAAGATTCCTCAACAGGAAGTTTTGAATCTTTCTAGAGATAATCAACTATTCTAAGATGAAAGAAACCACTTCTCCCAAGCTTTAACACTTTTACCTTCACTGGAAATCGTTTACCATGAGGTTAAGTCCAAAATGTGGTATATTCCTCAAGACCTTCTAGTGAAAATTCCTATGATTTCTGATTTCTTCTACCCGATCCAGTAGTGCTGAAATTATTAAATGCTGACAGCCCTTTAATCTAATTTATACGCGTAAAGTCATTAATCATCTTTGCCTACTTAATCTCGGTCGTTCGTTTATAAAATATTATTTCCTGAACTACCGATTCAAAGAGATAACTCAATTGTTAATTCTGAAACTGTTTGCTAGAGAAATTCCTACAACATGTATTAAGCTTTTCTTTGAAAATGATTTTTTGGACCTACCGAAACCATTCCGCTTCTTATTCAGTCTGTAGAACCGCCCCCTATGGATAAGCTAGCCGCCGGAAGACCTGTGACGACGAATACCGATCAAATCATAGAAAACATCGAGTTAGACCGGCATATGGCATCTCGTGACATCGCCCAGGAGATGGGAGTTAGTCACCAAACTATTCTAAACCATCTGCAGAAGGCTGAATACACAAAAAAATGTTCGACCGAATCAACGCCTGCGATATGCAGCTGAAACGGAACGAACTCACCGATTTTTGAAGTGGATAGTGACTGGTGACGAAAAATTTATCACATGAGACAACATCAAGCGAAAACGGTCTTGGTCGAAGGCCGCTGAATCATCCAAACAATGGCCAAGCCGTGATTGACGGTCAGAAAGGTTTTGCTGTGTATTTGGTGGGATTGGAATGGAATCATCCTCTATGAGCT
Source organism: Zeugodacus tau (assembly GCA_031772095.1). Taxonomy (NCBI): domain Eukaryota; kingdom Metazoa; phylum Arthropoda; class Insecta; order Diptera; family Tephritidae; genus Zeugodacus; species Zeugodacus tau. The sequence continues at coordinate 14,204,011 of CM062651.1, read as the reverse complement.
GCTCCTATTGGTCAGACGCCTAATTCTACCATCTACTGCGAACAACTGGACCGCTTGAAGCAGGCGATCGACCAGAAGCGTCCAGAATTGGCCAACAGGAAGGGAGTAGTGTTCCACCAGGACAACGCCAGATCACACACATCGTCGATGGCTCGTCAGAAGCTACGGGAGCTCGGATGGGCAGTTTTATCGCATCTACCATATAGCCCAGACTTATTTATTTGAGTCGTGGGCCTAGATGAGACCCTGTAATGGAGGAAGAGCAAAATAGATGGTAGTCGGTCATCCGCGAATTGTTTCTAAGTAAACTTTGTTAAAAAATAAACCAATTAGATGAAAAACTTAACCAATCTTTGAAGACGCTCGAAGTGCACCTAAACTTCGCCGTCAACTGCACTCTGACAGAATTTCTCAGGATACCGGTAGAAATATTCTGTTGGAATAAGAATTACTTAAAATTTGTGTATTTGGGGAAGTATCTATCATTTAGATGACACGATATTAAGATTAGAGGTGGTCTTGTAGTATCTTAAGTTTAAATAGACTCTTATACAAAATTATAATAAATTTCTGAATGTGCTTTGATTATTAAAAAAACCGAACGACTTTTTCAGCCGATCGGAGACATTTCAAGAAAATAAATATAATATTAAAGTCTAAGTCAAACGGTTCGGTCGATGGAAACTTTAACATAGCTTTCATGAGGAAATGGATGGAAATCGATATTCTGAGCTTTGGTGAAAGCTTTAACCTGAGTAATGGTTGAGACACGAACTATGAAGCCGAAGCTTTCGATCAAAAAAGTTTTCTATGCTATAAAATCACTAAAAAGTAGTTGTTAAGCTATTGTGACAGCCTCGTAGTAAAACTCAATGAGCGGGTAGTCGAGTAGAAGAATCTGCGATTCGTACAAGTATATTAGTAGATGGGAATTATAAAAATAAGGCAGCTTCCTTATGTATTTCTGGCATAATAAATGTACTCACTAAACCCATAATCTTACAGAGTTCCTCTCCTCAGTTCATACCAAGACGTTTACCTACCCTAGATGTATATATGATAGTCACGTAAATATGTAAAATTATCCTTTCATTGTTACTATATATTACTTTAAATATATACATGTCTATATACAAATCTACCTAATACATACCTATTTACTTCTTCACTTCTACAATCACCACTACCACCTAGTCAGTAGACAGCCATAATTCATGTCAATACCCAAAAATGAGAAATACCCCTTTTTTCTATAAATCTATTTATGATGCGTACGAACTTCACCAAATATATACTCGACTCGCTTGAAAACGCGCTGATACGCAACAATAGCGAAGGCAACTAATCAAAATTTGACAATAAAATCCACCTTTCCTTGCGCTGCGTGGATGGAGCGCTGATGCGAGCGGAAAGACAACGCTCGCTTCCTCAGAATCGCTCCACGCTGCGGCAAGGCGAGTGAGAGGTGAGTGCGTTTGGTGCGTAGCACTTGGAATGCGTTCAAACGAAGGTATGAGTTGAATGACGACTATGACAATGGTGGAGAAGTGGTTGCTGCAATATGGCGGTGATGGCGGCGGTGGTGGTGGTGTGTGCTGAAAAGAAAACTGCGCTGAGGGTATACACGCCCGGTTGACTGCCTGCGCGCTTTCCATCACATCAAAAAATTAACACTGTGACATAAATATCAGCATATTATGCACGCACACATATGCAGACATATGAAAAGGATCACACACACACACGCATATAGACGCACAGTGTAAGCGGGCAGGCAGCAGGCTGACAAACTGAAACAATGTCACGCAATTTAAAAGAAAATGTCAAAAATTGAGTGATTTACAAGCAGCAAACGGACGGATAGCAGCGTAAAGTAATTCATCGCCATCGCTGTTGCCGCCATAATGCAGTGGTTGGCCATGTAGGAAAATAAGTGATTTAATTTGTTGAAAATTTTTGAAAAATCGAATTTTTTAAAATTTTATAGTTGAGATGAGTAGATGGAAAAAATCACATTTTTAAGATTTCTCTGTATAAAATATTTCTGGTGTTTGATATGATAAAAAGAAAAAATGATCTGTATATCAACTTAACGCCGTTATTTATTTATTTATAGAACAAGATCCAACACAGTTCAAATTTGACTGGAATTCCTTTAAGGGGTTAGGGGTTGTCAGAACACCAAAAAATTAGAATTTTCAGTAATTTTTTTGTTATTAAATCATGTTATTTTAAGTTTGTTTTAAGTGTCATTACTATACAATGTTTTGACTGGAACGGAAGTCAATCGGATAGAAAAATAAAAGCTTGATCGAAACTTTTTTGTTTTTTTTTGTCAAAAACTAACAAAATGGCGGCCTCAAGAAATTTCTTTCCAGATTTTTGGGGAAAAATCAACAATTACTTCGTCTTGAAAAATCGTCTGAAAAAATCGAAATTCGAAATTTTTGAAAAAAAACAAAAAAGCTTCGATCAGACCTAGGATTCTAAAGCTGTATAAATTTCATTAAAATCTACTGAGCGGTTTTCGAGTTACAGTTGTCACCAGTTCCAAAAATATAGTTTAAAAAAAACGCATTTAAAGTTTCCCACAAGCGTTTTGGAGTGCCCGAGATTTTGAAAATCCTGACCACCTCTAACCCCTTAACAAGTATATTATAGTTTTGAATTTATATAAATCTTCGGTACTTTATTTCGCAATATAAGGAATAGATAAACTCCATGCTTTTGTATCGATCTGTTGTCATTGAAGGATTCTTTGAGAATTTATTTCGAAGACTTATTTTTATAATGAAAGCTTTTCTCTAATAATGGGTACATTAAATCTTGTATTTTTTTAAGTTAATTCTAAAAAAATGCATAAAATTGTTAGGATTTTTTCTCTAAAACCCCCATTTTTGAAAGAAATCTCATACTTAAGTGCCCATAAGCTATAAAAATTGTTTCTACATACATTATGTATATTTGACATACATAGGTTTTCCGCTTCTAATGATTGCATCTGCATCTTGCTTTTAACTTTTAAATTGAGCGTTCCGCAAGTTCAGAAACTACTTTACATTACTTACGGGGTTTAAAGAAAATAATGTTATAAGATAAACAGACTATAAATAACTGTTTTTGTATTGGTCGAATGCTGGAATCATACGCACATTTGGCGATATACAAAGGTTTTGCTGGATTCTGAAATAAAATGAGAATTCTTTAAATAAGTTTTTCTCTATTTTCTGCAATTTTTGGCGTTCCACAAGTTCAGAATCTATACGGGCCAGGCATTTGATCAGAATGTTCTTTATATTTTCCTTGAATACTGAAGATAGACTGATGTAAGAAATAAATATCTTAATATTTATTGAGCGCTAGATTCCAATCAGAACTCACAATTCTCAAATTAGGATATTATACATTTTTTATTAATAAAAAAAAATTTAAATGTATTTTTATTATAGTTTTTAATGCCAGTTGAATTACTAATTTTTAGTTTAATTTTTTTTCATAAATTTTTTTTCGACATTCAGAATTTTTCCTACAGGGCTACACTACATTACTCAATACTCACACGCAATTTGCTATATGCATGCTTGTTGTTGTTGCTTTCTCATCACAGTTGTTGCATTTCTTTTTCTGGAAGAATTCCAAAGAAAAGAAGTTCATAATTCCAATGTTTTGCTTGCCGCACGCTGCAGTTCATATTCGAAATTCCATGCTTTCACTGCATGCCACCGTGCCTTGTTATGCTGTGCGTATTTTCCTTTTCATGCAACGCAAGCAGCGGGAGTGTGGAAATACAGGAGCACAGCGTGAAAGTAACTGCAGATATTTTTGTATATTTCCTTAATTTCGGCTGCAAATTAGGCAAATTTTCGTAAAGATCTTTTTCGAAAATCAAGAGGCGCGCAAAAGGACCTTAACTATTTTCGTACGGTTTCGGCGTGTAAACACGCGTGGCTACACAAGTGTGTGTGTGTGTATGTGAGAGTGAATGTTTGTCACGAAGAAATGCCATTTCACGCAGTGTGACGCAAACGCTCAATATGCAACAAATGCGGCTTGTAGCCTTGAGTTACGCTGCCTTCGGCGTTGACGTGACGCGTCCAAAGGACGTTACATCGTAAATTACGACGCTTAAACGCTTGCTAGCTAATTAAGCAGAACGCCTGATTGTATGTATGTACACGTGTAAGTATGTGTGTAAAAATATGCATCCTGCCGGCGTTGCAAGCATTGCAACAGCTGCCTAGCGTATTCAGGCGCTGCGGGTGAACCTTGAGATATCTGATTTCCATTACATAAATTGTCGTGCCGCTGGCATAATGTTAAAAATATGAAAATTATGATGATTTACATGATGTCTGTCCATTCAATGCCATTGTCCACGGGCATCAGTTACGCACCGCAGACATTTTTCTCTCCATCATATTGGTTGCAACAATGCACTTTCTTTCACGGAGTTGAAGCAAGAAGCGACAAAAAAACTGTTGAAAAATTTAATGCGTCGTCTTAGTGGCATTCAAACTGACATACATACATATTCTTACATATTTTAGTAACGTCTTAGAGCGCTGCCAGTCTCCGCCGCTGACATGTGTGGCAGCGTCGAGTGAAAATTATCAGATTTATGGCATTTAGGCCGTCATTGAAAGGCCATCAACGCCTAAAATGTAGCGCGGCTTTTATCTCAAGCCGCTTTTATCTATTTGATTTTAATTTTTTTCGAATTCTTTTTTTTTTAATTTTTTTCGGTACACTCGAGTTTGAATTTATTGTACCAGTTTTCAAGCGTCCATCAGCCCATTCAGCTAAATGCATCTGTAAATGCATAAAAACACATATACATACATGTACGCACACTCAATACATTTAATTTATTAGTTAATAGAAAATATTTTTCGGTTCATGCTGCGCTCCCCCCTCGCGTCCTTTCGCTCTTTCTCTTAATATTTTTATGATGCACATTTCCGTTTAGAGTGCTGCAACACACATATAATTACTGTGACTGCTTTTCTTCTTGAATCTGTAGATTTATGTTCTACTCATTGTCGCCATTGGGTTTCTTCTTCGCTCAAAAATCCATAAATTTATTTGATTGGTTTATATATGATATTTCGGTTGAATTTTCATATTTCTATGCATATTGTGGACTCCAGAAAAAAAGTAGAAGCATAAGAAAGCAACAGCAGCTTAACTGCACAGCGCTCATAAAAAGCAATAACAACAAGGCATTTTCACATTTTCGCCTCAAAGTGTGTGTGTTTTTTATGCTTTCCCACAATCGACGGGTTGCCTGTGCCTCGCATACATACTTACATATATATCTATAATATGTGTGTCTGTCTATGTTTGTGTTATTAATATTTTCCAACTATACATGCTATTAGCTAAATTATAGCGTTAATGATGTGGAGGATACTTTCAATTAGTCAAGGCAAGTTATGTTGTCTGGTAGTAATAACAAAGAAAAAACTGGATTATTTAATGGCACACATACTCGTACATAGGCTCATTACATATGTGTCCATGTATATATACAAAATAATATTTAATTGATACTTAGTTGGTCTAAAATAACAAAAAATGTCTGGATGACGCAACAAAAGCTTAGATTCACAGATTAGATGGCGATAAAATTTAGACAATTAGTAATCTTCATCACCTTTTAAAAGCTCTAGATATTAACTGTTATGATATTACCGCATTCTAAAAATATATAATATATATGCCATGGAAGCTATATCAATTTCGATGAAAGTTCTGATTTGAGCTCAAGCAAAAGTTTACACAGTTTTTCTAAGTTATTTCATTCGACACCGCTGACAGTACAACTCTCTCAATCTTGTATTAGTTGACAATTTTTATAGAGAATAAGGGTGGATCAAACCTACTGTTCTTCCTTACTCCTTTCCAGATATTTTGGACTGAAACGTTAAAAAATAAATGCGATATTGTTCCAAAGAAATTGAAAGAGAATATTTTTTATCCACGAGGCCCTACAATGACAGCAACCTTGTGTTGCTTTTTTCTTTCATTTCCCAAGAATTGTGATCTTTATGTCTCCGAGACATGATTTCTTCCTAATTGTTTTCTGATGAAAATTTTATATATTTTATGCTTAAGACTGATATTTCTATCCCCCGATCTCTTCATATATAGTTATAGAAATTCCTTGATATAAGTATAAACAATGGGAGATAGATATATAATATTTTAAAGTTCAATAAACGTAGCATCTTCCGCTCAAAAAATTCTCACTTTAAGGCTGCTGGTTCAGATTAAGTTGTAAATGATTCTTTGGTTAGTTTCCCACTATTATGAATACTGAATAATTAACTATTAGTTTACTCTTCAAGAAAAGAAAGGTATTCCAAGAATATATATCATAAATGACTTACTAACCGATATTGATGGATTATGACGACCTAGAAATAACACACAACTGATCCGCTACTCAATTAGTCTAAATGTAGGTAGGTAAGAATGTAGTAATATAGTTTATGGGCTCAATTAGTACTAGATGTGCAATTTTGATAAACTAATACTGCTATCACATTTCATCTTTTTTTTCAAACCATTTTGAGCTTTCGATGAACCTATTTATGTCCGATATGTTTTGTAGACATCCATTCAAGGTTTGATGCCTGGTGGATTCCGTGTCGGATCTGCGATAAGGCTGGACATTCACAGAGAAAGTGGAAAATTGTTTCCTTATTTCCCATTTTCATCTCATATTCTCCAAATAACCAATTCCCCGTTATAGTAGTTGTAAGTCTGAATATACTTTTCATGGACCTATTTAATAAGACCTTAGTTTTTGTCTGATCATATTAGTTTTTTACATTTGTTTGAATCTTTCCATCTGTTCTCAGCTTTTTGAGCAAATTGTGAGTTGAGCTCTTTCCTGATCGATTCTAGCGGTTTTGGTATTAACTCTGCCTCGGATTCATCCACAAAAGCTCTTGCCTTTGCCAATTTGTCTGTCTCGCCTCGTCTGTTTGCGTTGTTGTCAAAAAGGTTCCTGTGGCCGGGAACCCATATCAAGTGTAGTTGGAATCTGACTTCTAGTGAGATCAATGCCTTCTTGCAGTTATGGACTATGCTGAAATTAGTTATTGCCGACGACAAGGTCAGGAGTGCCGCCTGACTATCTGTGTATATTGTTGCTTTAAGTATCTTCTCATAGTTAGCCAATAGAGCTTCACAGGCCTTCTCTATACCCAAAACTTCCGCTTGGACGATGCTAGCCGAGTTCTGTGGAGGGATGGAGAGCGAAATGTTGTCATAACGTCGAAAAGTCTTACCGGAGTTTAATATTTAAAGAGTGATCTTAAACGTAATTTGTCTTTTGAGCATTAAGGCCTTAATCAAATAAATACTGAATAATCCTTGGACATGCTTACTGAAGGTCCAACATATTTACATTTTTCATGGGTAGTTAAAATGATTAGAATGCAATAAAAGTCATTATCATTTTTGTCAGAATATACATATATAAATTTGATAACAAGTATTGGAAAACAGTTCAAACCTTTTATTTCGAGAACTTATTACTGCAAATTTTCGTAGATATGTTGCAAACACAAGCAAAATAGAGATCAAACCAATTCTACTAGTATATTGTTCTGTCGATAGGACGTTGCATTCCAGTGCTATATAACTCACTATCCAGAGATATTAGATGAATTATTAATAAAAATTTAAGGCTTTTTTTCACATAGGACAGCCTCATCGTACGTATCCGAAAGCATTCAATGAGCCTCAGCCGCACTTTTCTTTGAATTAAAAAAGAAAAGCAAAATTTCCCGTAAACGTCGAGAATTCGGCTCAAAAAGTGACATTTTCAGTTGAGAATAAGTTTGGGATGCAAACAGATCTCAATAAATATTTTGTTGGGTTAATGTTGATACAAATGTCCAAGATCAATATAAAAAAATCGATTTAATCGACCAGTGCTTGACCGTAGAGACATCTATTGGAAAACGGCGGAAGCAAAGTTGTAGACCTATACTTCCGTGTTTTAGTACTTTCTCCTTTTCTTTCATTTATCTTAATAATTATCTACATAACAAAACATATCGTGTTCCTTGAGTCAATGAGAAATATTAGTTCATCCTAATCCAACTACTGTCTGTTTCGAAACCTTCATCTAATTAACTTAGGAGTACATTTTCTTGATCTGGACATAATTTCAGAAACATCGGTATTTTTATAATTTGGGCTAATATTACGAATTGTAGTTTTGGAAAATTTTTTTTATCCGTAGTTTTCTCAGGAGTTAATCTCATTCGAATATATATCAAATTCAATATTTCGAGCGTCCTCTGAGTTACTTACTCATTATTTAAAACCAGTTTAAAGCCGACTGTAAAAGGCTATTTGTTTCATGTGAAATTTCTTCATGACATGATTGATCTTGAGCGTATATAGGCAAGACCATTATAATGGAAACTTTATATAGAATCTTAATCAGATGATCCTGGTAAAGTGAATTTGAATTTTTTTATTTCAATAATTAAGTCGAGACTTAATCCCATTCGAATGTATATCAAATTTAATATTTGGAACATCCTCTGATATTACCGAGTCTCTAACCATTATATAAAGAGAACCATCAGTTTTCAACCGTCTCTAAAAGGTTATTTGATTTCGTGAGAGGCTTTTCTATGACGGAATTGCTGTTGACGGTTTATAGGCAAGACCACTATCATGGAAACTTGGTATTTGAGCTTAGTCAGAAAAATTCTGAGAACGAGCATTTTTTAAGCGCCACATCTCATTACTATTTTTTCTAACCATCCAAACTTCGCTCGTGTTACACATCAAACTTTTCGCAAATGGACGAAGAAAGTCAAAATGAGTCCAAATGAGCCTAAATGTAAAAGACCGATACACATTTCCGCTTCTTTCTGTTGACTGTGACTTTTATTGCAGATTTCCATTACTTCATTACAAGCGACAAGCGGATAAATAACTAAATACACTGAACATATAATATTCAGTCAAAGCAGTAAAACGATTAAATATATAGTCTATATAAACATATATATATATACTTATACACACATACATTTATTTATAATATATAACTAAAGAATGTGACCATTTCTAGCTAAAATCTTCAAGTCCATTCACCATCACTTTGATGGCATCCATTTCATAGCTCGTTGACTAAAGTAACATACACACACTTGCTTTTTAAATACAAGAAATATACATAGCATTGGATTGACAGCTTGATTTAGTGTTTTCAATAAATGTTGTCCCTTTTATGCTGTCATCTCGTTCACGCAACAACACCGAATGAAGAACAACCAACTAGCAACCAGCAGTGTGGCGGTGGCACAAAGCACTAGCACTGACATCGGCGACTCGAATGCGTGATTCAGCCTCATCTCGTAAATTTTTAATAGTCCAAAGCGAATGCAAAGCAAAAAGCGTCATAAGAAGTAAACTCACAGCAAAATGGACGTTGTCCAACGACTACAATCGTTGACAAGTTGACTTGCATGTTCTGGTGACATTTCGGATGCGTCAAAATATTTAAGGGTTACCAAACGCTAAGTGCACGCGTACACCATGGCCTATTGACCACACAACTACGACGTTTGGTCATAAAAGTGCTTAAGTAAGTAAAAGCGTTTACACGAATGACGCGTCGGAAGATGGTGGATGGGGCGTACGTGGACACGTATCATTGCCTGCGGTGTAAAAGCGTACAGTTGATGAGCATGACAACGTTCCTTCGTGAAATGCTGATATTGATGTTGATGATGCCACCAAGCTTAATGTCCGTCGTGGCGTTGGCGTTGGTTTAGTGGCATGGTGTTAGTGCTGTAGTGATTTAGTAGTTGTAACGATTGGAAATAGTTGTCCGTTACTCGTTTAGGATTTAACGTGCTATCTTTATGTGATATTGATATCCACATATACATATACATATACTGTAGTATGTTCGGTAATGTTGTCTAATGTTAGTTATCCAGTGTGCAAATACTTACAGAGGGGGCTGCTGTGTGTGCTAGTACATCCCTGTAGGAAGCGCGTACTGTTTAGGAAAGTGCTTCGTTCGGAATTGTACTGGGTCCAAAGTCAAAATTTAAGAGATTTCAAAACATTTTTATGTAGACCCGAGCTGGGGTACTCCTCATACTGTGAAAAATTATTTGATAGTATAATAAATAGCATAAACATTAAGTGAGTATAATGTGTCCCTTTTCTAAATAAAGTTAGTTTATAGTTAAGACAAAGAAACACCGTTTAGGACCCGTGATGTTTTTAGATTACACTTTACATGGCTTCTTCAGCACTGAAAAGCATTATTTCTTGATAAAAATCATTATATTAAGTATAGAGGTATATTTGTTCAGTAGTTATTAAAAAAACTAAGAAAAATAATTCGTCATTTAATTCCTGGTTAAATCCATATATTTACGTTTCTCTTCGACATTTAAGACAAGGCTAAAAATACTATCCTTTATTTCTTATTCTTATTCTTTGACACTACAAACGCGAGAATACAGAAGTTTGCCAGTTGCAAAGTCACGCGAGTTGTCCACCCATGAGTCTCGAATCGAAGGATATTTTCACTGAAGCATCGTCTTCCATACGTACTACATTTTCTAACACGTACATGTCATCATAGTTCATGGTTCCATCTTCTTCGGTACTCCTCGCTCACGCGGACGACTCCAAAGATCTTGCTAAGGACAGTTCTTTCGAACGCTCTCATCTCGAGTTGTCATCGTTCAGGTTTCTGCGCCGTGTAATAGGACGGGAATGATGTTGATGAGTGACTTATGTATAGAGCGTAATTTTTATTCGTCGAGATAGCGATCTGATTCTTAATTATCTACCGATCTCAAAGTAGCACGCGTTAGTAAGAGATATTCTGCGCTTAATCTCCAGACTTAAATTATTGATGGCATTTTCGCTGGTTCCGAGATAAACAAAGACCTTAACTTCTATGCATAGCTGCCAAGAGAACGTAGTTTCCAAGACGCGAGGGATTTTTGTATGTGGCCTTCAAGTAGTTTGTCTTTTCCTCGCTCCTCACAAGACCAATCTCGTTCGCTTCTAAAGCAAAACATCTCCGAAAAATCTTCTTCTGACTTTCAATTCACAATTTCACTAAATCGGAACGGTCAAATTCCTAACGGAAATTTAATTTTATAGCACGAGTATGTGTTTATAGATAAAAAAAATTCAATCAAATTTGTTGAATTGATCCAAAACGAAGTTGAGAGCCCTTGAAAACGTTCTAATGCCAAAATGTGAGTTTCGAACATAATTCTCTAAGCTTTTCCAAAGGTATTACAAGAAAATTCAATATAAGAAAATCGAAGGCTTCTTCGTGGTATTTCAAGGATCATCAATGTTTCAGGATATACAATACAATATCTGATCAGATTTTATTACGGAGGAACATAGAAGACTCATGGGAGAAGATGCTTCTAGGATCTTAAAGGATTCGGATCTTCATATGTGGACCCAGTATAGGTAATACGTGATCAGCTTGGCAACCATATAAAGTCAAAACAATGATGCTTTATAGCATCATATGGAACCTTATCAACTTTCTACTAAAGCATTTCCCTGCAGGGCTTTCACCTACCTCTCAATATGTACGTGTGCGCCTAAGTTGCGTGCGAACATAAATCTGTCACATTGCTTTCTTCTAACTATCTGCCCATTTTTATGTTTTCTATTACGATTTTTTGTTGTTGTTGTTATTGCGTTTGCTTTTTGATGCTTGTTGTCTATCTGCTATGTCTATGTGTGTGCATTTGGCCATTATTGCGCCCTTTTTACGCTGCAACGCTGTCAATTCAAACAAAAATTATGATCCTGAAAAGTAGATTATCCTTGATTTATCGTCACATCATTGCCGAGTTAAAAGCCGAACGCAAACGAAATGTAATATAATGAAATTGCCATACAAATACCAAACACACGCGCGCGTCAGCAACATTTAATCGACACATGCATGTATATAAACATGTATGCGTGCGTGTGTTGGTGTATTGGTGTGCGTGTTCACATCATGCGTCTATGTGCGTGTCACTTTCACTACCTTATTGCATCCTTCTCACGGTACACAATTGTCGTCTTTCAATCCACATGTTTGGCTTGACTATTGATACATGTACGCATACATGCATACAAACATACTCATGTATCTATACATATGTCCATCACTAGGCAGTGTTGCTTGCTGCTTTCTTTTGCTAACTATTTATTTGACTGCTTAGCATTTTCTTTAAAAACACACTCACACATGCACATATATACATATAAACACACACACACACATGTGTATATAGTGTATATATGATTACTATGGACCCTTAGTCTGTCTGTCACTCTCGAGATTTGTATGTATTTTACTATAGATATTACTTTCTTTTATTTATTTCTATTTTCACCATGCGTGGCTATAAATTACATAAATTTCTGTTACCCTCTGTCGGGCTGGACAATGATCGATAAAACATGTCAAACGTTTCAAAGTGGTTAAGTGAATGCCACACAGACATACATGCATACATGCATATACAAATGTGTTCTTTTATATATGTTTTTAAGTCTTTTCGATTAGTAGATTCGTTCTAGGCTAGATTCTTACTATTTATTTTATGTTTTTAAATAAATTAAATCCATAGATACAAACGCTTTACGGCCATAAGTGTTGTCATGACACATTCTAAAGAATTAAGAAAGCATCAAATACGAGTATAACTATATCACTGACAATTGTAGACAGCATTTTATTGCAGCAATATATTTAATCAATAAAATTTAGAACATTACATTGAACATTTGAGGTTATGTAAAATTGTATCCAATCACTCTCGTAAGAAATATATAAACGCTTAAACAAAAAATCAACGATTTAAGTATATTTATAGAACATGTGATTACTATTTGAAGAGTAGTATTCTCAAACCTTGGTCAAATTATTACTTTTTCCACACACGGTTTGGAACCGGAGAATTATTTCAAAGCTTTGAATAAGCTTAGGCCTTGAAAAGCTTTCCCTAAAGGCCCGTTAAGCCTACAAGACAAATGGAACTTTGTGAAAAAATGTATTTAAATACTCTAGAACATTCTACATAATGGTCTTCTGGAGCTTCGCATGCAATGATAAGCTTAACCAGAATGTTCAACGGTAACAAAAGCTTTCCAAGGTCCTTAATTAGTAATGTATTAGGTCTACAACTTTTCACATTTCTTGGAATTAAAAAAGAAAAGCATAATTTCCCGCAAATGTCACGAATTCGGCTCAAAAAGTGAAATTTTCAGTTGAGAATAAGTTTGGGTTTTATTTTGTTGGGTTAATGTTAACAGAATTGTCCAAGATCGATATAAAACGATTTAATCGACCAGTGTTTGACCCTACTTGACACATCTATTGGAAAACGGCGGAAGCAAAGTTGAGACCTAATAAAATCCTTACTAATAAAGATTTCAAAAAGTAAAAGCTAGTTAGCACCTCTTACTAAGGGTCAAGATGAGTAAAATTTCCTTGGTGAGCCTAAACAATTTCATACTAAAAAGGACATATGTACAAAATGCTATGAAAGCATTTTCGAAACACTTTCTTAAAGAACCAAGCAGTGTTACTGGGCAGTATTGAAAATTTTCTAAGAATAACAATGGCTTTAATCAATATTTTTGGAAGTAGCGTAACACACGATGATTATTGTTTTTTCTCTCATGTAGTGTTTAAGATCTCATCAAAGCACAAACGAATTCAAGATTAATCTATTCTTATTACCAAAACGACTGATTTTAGCTCTTCAGGTTAATATAATCAATAGTCTTAAGGTATTTATTTTGGTTAGTATTTAAAAATATGTTGCTTTATATCAATCAATCTTCGAAAACCAATATTTAAAGTGTATAATATGACTTTTTTATTGATTTATTGATTAATTTGTTAGACCAGTGTTAGTGAGCACTAGGGAACTCTTCGCTCTCAGTAAGGTCAATCTTTACCTGTCATGGGAGTCATAACTAGCCATTGTCCCATCGTGAATCACGCTGCCAAACGCAAATTTTACCGAATGATAGCTGCGAATTAGCGCTTTGGAAATTCTTAAATTTAAGCGAGATTAAATTTTTTGAATCACAAAATACTGTCTTCAATAGCATATTTGAGTTTCCTTGGGGAACAGCCATCCAACCTTACCTAGCCCAACTTAACTAGTGAGAATCAAGAAACATATAGTGCTCGTTGGACAAGGGTTCTTCTTTAACTCTTCTGTTTGTGACCCAAAACTCCAATTATAACTTTAAGGTCTTCACATTATTCAATCAAAACATAGATACACATATGTACATTTAAGGACTTTATTTTAAGCTATATGGTTAACATTCTAGATATCTTCTTCTTCGTGACTGGGAAAGACACCGCTTACGCGGTTATAGCCGAGTCCACAACAGCGCGCCACGCACCTCTCTTTTTGGCAGTTTGGCGCAAAGTGAAGACAGGTCCTTCTCCACCTGGTCCTTCCATTGGAGTGGATGCCTCCCTCTTCCTCGTCTTCCACCAGCGGGTACTGCATCGAGCACTTTTAGAGCTGGAGCATTTTCGTTCATTCGAACAACATGACCTAGCCAGCGTAGCCGCTGTCTTTTTATTCGCTGGACTATTTTTATGTCGTCGTATATTCGCCGTTGCCAATGTTTAAGGGACCATAAATCTTCTGCAAAACTTTGCTCTCGAAAAATACCTTGAAATCCAAAATAAAGTCAAAGAAGAAGATTCCATAGAAGCAAGAACTGTCAAGATCGACATAAGAAAATAAATCTGACTAAGTGGTTTCGAGTAAAGATTGCGGTTACTCATAACATTAGGTTAACTTTAGTAGATTTTGGTAGATTGTTATTCAATATGACCGTTGTTGAAACCAAAAAGGAAATAAATACCGTCTGAGTCATTAAAAACACCGGTATGTAGAGTATTCCAGAATATTAGGGTCATAATCGCGATGGGGGTCCTATTTGGAACACTATCAAAATCGGCCACTACAAAAAACATTCTTCGAAACCATTT
Organism: Zeugodacus tau; assembly: GCA_031772095.1. Classification (NCBI taxonomy): domain Eukaryota; kingdom Metazoa; phylum Arthropoda; class Insecta; order Diptera; family Tephritidae; genus Zeugodacus; species Zeugodacus tau. The sequence continues at coordinate 14,188,962 of CM062651.1, read as the reverse complement.
TGAAAGCTTTTTATACAGTTACAATGAACTACCGAGATAAATGAGAACTCTTTTATGGTTGGACAGGATTTACATGATGTGTAGTAATATCTGGTCTGAGACATCTAAACTAGTCGAACAGTCAAAAACCCTTGAGGTATCTTTATATGAACTTTGTTGGAATATCCTTATTCCTTCATACAATACAATAGCATTATACAACACTGCATTTTCGAATATCCTTATTCGGGATGTGATAGTTACATTACACAACACTATGTCATGAATAGAATGAAACAAACTTACTACAACAACAACTGTGATATAAATTCCAAATGTACAAATTCTTCTATATCATTGGTAAGAGTTCTGCTCTTGCAGTTTCTTAATATCTCTGGACTCATTGAGTCATGTATAGCTACTCTAAATTCAAGTGGTCTAAGAAAAATATTTATATATCCCAGAACTACTAAATCCAAACAAAGTCGTACTTATTTAATCATTTATGCACCAAAGAGCAAATAGTCTACTGCATATAATTGCTTCAGCTTCTGTTTAATTTATTTTATTTATTTGCTCTTTTAATATTTTTTGTACGCTTTTGCATGACAATGAGTAACAGTCAACAACGGCAAAAAAAGAAACAACAAAATGTCAGACAATGATGACGTATAACCGGTGATGGCGGCAAGTAAATACATAAAGCAGTAGATTGCTAACGAAGCCAAGACGCAGGGAAGTCCTTTTTACATTCAACTTCTAATTTACTAACATTGTTATTGTTCTTGCTGCTGTTGCTGCCCTTTTACACGTTTACGCCATTCGTTTAAATGTCAACGTCAGCGACAACAACATGTGCATGTGTCCCTGTATGTGTGTGTGTGTGCTGGTGTGTCCTTAAGCATGGGAGCGAATAAAAACGACCCTCATTTTGGGAAAACCCGAAATGCGTCCATAATTCTTTTATTTTTCTGACACGAATAAATCACTCAATTGTACGAAATTAAACGATAGCAGCAGCAACACACGAACGCTAATAGAAAGACGAATACGGCAACACCACCACCATACGTCATCGTCATCGTCAAGCTGTGCGGCGAACGTCGTCTAAGCGTGTGTGAGCGAGCAAACGTGACTGGCAGGATGACGAACGGAGAAGAAATAGCGCAAGGCGTAATAAAAGTGAGCGAAAAGGACACTAATGCGTTCGTGTGTGCATAAGAAGGTGCAGTTATATTTCTGTTTGTGAGAGTTTGTGTGTGCGACGTCGCTTTGTTTGCCGAATAAAATAATTCTGATTCGTGCAATGGAATAAATCATCAGATTGGACACAGATATCATAAAAATAATATCCTGCCGGTGCGTTTGTTGTTGTTGTTTTTGTTTTTATTTTTTGTGGTTGTTGTTGTTGTTATGCTTTTACTTCTTGTTGTTGTTTTTTACTTCGATTTTTGCTGTACATACTTTTTGTTGTTATAGTTGTTGTTTTTTCCTTTGGCTTTTTATTGTTGTTTTCATATATTTTGTTGTTTTTGCGTTTTTCTGCTTACAAATCAACTTTTTTGCGCGTTATGTTTGCATTTCTTGCCACACAAGCGCTTTGCCTGCTCGCTTATGGTCAGTCTTGGCAGCCGTCGTGGTGGTTGTTGTTGCCTGCCAAATGGTGCAAAGGTCAAAAGGTAACAGCGGCTAAAGACATTGACGTGCACGTTGCCACTAACTGCCAGCGCTGAATGGTCACGGAAGCCACGGTCACGTGGTGCAACAACCCAACAGGGTGGTGGTTGTTTGCTGATTACAACCAAAAAATCCTTGCAGCACAACACATCCATATCATCCATATTTTCATAACTATCACATGCTATAATTTGATTTGTGGCATTCGATAGCAAAATATGAATTATATTTTGATATGCAGTTATCTCTTTGCAAGCAATATTATACAAAAATCCAGTTCCACCACCCAAAAATTATGCCGGCAATTTGTTAGCTAATTCGCTTGATATGTCGTCGCTGTGGCTTAGGCTGTGACAGCATTTTGTTGTCAAGCCATAAATATGTATATACAAATGTACATATATAACAAAAACAAATTGTCAGTGGTTGCAAGCTGCAGCTTTCATGCGCTCATTCGTCGCTGCAATCCTGCAACCCTTGCGGCGCATAAATTACTTTTATTACCTGTCACCGTGCGCGCAACCGCTGCTTTTTTCCCAAACTAACCTTGCGCCTAAGCACATTCACATTTTAATTGCTTAATAACGCAAATTTTTGCTGCGCTACGCACATTTATATAATATGATATATACTTTTTTCCCCGATTTCATTTTTGGCTGTCATAATTTGCATTTAGCGCCAGCTTGGATTTATGCCCTTCACTGCGGCATAAATACCAGATAGCATTTGTGAATGGCCTTTGATAGATGATTATTGCTGAAATGAAATTGGAAAACAATGTGAAAATGAAAGTGATAAAGGGAGGGATTCAAACGCCTTTATATTCTATAAATAGTCTTTACTATGTCTATGATTTCTAGTTAGCATCTACAGTAGAGTGATATGTCGCATCTCTTTTTGACCATCTCTCACCTTTCGAAGAATTAAATAGTCTCAAAAGCTGAAGAAGTGAAAGATCAATTTCTCTTATATATAATATATATAATTCCTTTAACTCCTGTTGTAGCCTAGGGCTCAAACAAGTTATTAAAGTCATTCCGTATATTTGACAAAGATTTTAAACTATTCCAGTTGGTGTTTGCGTTTCTTAGATCTGCTTTAGGCATACGCCGCCAGGTGGCTTCTCATCGCTTTTGAATTTCACCAGAGAGCACTTCGACAAATATCGTGAGCGTTTTTTCGTAGGGTATGACCATCTCGTGACATCGCCCAGGAGATGGGAGTTAGTCACCAAACCATTTTAACCATCTGCAGAAGGCTGGATACACAAAAAAGTTTGATGTTTGGGTGCCGCATGATTTGACGCAAAAAAAAAACTTTTGGACCGAATCAACGCCTGTGATATGCTGCTGAAATGGAAGGAACTTGACCCATTTTTGAAGCGGATGGTGACTGGCGACGAAAAATGGATCACATACGACAATTCAAGCGAAAACGGTCGTGGTCGATGGCCAGTGAGACGTTCCAAACAGTGGCCAACCAAGGATTGACGGCCATGACTGTTTCGCTGTGTGTTTGGTGGGATTGGAAGGGAATCATTTACTATGAGCTGCTCCCATATGGTCGGACGCTTAATTCTACCATCTACTGCGAACAACTGGACCGCTTGAAGCAGGCGATCGACCAGAAGCGTCCAGAATTGGCCAACAGGAAGGGTGTGGTGTTCCACCAGGACAACGCCAGACCACACACTTCGTTGATGACTCGTCAGAAGCTGGGAGGTTTTATCGCCAGTTTTATCCACCATATAGTCCGGACATAGCGCCAAGTGATTACCACCTGTTCCTGTGCATGGCGAACGCCATTGGTGGTGTAAAGTTGAACTAAAAAGAGGCATGTGAAAAGTGGCTGTCTGAGTTCTTCGCAAATAAGGAGGGGGGTATTATGAAGTTTCCGTCTAGATGGAAACAGATTACCGAACGAAACGGCGTTAAAGAAAGTGAAGAAAGTGTTTAACATGATAGCTACTTATCGAACCACCGTGCGTTAATAATAATGTTCAGATCTGTTCCTTCGGTCTCCGGAAAAGGTCATTCTCGAAACTATTTTATAGAAATTTTTAACAAATTTCTGATTAAAAGACATTGCCTGATAACTGAAAGGATTTGATATCAATAATGGTTTCTTGCTCACCTATTGCTAAGCTTTTACAATGTTTCTCGAAGCAGTTATTTCATTTTTCTTTAAATCCCAATAGGTCAGTAAGTGACTTAACATAAAGCACTTTATAGGTGCTAAATATATCCTTTGGGTTCTTTATACTACGTACATATCTGTAGAAATATGCTAAATATCTAAATTTCACTTAAAATTATAGTAAAAATCTTGGTCTCACTTTTTAGGTCTCCATCTTAAAATGTGATTAGATATCGTATTTATATGAATAATTTCTTAGAAAACTGGAGGATGTTCTAAATGAACTCTCATATTCAATGACATTTCTCTGAAATTTCTTGTAAGATTAAATGCTAAAATCGATACAAGTAGGTATATCATTTTCATGATTGACAATAATCTTGAGCTTTAGCAAAAAACACATAAGTACATTTACTCAAACTCGAGATTTCCTGAAAACACCAAACTAACCAATAAAACTTTGGCTGCGGTATAAAAAGAAAACAACCAACACACACTTTGAAATGACAACAATGGTCCAACGAGCAAACAACAAAACCCCAAAAAGAAATCAAGTCGCGTTGATAACAACTCAGCAAAGGGATCAACCGCAACAACAAAACCCGTATGTGCAACTCCAAAAGAAGGCGCAGCATAAAAACATTGAACCACCAAGCACAACAAAGACTGCAAAAAAAGAAGCGTTGCAACCAAAAACATATTCCAACCAGCCAGGAAGATGAAGCCAACGAGCCAGTCAACGAGTTGAAACGAATTGAGCGAATTGTAATGCAGGAGCTGATTGCAGCTAAAGTCAAAGCAAACACAACGGTCCTAACATATTGTGGCGATTTCATGGATTTTGATGGACAGAACAATAAAAAGGGGTGGACGATATAGTTGCAACAAAAACAAGAGCAAACAAAAATTTACAACAACAAAGCGTGCATAGCTACGAGTATAGATGGCATTTAACGGACGTTGTGGCAAAGTGTATGTGTGTGTGAGCAAGAAAATCGGAGGTTGGTTGTTTTTTGTGCGGAGAGGAGATTAAAAAGTTTTGGTGAAGCTGTGTGAAGCCTGGAACATGTGACCTGATTCTAGAAGGAGGGTTTTCAAAGGAGTTGATAAGCATAGATTTATTTATAAAATGTAGATTATACACAGTTCTGTAATATAAGAATAAAGTGAATAGCTGCACTACATCTTGAGAATAAAGCTTTAAAGAGTGCTTTATATTCTATTGTTCTAGAACAAAAGTGAAACTTTGAATAAAATCGAGAAAAAAACTAAAAGATAAAGGGAATAATAATCTTATAGTTCTTCTTCTTGAATCTTGATGGAGGTAATCTTTGGGAGAAACGGTATAAATAATGGAAGCGTTCCATGGCTTAGGAAAATAAATAGATCTTAAATAGATCTTAAAACGAGCTTTGGAAACACAAGATATTCGTCAAGATCGATCTTGAGCCACGAAACAATCGCTGAAGATTCGTTGATACGTGTTGGAACAACGAATGCGTCGTATATAACAAACTTTTCTACTTTTTTCTTCCAAAAAAGAGGTCTCTGAACTGAAGAGAATTCTTCTAATATAGAGGTCTCTGAGCTTAATGAATATGCTGCAACTTAAATTCCGTTAAAATAAGATTAGTTAAAATGCAAGACGTCCAAAAGTGGACATAACAAAAAAAACACAATAATGGTTCCTAACTTTCTAACGACGTCAGTATTGAGGTCTAGACTAAAAAAATCGACTTAAGCTAAAATCAACTAAAAATATTTTTTGATGAAAAACTGAACTGAAGAGAATCTGACATTAAGAGAATTCTACTAATATAGAGGTCTCTGAATTGAATCGGTAAACCAAAATTCAGTTAAAATTAGATAAGCTAAAATGCAAGACATCGAAAAGTGCACATTTTGATTACAAAAGAAACAATAATCGGTTTCTCACTACTAAAATCGACTTAAGCTAAAATTATTTCAAAATATTTTTTAATAAAAAAAATCTTTAGCATATGATTTTATAAAATCAACCATCTTTCGTACAACTTTTCCTTCTCGCTTTTTGAAACACAGATCCATAGTAAATAGAACCCCCTACACATGCACTGTATTGCCAAGCCATTGTCTATTCCATGCGATTTGATTCGAAATTCGATTTGCATTTTATGAGCTAAAGAAGATTAACAACCAACAACAACACACTGATAAACTCAACAGAAACAGTGGCTACCAAATGGACAACTCTTACAGCCAAATACAACGCACGCATGCAAAGTGGTTGAGTTGCAAAGCATATGAGTAAACGAGAGAGCAGATACACAGAAAGATGATTAAATCAACAAAATACACAGAGCAACCATTGCACACAAACAGCAACAACAACACGACCAGTGATTGACATAAAAATTGATGGATTCCTCTGTCAACCACCTCCACCACCACCATCATCATGACGCACATGCGACCCTTCAATTGATTTGATTTCATTTCTGTACAACTCATTTTGCTTGTTTCTCCTTCTCGTCAGCTTCGTAACGTACACATACACCAACAACACTAACATGGCAGTATTGAAACCAGCAGCAGCCCTGGTTTGTGGTTGCCTGTGTGTGTGTATTGGTATGTGACCATGCTGCAGTGGTTGTTGTAATTTTCTGTAGTGCTTGTATTTGTTGTTCTTATTGTTTTGGGTATGTCATTGTTCAACGTTGCTAACCGTTTCAGTGTTGTTGTTGCAATTCCTGCTGGTACTGCCCTTTTCCAGCCACTTACATATCCAAACTATGAGCATTGTAGAGACTACGACTGTCCACTCGATTGTCTTCGCTGCACACACTCACACATATCGAACTACCTACATAAATACACATCGCATCGCATATCATTCTGTCCGGCCCAGCCTTTCGTCTCATCTGTTCACTGATGAGATTGCATTGAGCTGTCAGTCATTCGGTGAGAGCAACACACAAAACGAATCACAACAACAACACCACGAAAGGCAAACGAAGTGATTTGCTTTGCCAGAGCATAGTAGAGCCTGTTTCTTCGCCACTGTTGAACTCAGTCATGAGCTGAGTCGCCTTTGCTCAGTCAAGAGTCTAGCGCAGTTGATGGAATTGTTGTCTGAGCGCGAGGTTCGGAGCCAATCGTGTGCCGCCGCCAACCAATCAGGCAACGCACATGTTTTGCTCATCTTATTGTTGAACTTATCATCTACTTTTGTATTTTATTTCACTTTGCTTCTTCTTCTTTTGCTGCCACTTTCGGCGCATCGTTAAAGGATTTCACGTACACACGAGCATTCGGCTCGTCACCCGTCAACGGTGTACGGTGCAGCTATGATTGCGAGGTGCTTTGTGCGCAAAATGGAAGACGTCTTACTCGGTTGCGTTGACAGTTGCTATAAGTACATATGTATGTAGTTGTTGCTGCTGCCAATGGTGGTGGTGTCTTAACTATGCTTTTGTGGAGGTACGACGACGCACTGCACTATGCACGTCAAGCAGTAACCTGTTCGTTTCAATTGTTAGTCTATTTTTTTGGTGGCTTCTGAACTCATGAGCTGATGTGATGATGTCTGTATAGCACGATGTTGAGGCTTCATGAGATGAATTTTCCTCCGATATTTTTTTAATTCCTTAAGTAGGGACAGTTGCGATATTAGAAGTTAGTTAAGTCAATTACATAGACCTACTTGAAAAGTTTATTATAATTGCGGTGGTACCTTTCGGGCAGGAGCGAACTTCAAAGCTTATTCAGGCACCAAACTCCATAAAATGAACAGAATGTTTAATTTTGTCATTTCTTCGTTATGAAGAAATGTACTCCGAGTTCAGTTCTCTGGTACACTCTGGGATATCTCAAGAACTTTTTTATCCTCTCGCAACAAAATTGCTTAAGAGAGTATTATAGTTTTGTTTACATAACGGTTGTTTGTAAGTCATAAAACTAAACGAGTAAGATAAGAGTATAAGTTATATATATCAAAATGATCAGGGTGACGAGTAAAGTTCAAATCCGGATGTCTGTCTGTCTGTCCGTCCGTACAAGCTGTAACTTGAATAAAAATTTAGATATCTTGATGAAACTTTGAAGACGTATTTGTTGGCACCAATAGAAGTTAAGTTCGAAGATGGGCGTAATCGGACCACTGCCACGCCCACAAAATGGCAACAACCGAAAACATATAAAGAGCTATAACTTAGCCATAAATTAAGCTATTGAAGTAAAATTTGGTATGAAGAATCGCACTATGAAGGGATGTAATTTTTTTGGGGAATTAGGCGTGGCCCCGCACCCTAGTAAGTTGTTTGTACATACATCGCAAACTACTAAAGCTAAGTATATCAAGGAAACTTTCTAGAGTCGTTTCTTTTAGGTACAACCTTATACAGTCCAAAAACGAAGGAAATCTGTTTATAACCTCGCCCACCTCCCACACAAAGGTTATGTTGAAAACTACTAAAAATGCTTTCATTCAGTAAGGAAAACCATCAGAAGCCTTAAATTTCATTGTAGAGATAGTACAGAATAGGGCACGCAAATTGGTATACAAAATTTTAAATGGGCGTGTTACCGCCCATAAGTACTAGTGTAGATATCGGAACAGAACTTTGCAAAAATACTGTATTTAAAGAGTGGTATCGCCCTTCTAAAAATCATTGAAATCGGTCCATAATTTTTCAAGAACCTATATATCGAATAGGAGGACCTCAGTGCTTCTATCAAATTTTTTACCGAAATCATAGTTAAGTCTCTCAGATATTTTAAAGAAATTTTAAGGGAATATGTTTCTTCTAGTAATATGTCTCCGTGCAAATGAGAGAAATCGGGTTAGAACTTTCCCTATCCATAGGGTTCATATAGGGTTATCAAACTGTGGACTTTATATATATGCCGAATATGTGAGTCAAATTGTTTGTTATTTAATAAAATGAAATAAATAAATTGCGAGAGTATAAAATGTTCGGTGACACCCGAACTTACCCCTTCCTTACATGTTTAATATATGTACATATTTATTTTGGAAAACTTATGTAGGTCAGTTGAGAAGTTATTAAATTGAATCCAATCACACTCTTTTGAAAGTATTCACGAACCATATATTACATATAGGCCTCACCTGTCATATATAGGAAACCCGTCGAAGCAAAATTTTATAAATCAAGATGTTTGGATCTTATAAGATTCCAGAAAAGGTATATATTTATGAAAGATTTCCTAAACCACAACACGAGTTCCAGAACTTGAATATAAGTAATTGATTATATGGCATAAAATATAGTTAATAGTAGTTAAAATATAGTTTTGAAATCTTGCTGGGTTTTTATTAATAGTTCCAAATCCAAATGAAACTAAATAAAATACATACTGGATTAATTTTGAATAAGCGACATGTGTTCGTAACGGAAGAACACCGGAAATGTCGAAGAGAGAGAATCCTTAACAGGAGTCTGAGAAGGAATTTGTGAAAGAATTGAAAGATAAAGCTTCCGACGAGGTTAATGCATAATGAAGGACAGTTTGTAGTGGTTTCAGCAGAAAATACAATTGGGATATTTTAAAAGCTACAAAGCGTAGTTAACGAACAGTGCCGTTACTTTTGTTACAGTTACTTTGAGTTCCAGAATCAGTTGGGTCTTTGGTAGACCTTTTTCCCAAATCTAAGGAAATTCTGGTAGGTCTTTCAGCAAATGTGTGTCTGGAGGCGAAATTCTATAGAATATGCCATATACAGATCTAGTCAAAATGCAATAAAACAATCTAACGATGAATTATTGTTTCAGAGCAGGCTTGCTGAGTATCCTAGATCTTTCAAGTTGGATCAAAAGGTGTGGGTGATGAGTTTAGTTACTAAAAGTAGTTTGTATTGTGTTGAAGAATTATTAAATGTGCCTAAAAAACGAAATCTACATCAAAATGTAGGAACCTCAAATTTTCGGATAACTTCAAGACTTTTACCAATATGAAGAAAAAAACTCCACCCAAAAATAATTTAATAGCGTTTATTGTCAGATGACCCTTTAAATTTCAATCTGTATGCTTTATATACATATGTATGTACCAATATTTCCTTCAACTCAGCAATATAATCCCCGCATCAGCATTCAACAACAACGTCGTCGGTGGCTGTTGTAACAGACCAAGCAAACGAGGTCGCTGCCATACAAATCGCTACACTCGAGATACTTAATTGAGATACTTGAGTAGCGCAATTTTTCATTTTGTAAAATTGTAAGAAAGAAAAATTTCCCTTATTATGGCGGTTGATAGGCGCATCCGCTCCCTCGCAGACGCACTGCAGCATATGCAGATGTATAGAGACATATACATATAAATATATAGAGACATAAGCGCTGTTGTCGGTAGTTGATTGCTTTCACTGTTTTTCCACTCCACTCCACACACAACTCGGTTGCCTTTTTTTTGGTGTGTGTATAATTTAATTAGCCGCTTTCCAGACATATTAATCTTCAGCGCCTAGTTCTCAGCCAATTCCCACTTGCCACTTGAATGATGCTGTCGCTGCTGCTGCTGCTGCACTTGGCATTATGGCATGTCTTTATCTGCATATCTTGAAGTGTATATATTTCTGTATGTGTGTGTGGTGTTATTGGCTTTTACCTGTGCATGCGTGGGATTCAACATTCACTTTCGCAGTGACATTTCTATTTAGTTGGTTTATTTCTCTTTTTGATCCTTTTTCCTGCACCTCTTGTCTTTTATTTGTGTTTTTTTTTTCTTCATCATCACAGTTTGACTGCGCTCATTTATCGTCAATAAAAATGTATATGTAAATAATACTTGTATGCATTTTATTGTTGTTATATTTGCTTATGCGCACTTGTTGGCAGCGTCTTTATTTGCGCCTGCGCACTGAAAATTTCAACTGACAGTTGGAAAATTAATGCATCAATTTGAATGTCTCAATTCTCAATGTGTTTTGGATTGCACGTACATACATATGTACGTATATAAAATAGTGTATATATGTATGTATTCATATGTGTTTTATAAGTACATCCTGCTGCAGCTATTATCATTTTTACTTGGAGCATCTTTCACTTTTGTGGCATCATTACTTATTTTCTTGAAGCATATATTTTATATAGACATGACATACACATATATCAATATATTCACATATGTATAAACACATGTACATATGTATAATACATATGTGCATTCGTATCTCCATAGTTTTCATAGTGAAAAATTATGTTTAACATTTTCTTATATGTCAACGTTATTGCTGCCTTGTAAAAATGTCAAGGACAATTGTGTGTATGGTTTGTCAAGCACTTATAGACATTAATCTAGAATGATTAGCGTTGTATTAAATAGACTGACATTTGTTTTATAAGAATACTAATATGTTTTCATTTTCTTTTTTTTCAGTGTAAGTCGTGCTTATGTACATATATATAAAAACATCTGAAATTAGCTTCAGATCAATAAGAATGCCAGGTAATATTATACAATTATTTTTTATTAAGTAATATTCAATTAAATTTTTAAGTATGCTTTCTAACACAATCATCCATCAAAGAATTATATAAAAAATATAGAAAGATATACCTAAATTATTTTTAGGGAAGAATAATCTTATTTAATGTACAAGTGAGATTGTTTTTAACTAAAGAGTGATCCATATCGAAATTTCGTTGTGTTTTAAATGACAAACACAGAAAATCCAAATTAAATGGCGAATATTTACTATTCGAAAAAAACATTCTTTGGCATTTATTTTTTAAAAATTGTCTCTTCCAAATTTTGGCCTCGGCTACATCTACAATTTTCCAATTTTCGATGACACGTTCGAGCATTTCGACTGATAACTGACGAATGACAGGAGTGATGTTTTGCTCCAAGGCCTGAGTCGAATCGGAATTGTCCGCGTAGGCTTTAGACTTTACATATCCCCACAGCAAAAAGTTTAACCGTGCGATATCACACGATCTTGGCGGCGAATCCACCGTACCAAAACGTGAAATTATCTGCTCCCCGAAGTGTTCTCTTAAAAAGTTCATTGATTGATGCGATGTGTGAGAAGTGGTGACGTCTTGTTGAAACCAAATGACGCTGATATGACGAGCTTCAATTTTAGGCTTCAAATAGTCAGTTATCATGGTGCGATAACAGCATCAATTTTGAAGAAATATGAACCGATGATTTCACTGGCCAACAAACCACACCAAACCGCTGGTTTTTCTGGATAAAATGGCAGCTCTTCAATCACTTCAGGTTGCTCTTCGTCTCAAATGCGGCACTTTTGCTTGTTTATATACACATTGATCCAGAAATCTGCCTCATCGCTGAACAGAATTTGGTTCTCCTTGGAACTTTTCAAGAGCCCAAAGAGCGAAGCGATGTCGCTTGGGAAAGTCGAGCGGCTTCAGTTCTTACACAGTCCGAATTGCTGCCATCGGCGCCGAATCGACTCTCCACGGTCTTCGTATATGTACACTCTCGTCTACGGCTGCTATATTTTCTTCACTGCGTGCAGGACATGATCAGGAATATTATCCAATAATGAAAGCTGGTTCTGGAGATGGGAGATGCTGTTGCGAATAGTACTCGGTAGGCCAATTAAGTTGACCATAAGTTGAGCGAAGCGCGCGAAACACATTCTTTACAGCACCTGAATTTTCGTAATAAAGTTGAACAATTTGTAATCGTTGTTCGGGCGTAAGTTTTTCCATGACTAAATACCAAACAATACCGAACAAAAATAACATGACAGCTTGACACGACGCGAGATCTGACCAAAAAAAAAGCTATTGAAAAAATAATATTTACTTGGATCACCTATTATATGGGAATATTTCGTAAGATAATGATATTTCTTGTTCAACCTAAACTAAGAATATAGAATAGAACTGCTGAAAGCAAAATTCTGATCCTTCTTTCTTTTCAACATTGTAATACAAGATCTTAAAGTATTTCTTATGTACATATAATATCTCAAACTGTTTATAATTTTTCAGTAAATAAGCATAAAAAATCTCCAGTCAAACATTATTTTAAAATAATTGTTCTATAATATTCTGCAACAAGCTACAAAGGCTTTATACTGTTGAAGCTTCAAATATTACATTTTTCGGGAGCGAGCACCGAAAGTAAAAACATTTGAAAATTCTGATATCAAAACACAGCTCATGATTCATTTTGAAAGTTTTGATTTTCCAAATCAATATTATTATTTTATTTTTCCTTAATTTCATCACAATTCAAACAAAAAATTATTCGCTTTGGCATCTATAGACATACATGCATCCATAAAGATATGACAAAAGGATTCAAAATATCTGAAATTATATGTACATACACAAAAGCCATTCTCTTTCAAATAATGGTCTAACAGATTCTGAAGTCGCAGTATTATTACTAACATTTCAGTGGCAAAGCGCTTCAATTGTTTCTAAAAGCTTTAATAAAGCTCCCAAGCACGCAGACATTCACTCTTGCTAGCGTCGAAAGTAATGAAGTGGTAAATTTATTATTTATTATAATAAATAAATAACTTTTACTTATGATTATGATACTGATCGAGCGTTCAGAATTTATTACTCAGTGCAAAAAGCTTTAGAAAGCTGATCAACAAATAGTATCTGAGCTTTAAGCGAAAAGTTTCATATATATTATATGGATCCAGAATAATTAGTAAGCAATTGAAGAGTATGATAACCAACGCTCTCAAGAACATAATTAAAGGATGCATCGTTGTTGCTATCAAGTAAACAAAAATATATTTGTATTAATCTTTGCTCTTTTCCATTGATCATTTTAACTAAATTGGCCACTCTAATCAATTTACGAAGTATATTATTATATAATTTTATTTATATATAAGTATATACATATATGTATATACTCGTCTATGTATAAGTATAATCTCCACTAAAGTAATTGCGTAATTCAACGCTACCAGTAATTGATACAGTAAAATGCGCCATGCTACGCTGCCACAGGCACTGACGTTGTCGTCTTCGTCATCATCAACACTTACAATGTGAGCTGAGACAGCGTACCGAAAGAAGTATGGTAGTATATCATATTTGAAGTGTCAGAATATAACATAAAAATGCCAGCAAACAAATAAAGTTGAGGGCACACATACACACACCACTACATACAATTGCGTCTAGAATATGATTTGTACAGTCACTTAGACGCTATGTCGCTCACACAAACATACACATACAAGGCAAATGGCAATGGCAATAGTGGCAAAGTAGCATTAACATTAGTAAGGCAAAAAATTTATATAAACACACACACACATACAGAATAAACAGCTTGCAGCTCCAACCGCATATCAACAATAACCACACCACCAAAAAAACAATAACAACAACAACGAAATAAACCAAAATTATAGCTGAAACCATCAAGCGGCGCAAAGCAGAAGTGGCAGCAACAAAAATAACAAAGACGCTGTTGAAGCTGCTGCTGCCGCTGGTGGTACTGGTGCTGCTGCCATAACGACGACGACACATAAACGAGCGAGTGAATCTAACGTAATGGAAGAAATGGATTTTTGACAGATTTATGACTATCGAAGCCGTCTTACATTTACTCGTCGTTTTTGTTTTTTTTTTTTTTCATTTTGAATTATTGCTATCGAAATAGACGAGCAGCAACGACTGCCACAATTGTTATGCTCCCGCTGTTGTTGCCCTTGCCGCTGGTGTTGCGCTAGCTAGCTAGCCTGCCTATTGTTGCCATTGCCATGTCGCCATTGTTAAACTGGTATGTATGTATTTGAGAAGGTATACAAAACTCACACTACAACAACTACACCACAACCAAGTCAAACCATGCTGTGGCAAGTAAGTACGAAGAAAAAAAAGTCCATCATTGCACAGGAAATGCTTTCTTTACTTTCTTCAATGCTGCACCACGGCTACTAGGTTGCAACAACACTTTTTCTTTCTTTCAACTTATTGCTCAGGGCGTTTTCTTTTATGTGATGAGTTATGACGCCAAGGTCTTCGATGTTGCAACATCCCTTTTTATTTGCGGTGAAACTCCAAAGAAAGAAAACGATTTAAAAGGGATAAAAAAATGTTGTGTGTATTTTTATGGAGAAAATTTACACTTTTACGTATGCATTTTTTTCTTCGAGATTTGAAGGTCTTTTTTAAGCAGCGTCTATAAGCGCAATTAGCGCGATTAATAGACGATTCCATTTGTGTATGAGATTATGTATATGAATTCAAATACATACATACATATGTAATCCGAACTACGAATCTGAAGTTCATGTGTATAGATCCCAGCTTCTTCAGTATTGGAGTTCTCGTTGAAAATTTAGTTAACAATGTCCACAGCTCGGAAAACGTTAAAGAGCAAATTTTTACTAAAATCTTTCCGGAAAAGTCTTCTCGAAAGCGTTTTTAACTTGAACCTATAAACCATTGCTGAAGAACGTGTGACACTTTTCTTTATAGATATACCATTAAATTTTTCATACGCGAATGAGAAAAGAATGCTCCACTCTTAGTTTACGAAGTCTTTTCTTCTTCTTGACTGGCGTAGACACTGCTGACGCGGTTATAGCCGAGTCCACAACTGCACGCCACGCATCTCTCCTTTTTGGCAGTTTGGCGCCAATTGGTAATACCCAGTGAAGACAGGTTCTTCTCCACCTGCTCCTTCCATCGGAGTGGAGGCCTCCCTCTACCTCGGCTTCCACCAGCGGGTACTGCATCGAACACTTTCAGAACTGGAACACTTTCGTCCATTCGACCAACATGACCTAGCCATCGTAGCTGAATTCTTTTTATTCGCTGAACTATATCGATGTCGTAGAATAACGCATACAGCTCACGAAGTCTATTGCACATAAATAGTATACAGAAAAATATGAACGAATTATTGACCTCTATCATTGCATGTTCCAGTTCATTCGAAGAATTCCGAACTGGCTGTGTTTATCTGAAAATACGGAACATCAAGAGTATATTCTTTCACAACTAAGCTTTATCTCTCTCTTTCAAATTCGCTAAAATATTCAGATAGTTCATATCATCAAAGATCCTACTTGGACAGCTAAAGTCGCCTGCCATTTGTAATGACGTAAAGCCCTCAAATTTGATGACCAAGACACTCGAGCGAATTACGAATTTATTGAAGAGAAAAAAGTGTTTTCAGGGCAGTTCAACTGGTTCTTCCAAGTTCGACCTGTCAAGATGTTTCAGCGGCAGTCTAGCGAAAGCTGGAGAAATGCAGGAGAAAGTGTTTCGATGTCAAAATTTGATCCCACAGGATATTTAGTCTCACGGCTTGTAGCCCTAACGGTCAATGTCCAGTAAGTATCCCTACTATTACGGCGAGTTGAACATCGTTTAAAAGTAAATATGTAGCTCAGTAGATCTCCTACGTTCCACCTTAGGTCAGAATGATCTTCTAGTCAAGATACTGGTCGTTGTCCATCGACTACTATTTAGTTCGATGAAAGATCTTATAAGATATTTCAGATGACTTTGTTAGTGAGAGAATCGTTAGGCTTATCGACTGTATATTTATTAAAAATCAATAGTTTAGTACTGAAGAACATGGATAAAGAATTAATAGTCACTCCCGACAATTAAAACTAGGAAGTTAAAGAAATTTTCGTATACCCTAAAACTTGGACGAATAATTGTGCGCTGAAATCTCACGATAAACCTTCGCTCTTGATTACTCATTACACTATCTCTTTTCCCCTTGATTAGGAAAATTCACTCTCCGAAACATCGATTATGGTACAAAAAGCTTGAAACAATGGCGTCTACTATAACTTAGATGTTCTAGAGACAGTTGTACAAGGATTATTGAGAGATTAACATTGTTCTAGCGAGTAACTATGCTAGTTATATCTCATTCTATGTAAGAATTGGTACTTTTCTTCTTATAAAAATTTCCTGAAATAGTTTTGAGGATGCTGATGTTGTCTGTTAGATCTACACGCTATTCTTGATTTCGTAATTTTTCGATTGCTGAGTTATAATGGCAAGAATAGTAGTTTAGCTGGTAAGAAATGAGAACAGCATAAGGTATTAGGAAGGTCGGAAACACATATCATAATGCTGTATGATATGTAATATATACAGATTCTAGCAACAAAGCAAGGGTTATAATTCTACTGCATGTGGTCATTTGGACTCAACTCAACCCACTACCGCTAATATTGCCATTGCCATCGCCGCTGAATCAATTATTCATATATATCATATATACATGAATGCATTTTATGATGGAAAGCAGCCAACGCCGCCACTGCGCACTTACTCATACAAACACACAACACACATACATGTAAACACACACATGCACATACATACTTCAGTCAATTAGAACTGTCATAATTCATTCTTCAGAGTTATTTACTTTACTTTGAGTTTTGTTTCGTTCATCTGCCTTTGCGCCGCCACAACGTCAATTGCATTAAACACAGCAACAAACGAGGCAACGCAGCGCTACTAACGGCGCGGCATCGCGCTGCTTCGCCTGGCCTGGCGGCTATAGTACATTCCATTTGACTTTGGCTCGTCGATTTCATTCTATTGCAACTGCTGCCATATTTATAAGTATTCTGCTATATTTGTATGTTTGTGTGCGCTTAGCACATTGCTTTGGCTGGGCTATGACTGTTTGTGCGACTGCGTTATAATTTATGATCTCGCTTATGATGAGTTCCAGAAAATTAAACAATTTTCCCATTTTTAATGTGCACAAAAATGAATTTTGAATTATGTATAACCGATATGATTGCCAGGCCAAGAAAAATCTTCAATGTTGTGCGTGTGTGTGTGTGGGTATGCGTGAGTGAGTATATATGAATGTGGGAATACTTACTTTTAATGGTTGTAGATTTGTATCGTTTTGTTATGTGTACTTAGATATCTACATATGTATAAAAGAGGTATTTGAGACTTTTACACGCGAGAATAGTTTAAAAAGATAGCGTAGTTTTTAATCTCCCGCTTAGTAAAGGAAATTTAATATATGTTATTGACTTATAAGTGCTAAATCCTTGGATAGCCTTGCATAAATAAAAAAATTAAAACACTTTGGAATCTGTGCTATTAGCATTACAAATTAAATGAGATATGTGAGACTCCTGGGACATCTTAATGGAGATAATGGGTAAGCCTGGATCAGACAAAGACGAAAAGAGAGAAGAATTAATAGTGAGGTTTCCTTCATAGAAAAGTCCCTAAAACATTTTTGTGTTGAAAGAAGTTTTAATTTTGAGAACTACCTTTCATTAAGATGTAAATCGAAGATCATAAAACATTAAAAAATAACAAGTAAGGAAGGGCTAAGTACGGGTGTAACCGAACATTTTATACTCCCGCAATTTATCTATTTAACTTTATTTATATTATATAATACACTATTTGACCCACATATTCGTCATATATATTGTATAAAGTCCATTAAAAGTTGGAAATCCTAATATTAGGTTAGAAGCACCGAGGTCCTTATGTTCGATTTATGGGGCCTTGAAAACCTATGGTCCGATTTCGGCGATTTTTAGAATGGAGCTGCCACACTATAAACGTAGTATTTGTGCAAAGTTCTGCACCGATATCTTCACTAGTGCTTACTTTATATATTGTAAAGTAAACGATTCAGATCGTCTTCAAAGTTCTAGTATATAGGAAGTAGGCGTGGTTGTGAAGCGATTTGGCCTATTTTCACAACATATCATTGGGATGTAAGGAAACTATTACAAACCAAGTTTCATTGAAATCGGTAGAGTAGTTCCTGAGATATGGTTTTTGACCCATAAGTGGGCGATGTCACGCCCATTTTCCATTTTGTAAAAAAATCTGAGTGCAGCTTCTATCTGCCATTGCTTATGTGAAATTTAGTGTTTCTGAAGTTTTTCCTTAGCGATTTAACCCACTTTTAGTAATTTTCAACCTAACTTCCGATTTCTTTAATTTTTGGACTGCATTAAGAAGTAGCTAAAAGAAACTACTGCAGAAAGTTTGGTTTGCGAGATATGTACAAAAAACCTATTTGGGGGCGGGGCCACGCCCACCTCCCCAAAATTACAAAATTACATCCAAATATGGCCCTCCCTAATGCGATCCTGTGTTCCAAATTTTATTTTAATAACTTTATTTATGGCTTAGTTATGACACTGTTATCGCTTGCACGGACAGACGGACAGACGGACGGACAGACATCCGGATTTCAAATCCACTCGTCATCCTGATCATTTATATATATATAATAACATATCAAACTCTTTTATTTCTTGGTGACACAAACAACCGTTATGTGAACAAAACTATGATACTCTGTGCAACATGTTGCGAGAGTATAAAAAATAATAGGAAAAGTCTAAAAGCCCGAAGTGTCGGTTATCATGACAAGATAACGGTTGCCATTGACGGTTACGTTCTCACTGGAATCATTTTTGAAGAAATGTGTACCGATACTTCCACCGATGATGATTTTTTTTTCAGACTTTAACATATTTTTTGTGAGCTACAACATATATAAGACAGCGACAAATCTCTTTGAAAGATCAGGCATCGTGAAGCGATTCCTATCCTCAAACCCAATTTGAACAATTGGGTAAACGTTGTTCAGACATAAGTTTCCTGATTCAGAAAATTGTAGAAAAAACAACTTCTCAGATAGGAGTATTCGGCAAACACAGTACTATCCTAACTAATAACTGCTAATTCTTATACATATTACATATAGTATGCTAATGTGTTAGACATGCTTATGAGTAACCAAGCAATAAATTATCCAAGAGGCTGACTAGTTTCAATATTAATCATGATCATCACTTGGCTTTACAGCTCTATGTGAGCTTTAATCTGCTGAACAATGCGCCTCCAAGATACTCTGTCTTTTGCGGTCTTTGTCCAGTTTTCCAGTCGGAACTTTTTCAGATTCTTCCTTCTTCGTTTAATTTGTCCTTCCATCCTAATCTTGGCCTTCCTCCTGCTTTGCCGATGACTGCTTTCGCGTCCATTACCTACTTTTGGGCTCTTGAATAATCCATTATTGTAATATGGCCTAGCCATTTTATTCGTTTCGTTTTGATAACGTTTTCGCCTTGAATTAGCTGGTCAAGTACGCTTTTCCATCTTATCCTACACTCATCAGGTCTTTTTCTGACTACGCCGAAAATTTTTCGGAAAATTTTTCTTTCGAAGGTCATCAATTTTGTTTTGTCTTTTTCGCTTATTGTCCATGTTTCAGCTCTGTAAGACAAAACTGGTCGTACTACGATTCTGTATAGGGCTAGAGCTTGGATATCTTGGATTTTCTAATATCTACTATACATTAATAACTGTAACAAGGTTTATACTAAGTTTTCTGAAGTTAGAATACATAAACATTTGGAGTGATGCTAATTTTTGTTTCAAAAAAATTGGCCCCACTTTTCTAGAACTTCTCTTACAAAATTGTATGATTCCAAATGAGTTGGTCCTATTTTAACTACCAAATTTCCTGAAGGTTGTTACATCGTTGATAGTCCCTACAAATTTTACAGAAGTTTTCTATTCATTAATCTAAAGTCCTATCTTGAGGTATGATTTAATTTCCCACATCTTTTGATGTTAAAACTTCACTTTTCAAATAGTTTGAGATAGTCTGGTTTCTGTGTTAAGAAAGGTTCTTGATCTGTATTTGGTCAAGGCCAAAAAAATATGTATAATATTCTCTATTATCATTTAGAGATGTTTTGAGAAGATTTTGTTTTACAACAACAATAATAACGATAACCGTGCTTAATGATTATTCCTTTCAGATTCGAAAATTTCTGTAAATTAATTAAGTCTTTAGTAAGATCTTATGCAGTGGTCTATATTAGAACGACTTATACTAACGTGTTTGGTTTTATCTAATGTGTCAAACCAAAGTGAAGCCTCATACAAGAGTAGCCAAGGCTACTTGTTTGACAGTTCTATATTTATCTATATATATAATACGCCTGCTGGGTATTTCACCATGTTTCTACAACTTTTTTTTTACTTGGAGCCATGAGAAAACGCAGATTCTATCTAGCGATTCTGCCTATTATCTGCCAATCTCAAATGGTATGTTGATAAATTGAACTGAATACCTTTATACGCAGCTCGCCTTCGCCATAATACAGTTTAAAATCAATAATAATTGGCTGATAACGAGTAACTGTCCGCTTTTACTCGATTCAACTTCGGCGTAAGGAAAACATGGCCGCCAAATCCTTAACTGTCTTATTGGCTTTCAAATTCTGAATAAATAATGTCAAGCGCTTTAAGGACTTGTGTGTGGGAGTACACAAAAAAAAACATGTCTACAGCAACAGTCGCCACCATATCAGCAGCACCACCACCTTCACCGAACATCAACAGCACTTCACCGCTATGAATCACTCCATACATTTTGGCTGCCATCGCCTGATAAGGTATGCACGCGCAGCCACAAACTGGCATTTAATGCAAGTTCAAATTTAAACAATGGATCATTATCCGTACGAATCTGCGCACAACGCAAAGTGTACCAGCGGCCAGCGGCTATGCGCACAAATGCAACGTATGCGATCGTGGCGATTGCAGCGATCTGTGAGCAGCAGCAAGCAACAAGTATGCGCAACATTTTTACAAGTTGCAGGCATAACGACATGGCTTTATTGATTACATTCCAGATCAAGAAGACAATTGTGTTTTGGGCGCAATACTGGTGTATGCGCTGGCTGTGGCGGCTGTTGGAATGTCCGCGTTCGAAATTCGTGCGCTTGTCAAGGCGAACAGTTCACAACATCCCAACTGCTGGACATGCAACACAAGCCACAGGCTGTTGCGCTGAGTTGGAGCTGGAGCTGGAGCTTGCTTGTAAGCGTACGTGAAGGCAAATCAAAAAAGTACAACAGCAACGCGGCAGGTTGTGCTTACAATGCGCGCGCGATATGGTTTTCAATGACAACAGCAATAACAACAACAACAGCAACAAAGCATGCGCATTAACTAAAACAATTGTTGCCTGATCCAGAAAACTTCAGCAAATGGATGATGGCTGCAAGCTGTCCGCCAACAGCCGTTGCGCTATATCTGCGCCGCGCCGCTATCGATTGTGCGGCGTGCGCAACTCGTATTGTCATCGTCAAATGGCGCGCGTGCGCAGCATATGTATATCACAAGTGCTGATGTTGTAAGGAAATGCAACGTAGCGTACGTAAAATAGATCTGCGACGACACCAGGAAGTTGCTTTGTATTTAAATACGAAATATCAAAATTAGCATTTTCACAACAATAGCCAAAATAGGAGCGGTCAAATAGTCAAAATAATGAAGGCAACGAGTCGCTGTCGTCGAAACCATTGCTGTATTGACCCGTGTGTCGTTTTGAGGTTGTTGTTGTTATTGTAAGCCTGCAAGCCGTTGCGTGAATACATCAGCATGCAGTGAAATGCGCTTGCGCACACGCTAGAGGCTTCAAAATATTTTTTGCTATTTTACTGTACATTTTTTTTTTATATTTTCCTATTTTATTTTTTCTTGTGTTTTTTTTTTAATTTTTTTCTTTACTTTTTCTTGAAATTCTTATTCTTTCCTCACTGCTCTGTTGCTTCTTTCTACTCCTCAATTGTATTTGTTCCATTTAATGGGGAGGCACTAAATTTTCATTGGCAACGTGTGATGTCGTCTGTATCGTTGACAGCCACAACAACAATAACAAAAACAAAATAAAATTTAAAAGTAAAAAAACCTCAAGTAGGCAGCAGTCGCTTTAGCTGCGGCGCCCGCCACTAGCAAACGCGCTCAGCAAAAATGCCAACAACATTTGCCAGCAATTGCAACTATTCGCCGGATATATGTATGTATGTGTGTTTGCACACTCGTTTCGTTAGTAGCGCTCCATATAAGTAGCGCCGTGTTTGCAAATCGTTTACGTCGCTATAGTTGACCGCACTTTGGTGGCGTCTGCGCCGCGACCCCGCGCTAAAAATCGCCTCCAACTATCATTTGTTGTGGTGTAGTTTATGTGAGCGCGTGCTCAGGATGATCTGTGCAGAATTTCTATTAATTTTTTTTTTTCTAGTTGCCTACTTTATTGTAATTGTTGTTGTTGCTGTCATCGATTTTTGCGTTGTTCTTGGTGTTGCTGTGATGGCATGTAGTCCTGTCAAGTGAGCAAAATAGTTGGAGCATTTATTTTAAAAGTTGAAGTGAGGCTTCTGCTGTCTTCATATTAATTTGAAGAAATCAGACGAATCAATGAAGTCTTTTATCGTATCGAATCGTTTAGATATTTTTATTTGTATTTCTTGTTCAAACCCACTTGTCTAAAAACAACACCATTCATTAACAGCTGAGAATGTATACGAACGACCCGAGAACACGGATCGGCTATCATAATTTATTTGTTGATCTCATATTCCCAGAAACTCCCATGGGATCACATCTGAAGAATACGATGAATTCGGTATAAGATCAGAGTCTACTTCAACTTAAGAAGAATTTTTCCTTAGCAAAAGAACTGATTTTTCGAAACTCTACTGGGATCACATCTAAAGATTACGGTGAATTTGGTATAAATTCAGAGTCTAATTCGACCTAAGAAGAACTTTTGCCAAAATACAGTTTTTTAGTAATTCGGTTTCGAATCGGCTCAACAATTCTGCATAGTAGACTCCTGTTCACATTAAACCTTCTCGTCGATATAGATCACAACTTGCGAATCCCAGAAAACGATGACCATTACCTCTACAGCCGATAGAATAGTCTTTACCTTCTTCGTCTTTACCTTGATCTCTGTGTGTCCTGGTGGATCCTTGTTTCATTGAAGATGGCAAAACGTCTTCGGATTGTGCTTAAATAACATAAAAAATTGCTGTGAATTAGTCCCACATTTGATGTTTCAAACTGAATATGATCCATGCGATACCTACAATCTCAACAATCTTAATCTTTGACAGTTTATCAAACGAAATAGTAGATTTTTGGAACTTCATCTTCTACATTTGTTCAAAAAATTACGGTAATTGTGAAATTTAACATTTCACGGGTCTGGAGAGTCTGTAGCAGCCCCTAAGGTTAGACGTGTTTTTATTACATTGACGATTTTCGTTTGCTAAAAGTTCGCACTTCGTTGCTTGTTCTTGAAATATTTGGCCAAAGACAATACTGTAATGATGCGCTAGGTTCCATATTCGCCAAACATTACTCTATATAACCTTTTCCTAAAACCTAAAATGAAGGTCCGTCTTTTTATAATAATACGAGTAGGGTTCAAAGGCTATAGCAGAAATCAAATTTGAGAAGAAATATGTTTTTCAAAAAATTAAAATTACCGTTATTTTTGAATACCACGTCGTGTTTGTAGCACTTGTTCGAAGTTCATCTAGGTCGAAGGGACAAATATCTTTCAAGATTTCCTTCAGACGACAGTGGACGAAATAAGAAGATGTACGATGTTCAATTTCTTGGTCCGACTTTTTCGTTCACAAGTTGTTAAATATGGGAGAAGATGGCTTAGAAAGGATAGACAGAAATTTTGTAACTTTAATGAATGCTATTAGACCCGCATTACCACCATTTTTCAAAATTGAAATACAGTAGTATTCCGAAATAACGAACACATTAATTGTCAGGCCTGTTCGTTATATCGAATTTTTCGTTAATTCGAGTACTCACTTAGAGGTATGTGTTTCAATAAAAATGGGTTAAATATCCGTAAATTGCAGTTTAATAAATTATTTTATTAGTTATTTGTTAAAAAATAAAAAAAAACATAACAAAACAATTGAAATCCAATAAATTCTTCCAAAATGGACCAATCCTGACACTTATACTTATATTTGGTGCTGACCAATAATTTTAAGCTTTTTTATACAATTCAACATTTTTTTTTTTTCAATTTGCACATTTTTTTTTTAATTTTTTCAAGTTTCATTTTTAATTCTGTTTCGAAGTTATTTGATTTTTTTCTCTTTCTTCATATGTCTTCTTCATGTTGTTCGTTAAACCGAGTACTTACAAATCCCCGATGTTCGTTATTTACGGTACTCAATGTAACAAATTTGATTGTTCGTTATAAGCGGTTTTCGTTAAAACGAATATTCTTTATTTCGGAAAACTACTGTATCAAATAATAAATTTTTTTCCGTGAGAAGGATAAAGTTGAAGAAGAAGAAGAAGTGAAGAAGGAATTCGAAGAAAGGTAATAGGAGCCAGGTGGAAGATGATAAAAAATAAGAAAAAGCCTTGCTTTGGTCTACTGGGTACAACAAACGCTACCAACCTCCAACTGCAACACATCACTGGCCCATCTCAATGCAGTAGCCATTATTCTTTCGCGACTATTAGGCGATTTCAGCTATTCGTAGATGTCCATAAATGTAAATGAACCGAAAATCGCATTGCAAATTTTATTGTTTCTTTGGAGAATGCAGAACAGCCGTGGCGAAAGCCCAACAAACGATTGGGGTAAAATGGCCAAAAGCGCAACAACAACAACAACAAATCCAAAAACTATAGCCAAAAAAAATGTAATAATGTTTGCTACGAATCGTCGCGGAAAATTTACGATCGATCGATTTGAAGTGAACTGTATGCGAAAATGCAGATAACGAAGGAAAATCATTAAATTCTAACATGGCCAATTGCAGCTAACCTCCATTGCACAATGCAAAGGAACGCTGTAATAAGCTGCATACGGTAGCGCGCTGCAGCACACCAGGTAGTACAGGCCAACGCCATATAGTCTTCTAGCTGGAGCCTGTGACCGCGCTGATTCAATTGGGGCGAAAGCTTTTGTTGTTAAATCGCTTGAATGGAATCACAATAAAGTGGCAGCCATTTTGCACAGCGGCGTGCAGTGAGTGAGCAGGAGCGCGGCGCAACAAGTGTGTGGCATGTGCAGATGTGAAATGCCACAGCAACGATAGGATGCACTATAGATGGGCGCAACGGCATGCAGAAAGGGATGAGGGCAACAGATTGTCAATGCCCATCAGTGGCAGCGTTGCGCGCGCCAAGCGGCAGTAGCCAGCGCGCAACAAATTTCATATTTGAAAAATCGAAGGCAAAATTGACTTCTGTGGAAATGCAAAAACATTTCGATACAGAAAAAAATCATATCAAATAGAACATGCCACAACAACAGAGCGCATTGATGAACCATATGCCACTAAGCTGTTTGCGCGCGCTACACTTTATGCGCGGCACCATGCGGCAACAACTATTATTTGTTGTTTTTGTTATTACTGTTTTTGTTGTTGTTATTATTTCTTTTTTGTTGTTATTATTGTTGTTAGTTATGTTGTTGCTATTTAGCAAACAAAAGCAAATGCAGCGCAACATAGCTTGGCCACGCCAACTTCAATGCCACAACCGCTGCCGCAACCGTTTGGCAATTTCGCTTGGCTCTGATATCAGTTGCATGCAACTGTGGTCACGATTTGGCAATAATGTTTCTTAAATATGCTTGCGCTGCTGCCTGCTAGCAATGTTAGTGGCGGGGCAGGAACGCGTCAGCCAGCCAGCCAGCCAGCAGTGGCAAGTGGCAATGGTGGCGATGGCGATTGTGCTGCCGTTTGCCATTACTGCCCTGCCTCAAAGCTCATATTGTCGTTTTTGTTGTTGTTGTTGCAATTTTCCTAGTGGCATTAGGGCGTCCACTATTTGCCACAAGTGAAAAAACAAAAGCGGCAGCCGGCTGCTCCAAAGAAACTATCGATATTAATTCAGTTGCAACAAATGTTACAACAGCTGAAACAACAACAATAATCAGCAACATTATTGCAACTGTAATGCATTCATATAGCATTGCGCTCGCTTTAGATTTACGTTTGGGATAAATGCGAAGCGTTTACATTTTATATATGAGAGCAACTGTTGCCGCCACTGCTGCCGCGTCCACTAGAGCCAGTTGTTGCCCCATTTGGTAGTCAGCGCTTCCGCTGTTCGCTATCACCAAACGACCAACTCCCGCCTGTACTACTGTGTGCGCGCGTCCGCACCCTGCCTTTAGCATAAACGCCCGCTGACCCCTCTGCACGCGCCAACATATGCACAACGCCACCGTTATGTTGTTGTTGCACTACAGCAACAAAAACCGATTACTTTGCTTTATGCGATCAGTTTATCACATTTGCGCTCGGCAATCGTGGCTTAATTTCTTCACTGCTACTTGAATATTTTTCGTTTTCAGCGCGCACTTTTCGCCGATTGCCGATTGCATGTCGTCCAACGGTAATTGCAATTAGTTGCAATCACTTTGCTGTGCAAATCTCGCTCATTCGCTTGCCGGCTCGCTTTCTTGTGGATTTATTGCGTTGCTGCCATTGCAGCGTGGTTGTTGTTGTTTTATGGATTTCATATTTTGTCATTTCTTAATTACTCAGCGCGCGTTGGCTGGTAAGGAAATTGCCACGGAAGGCCATAAGGAAAATTTGTTTGCACAACTAAAGGCCAGTGTTTCAAGTGAGTATGTGTGGTGAGCTGAACGCTGGTGGTGAAGGTGGAGTTCCAGTTTATGTGATGGTATGAGAGTAAGCATTGGCGTGGAAAACAAATTTCACGGAGCAGCTTATTTATGACAGTAATAGCAGTGAGATTGAGACTGAAATACCCTTATTCAAGTGACTCTGCCCGGAATGCCTCCATGAAAGCTAAAGCATCTTCAATTCGAACAATTCTTCTGATTCAGATTCAAGGTTAAAAAGTTTTTCAAAACAGGGTGGTTTTCGAAAAGTACCGACTTCGATCGCCGTATTTTTGAAGAAGTACTTCATGCAGAGCTCCGAACGTAAGAAGTGAATGATTACGGCATCACTCAAAGATCCAACAGGGTTACAGAACTCAATATTACAACTATTATTGATTTCGTCTAATTCGTTATTATTTAGCTCACTATTCTATATAAAAGATATATTTTCAAAGGATATAGATATTGATTAAAAATGAACTTCTGTCTAACTTCTCTACTTTTAATCATACCGATCTTAACATAAAGCTTTTAAAGTTCAAGATTCTATAGATTGTAATTAAAAGTTCCTAATCTGTATAGCTTTGGAATTATTAAATAGTATATAAATGCCTGATCAGCGTTGTTGAGATCAAGTAGAGTAAAACTTAATAGATATGGAAGATTCGGAAGAATTTTCCATTTCCATTTCGATTCCTTTAGCTTCCTAAAGCTTCTAGTTTCTAACTGAAGTAGTTCCTTGGCTTTAATTTTCATTTTATACTATATACATGTATATAACTTCGGAAATTTTTACGATCACCTTTGTCAGCAGGAAGATATAATATTTCTTCTCAATACCCATGTTAACACTTTCTGAAAGTATTTTCTCTCACTAAATATATTAGCGTATAATCTTTCCGTCATGAGTTACTTATTATCATCTAGTTTTTCATTGAAGCAATTCAATGGATTTTTAACCTATACCTCCTTAAACATGCCAATATTTCTATCCGTATAGAATAAAATATCATTTTAGGAGTCTTCATACCCCTATCATCTATGCGAAGGTCTCAGTATGTTGAAGATATTCGGAATTTGAATTTTTAAAGTATATGAACTTGTCGAACATATACACTGATTAATAAAATTTTTATTTAAAAGGCTGGTATAGAGGAAAAGCTAAACAATATTTATTATCTGTCTCTTAAACGTCTTAAAATAGGTGAATTCAGTGATCGGATTTAGTTAGTTTAAATATGTGCCGTTTCGTTCGATAATCTGTTTGCATCGTAGAAGTCTCCTCCCTATTTGCGAAGAACTCGAACTGCCACATTTCACAAGTCTCTTTTGAGTTCTACTTTACACCACCCAGGGTGTTCGCCATGGACGGGAACAGATGGTAATCACTTGGCGCTATGTCCGGGATATATGATGGATGCGATAAAACCTCCAATCCCAGCTCCCGCAACTTCTGATGAATCATTCTTCGAAGTGTGTAGTCTGGCGTTGTCCTGGTGGAACGCTACATCCTTTCTGTTGGCCAATTCTGGACGCTACTGGTCGATTGCCTGCTTCAAGCGGTCCAGCAGTTCGCAGTAGATGGTAGAATTAAGCGTCTTGCCATATGGGAGCAGCTCATAATGGATGATTCCCTTCCAATCCCACCCAGCACATAGAAAAACCTTCCTGGCTGTCAATCCCGGCTTGGCCACTGTTTGGGACGATTCACCGGCCTTCGATCACGACCGTTTTCGCTTGATTTTGTCGTATGTGATCCATTTTTCGTCGCCAGCCACCATCCGCTTAAAAAATGGGTCGAGTTCGTTCCGTTTCAACAGATGGTTTAAAATGGTTTGGTGACTAACTCCCATCTCCCGGGCGATGTCACAAGATGCCACATTCCGGTCCATGATTTGATTTTCCGCTTATCCATGGTGTCGTTTTCACACGCTCTGAGTCGTCGAAACCATTCCTCCGCTGTTCAAAGTGATAGAGTACCATCCCCCAAAACACCATTAATCTCACGGAACGTTTCTCCAGCCGATTTGCCTTTAACGAAGGAAAACTTTAAAATAGCGCGAATTTCGGCGTTAGTGAACTCCATATTCGCAGGTAATTGTTGAACGTAATATCCAAACTAATCATGCATAGCGTCATTTTGTAGGTTATGTCAAGATCTTTCAAAGATGTATAGTATTGTCAGATACGAGCTCTGTAGCGCTTTATACATAGCCGCGAAATTTAAAAGACAAAAAGGCGAAAGGGAGATATTTGATAACCTAATATATTCACTAATTTGACACACATTAGAACTTTGGGAATTTACAATGGTTAGCACAAAACAGTGTTTTATTAAATAAATTCATGTTCATCAAAATCGAATCCACCATAAACCATTGTAGATCTCACCCAGTCAAACTAAGCAATACAAAACCCAGCTATTTAGAAACTATGTAAATCAGAATCAAATCAAATTCACTTAAATATTTATTAATATGCAAACTATTGATGGAACTTAAACAATAAGCCATCAAATCGCCACCATTTGTCAGTACGTCGTTGTCTGCGTGTCTCTTTTGAATATTTCTAAAGTTTTTTTTTTAACATCACTGCTCCACAAATTCTTTTCAATGACAAACTGAACCTATCTATATCCATATGTATATTTGTATGTGTGTATGTAGTATCATAGGTAAAAGCATCTGCAATTTATTCAAATCCATATCAAGCAACATTTCTCATGCCACCACAATGTTTTTTGGGGAATTCTATGAATTTGAATTTCAAAAGAATCCTGCGATGTGTTAAGTTATGCGGACGTGGTCAAGGATAACAATATGCCTGTGCGCGCTTGTGGCGCTGCAACAATGTCCGTACGAGTATGAGCGTAACATGCTTGTTTCCAAAACAAATATTGTCACAAACTACATAAATCACTCAAAGGCGCGCGAGCGTGTCCCTGCGAGCTGCTGCTCCAACCTACCACTTCTTCAACTGCAATAAGTAAAAAATAATAAGAACAACAAAAAACAACGTTACGCATTTTGGGGCAATGCAGGGTTAACATTGAAATATCACAACAACAATCACAAATTATACTAAGGAGCACGTACACTCGCTTTGTATGGATCCGTGGAATCTGAACAGACGGACGGACAGACATACGGGCTCTTTGTAAGACAGACAAGCTGCCAACATTAAATGGGCCATTGTTTTTTGGTAATACATGTTTGCTGCCACAAATCTCACATTGCCACATCGCTTTGGCAGCAGCGATCGCGATTGACTGCGCACTCGCGCCCAATTGACTTTGTTTCGTCTGATTTTCGGTTTTTCGGGGAAAGGACGTAGTGCGCTTGTTGATTTGTAGACAAATCTTCGAGTGAAATAATGTCGAAAATGAATATTAAAGTGAAACATACTCGTATTTTGATTTTTTTTTTTTTAATTTTTACTTCGTTGATTTATGTGCTTCGTATTTGTTTTCAGATTTAAATTGAGGTTAAGAAATACAAAGGTTTGTTTGTAATAAATACGTATGTTGGTGTGTGAAGTGTCAGGCATTGAAAATATGTGGTTTGTGGAGAAAAGTTTATCTATGTTTAGAACGGTAATATTTCGTAGAATTAACATATTTGATAATCTAGTCTTTTCATATAAGAACTGTCTCCGTGAAATATTTGAAAACCGTCGAAAATTTAAATAGAAATTAAATATAAACTAAAATTTCTAACAAATAAATAAATGATTGAAAAAATGGCTGAACAAAATTATGAGTACAAGATCATCCGTGAATGATTAAATTTATTAGTTTCAGTCTCCTGGACCCTAATTGATTTTTTCGTGGTTCATTCATCAGTATCCTCTATATCCGTCCTTATTTTCAATTACTTTTGAAATTCGTTTTCCTTATTTTGGAATGTTTGATTCCCAATCCGTTGTTTTAGCGCATCACAACGGTTTTCATGTGAGGTCTGACTTGGTCAATCCAGAGAACTCAGTCCGTTGTCCTTGAATCAATATTTTACCAACAACGATGTATGCTTAGAATCGTTATTCTACTGAAATTTCCATATTAGTGGCATACTTTTCTCAGAATATGACAGTATAGTACTCTCCACGATAGATATCTTCACATTAGAATCTATTCATGGTGTCTGTAATACGATGTATATTGGTCCTACACCATACAATGAAAAGCAGTCCCAGACCAACATTACTATGTATAACTGTCTCTTTTGCAAACCTTTAATGAAATGATTTGTCTTTTTGAGTGGAACATTTCGCTTATCATCATTCACGAATAAATTTAGTATGGTTGTTCCATAAAATATAACGGCACATTTTTTCGCCACCTGGGCCGCACCAATTAGCATAATTTTTCGTGAATTTTAAACTTATGTTCTTTTTCGTAGTAAAGGAGAGCGAGAAATTCAAATAAATTCGTTCGTTGTAACCCTCATTGGACCTCATTCGGGAATATATTATGTTACCAATATCGTATTAAATTATTCGTAAAGATTTAAATAGATCTTTTTTTAGCGAGTGTGGCGATACCTTTATCAATTGTTATTGAGCTCTTTTTTGGTCAAGCATGAGTTTCAAATCTTTTTTGTCTTTACGGCTTTGAAACACAATGAATGCCTTAAAGTTTTAACGATTATTTTGTAAACTTTGACCCTCTTTTCTGAGCTTTGTGACAATTTTTTTTATTTTCTGCACTTCATGCTTATTTCTACTCTATATAATTTTAAAGTTGTTTTTGACATTTGTTTAATAAGGAACTAGACATAATCATGTGACTACGTTACTCATATAAGTTGTTTGCCCCAATCGGAACGTTTGGCTTGGAACTTTCACTAACTGAACAGCTTGATAGAAAGTAAGGTATTCAATATGGTATTCAAAATTGCTTAAATAATGTCGTTTATAAGAACTACTTTCCATGTAATCAGTGTGCAGGTCTATAAAAACAGTATATAAATTAATCCTATGAAACAATTTTTATTGAGTTATGGGAGTACGCGGTGTAATCAGCTTTTAAATTATGCAACAACATCTGGGTTAAGACTAGCTTAAATTATAATCAGGTTTCATACAGGGTTTCAACAAAAGAAGATCTTGTGTGAATACTCAGAACTAGATAAACAATCGAATGAGATATAGAAAG
The DNA here is from genome assembly GCA_031772095.1 of Zeugodacus tau. NCBI lineage: Eukaryota > Metazoa > Arthropoda > Insecta > Diptera > Tephritidae > Zeugodacus > Zeugodacus tau. Next base: position 14,156,597 of record CM062651.1, on the reverse strand, counting down.
TTTCTCGTCTAAAAAATAAAAACAAAAAATAACTTATTATTAAACAAATATTTTTTTATTTGTTTAGAAGAATTAAAGAAATTATATTTTTCTTTCCTCTCCTTATAAGCTGCAAAAGCGAGGTTAAACTTCTGGAATCAGTTCAGTAATCATTTATGAACAGATTAAAAATTTCTTTGATTGATTTCCAAAAATAACTATAATAAAATATTTTTTTTTTGCCAATAACATTTTCAACATATTTATATCGTTAAAGGGTCTCCGACACGTAGAATCATTTTTCTATGAAGAGTAAATAGATAGAGCTTAAAGTTTATTATAATTTATTAGCATATAACATGGCGGCCACTTCAGTACACCGACATTTTGAAGCTTCTCTGAGTATACACTGCCCGCCTGCTTCCGTAAATCGACGATTATTGCCACATTTGAAGTTCTTTTCTTAAGTTTCTTTATTTCAAAGAAAATTGAAAATTATTTTTCGATGCCTTCCCACTTTTTCGGCAATTTTCATAAGCCGTTTCAATTTTAAATTTTTACTCCACAGATAAAACTATTGTTCTTCCCAAATTTTAAGAAAACTAATCAATTAAGTAACTAAAAGAATTAGTTCTTGTGGTTTCCACATTATGCGAAATAATTTACATTGCATTTGGGGCGCTATTCTGATGACACAATTTTTGTTTGAAAAGTTTTGTACTGTTTTGGTTTTTAATTTATTAAAATTTTATAAAGAATCGTATTATTAAATATGTATGTTAGAAAAATATTGTGTAGCTCTTACCCAAATACTATGAAAAATATTTTGTATTGGGGCCGCTATCCTGATGACGCGCGGTGTATGTGTTGTGTGTACCCTACAACTTCCATTTCATTTAGTAAAACCGTTTTTGAAACACTAAGGAGGAAAGTTTGAAAAATACAGTTTTGGGAAAAACGCTTTAAAACTTCCCAACTGCCACCTCAATACTTCGAACAGCTACTTCTTCTAACTGCTGTAACTTAAAACGATTTCGAATTTTCAAAAATCACTTTAATACTGTATTTTAGATATGTTAAGAAAATAATTTGTGGAAAATAAAATGAATCCATTTTTTGCGCCCATCACATGCGATGACCCTTTACTTTACTTTACAAACTCAATTTTACCTCAACCTCGATATATATTTTAAGCAAAAAAACTCCCGAAATTTTTTTTAAGCAAAAATATGAAAAGTGTGAAACACAACTTAGAGTTTTGTCCTGAGATCTGAGGAGCCTGGAAGACTTTAATAATTTATAGTTATCTCACAGTGCACGACAATAATAACTCTTAGAGTATTGGGTATTTAAACATCTCGCCTACAAATTTTGCTTTTTAAATCGAAAATATTTAAATTTTAGTAATTAGTATTATATTCCTAGCACGAAAACATAAAACTCATATTGTTTCACAATTGTACATTTATTATAATGAACTTAAAGTCATCTGTCCAAACACTTCAGTATATGGATTTATGTAGGACTTCATATACTTATATAAGACTTTAAAATTTCCAATACTACATTTCAACCAATAAAGTTATAGAAATGTTCCCCCCTTTAAATAATATTTCCTCAAACTTATCCGTGAAAGAAATTTTGTGCAACATTCTCTTAAGCTCCTGAACAAAATCGCAATTAACTATCAATATGGTTTCAAAACAACAAAATATAAACAAATCATGATTTTTTCCCAATTAAAGGCTCATTATGTACAAAAAGCTACAAATATACACCTATGATATGAACGTAAGCGTGTCTACTTCATGCAACGGGATTTAAAATATATAAAAACAATTAAGTTATAGTAAAAATATCATGGCTACAACTAATAAAACAGCTGACTCAACATTCAACTGTTCATTGATAATTGCCTCTATGTGTGAATGTACTCGTACCTGAAACAGCAGCAGTTATATAAATAAATTCAAAAGTCACTCATTAGTAGTTTAACGCCTTACTTAATAAGTGCCGCAACAAGTTCTCTGGCGCTCTCATTCACACTTTCCCGAACACAAACACACACTCATACTTCCCTGCATTTGCACACCACACGTAGCCATTGAAAAGCGACAACAGCAGCAACAACAATACAAACAACCCTCCCCGCCGTTAGGCTTTTGCATGTGGAATTGCGGCGTCTTAAATAACAACTGTTGCAACAACGACAATTGCATATGCGAGTGTGTGTATGTATGTATATGTGTGTGTTTGTCTGATTGTTCACGGTGTGGCAAGAAGATGGCAGCGACGAGCGTTAAATCAACTGGCAACTGCGGCAACTGCCAATAATGACGACACTGATGCCACTGGATTATGCTCGCACGCCATTTGCATGACAGTGCAACAACAATAATAACAACAACAACAATAGCGTTTAGCCATATGTCCGTCTGTGCATAGAGTCAATAACGACAGAGACGACATTGGAATGGGACATTGAGGCAAATTACAAGCGCAACTTATGGTCAAACAAAACTGTGATTGGAATTAACGCTAAGCAATCACATACATACATATGTACATACATACATATATGAGTATATAAATATATATTTTATGTATTAATGTGCGCTTATAACTATTTATATGCACTTGCGTCGGCGCACACCGCAAAACGGCAATAAGCCAACATGAAATACAACAGCACAACAGACTTCAAACAAACAAACACAAACATACATACATACATTTACACATATTCATATCTATATGCATCCACTTACTAAATGGCATTGTTATTGTCTGGCCAATAATTTAACTATTGTGCCACATGTGGCAAACAGCAGCTGGCTTAGCAACAGATTACTGTACATGTTTGCCAATTGAACAATACAATACATTTACAAGTCACTTACACACATAAATACATACATAGAGGTACTAAATATGCTTCAAGTATGAAACTCACCGTCCAATTGGGTAGTTGCCGCAATTTGATTTGCCGTCGGTAAAATTGGCGCTACTAATATCAAGCGAAGTGGCAACACTAAATGTATATAGAAATTTCGATCTCTTTGTTTTTTGATATGTAGCCCTTATAAGGGCTTAGTTTTTGTTGTTATTATTATTTTTTGTTTTGGTGCTGCGCTCAAGTTCAGGATCTGCCGCGTTCAAACTGATGACTGCTTTTGTTGTTAGCATTCCTAAGAGCTTTTTGTGATAATTATCAATAAAAGCTCGTTACGTTCTCTGAAAAGCCACAACAAAAGCTCTTAAGCTTTCATGAAAGCTCTCTAAACTCTTTCAAAAGCTCCCTAAGCTATTATAAAGCGCGTCTTTCCATTTTAAGCCCTTCATATTTCCTTTGTGTGCGCTTTTGTTGTTGCGAGCTTTCGCGAGTAGCATTCCTGTGAGCTTTTTCTCGTACTTTAGCTTTGTCGCAGCTTTCACAGTAAGTTCGGCTCTGTTGCTGTCCGATCGGCGACACGGCTTTCTATCGCTGGTAACTTTTCTCTGCTTTTCTTCAAATATTATAAAGCTACCGAGCGCGCGAACTCACTAATGACGCGATCTAGCTGTAAATAAGCTCTTCCTCTCGGCCTAGTATCAATTCTCACAGCACCTGTGCCACATATATTGAGATTTTTTCAGTTATATCAGGGAATCGACGCGCATACACAATCCACTAGAAGTGATCGATCCAATATTTTCTTCGTTTTCAATGCGGCTCGTAACAGTTCTTAACTGTAAATAAATAAAAAGAAAAATTTTTCATGAAATCTAATGCATTTCGTTATTGGTTTTTATGAAGAGAGAAAAATAGTAAAATTTTGACATTTTTTCGTTTTGTAAGCGAGCGACAAAAGAACAATAAACTCGGTTAATTAGGGTTAAATACTCGTCTAATGCTACATTACGATTTTGGTAGGTTATGTGAAACGCTGTCATTGAAGATTCCAATTATTTTACTGTTAAATATGAAGTCGTTGATTTCTTATCAACCTTTTCGAGAGAAAACTTGACTTGTGAGTGTTCTTTTACAGCTCTCTTACAATTTTTTTTGTGAAATATAAATTATTTCTTCTTTACTCACCTCGAATTGTGTCGGCGGGGCTGCATAATTATTGCATTTGCCTCGGTCATTAATTTTATGTTGTTTCATATTGATTTCTACACGATCAATAAATTTCGTCGTCATTAATTTATTGTTTTTGTTGTAAATAGTTGTTTGCTCCCTCACTGCTGCTGTGCGCTCACTGTCCGTATAAGCTTGCTGTAGTTGAGAGAAAACCCCTCGTTCCGTGCCGTACACGGTGAGTATTCCCGTTACTTAGCAATGATCACAGCATAACTAAGTATTCGTTCGGCCACACAGGAGCCCGCCCATAATTCGCGGTTGGACTCATTTACGTACTTTTCGCTCTACCTCTGTCTCTCTCTCTCTCTGTCGCTCTTTGTCTTTAACACACGTGCTCGTTTTGGTTTCCTTGTTTTGTAGACGCATTCCTCAAAGCAGCTTTCAAACTTTGAAGAATCGAATAGTCTTCCTTGGAGTCTTTGTTATCTCACCATATCCCACTCTTCGGTTTGTAGTTTGAAGCAGTGCTGTGGAAAGTCGCACACTCAGATTTTTGATTTTTTTTTTTGAAATTTATTATCATTTTATTTATTTTTTTTGTAATTTTTGGAATTTTTTTTTTTTGGATTTTATATTTTTTATCCGACTTCCGCATCACGTAAAGCTTTTTATAGCGGAGTGCGGCTTGTAAAAAGCATTCGGACACACGACGCGTCCGCAGCGCGCCACTCGTACACAAAAAAGCCCAACACCCAGGGCGTCAGGTGGCAAACAAAAAATTTTTGAAATCTGTTTCTCTCTCGCGAGACGAAAAACAAAACGTTGAGATTTAAGCGGTTTTCTCTTTTTTTATGCAAAATTGACGTAAAGCAGCAAGCGAATTGGAGGTGGTGAGATTTTCGGGTGAATCGATTTTATTATTGCTTAACGACGACGCCATTGCCGATGCTTGTGAGCGACTATTCGGTGTTGTGGTATTACTGGAGCTGCCGAGCGAGTCGAACATGGAGGAGAGTGCGTTCAGCGAATCACTTGGATATTTCTTCTCACCATCGTACGATTTAATACTGGATGCTGGCGATTTTGGTGTAACGGAACGATGACTATCGGTGGGGCTACGTGGTGCGAGCACTTTATTCATAACGGGACTTAGCGCACCTACCGATTTGGTTGGTGTAACACTACGCTCCTTGTTGTTGTTGTTATTATTATTGTTGTTGGTTATTGAAAAGTCAGCGCCATTAGCGACATGTTGCATTGCGGACTCATTGCCACCGCCACCATTTTCGGGGCTCTCATTGCCACGTTCTTCCTCTTCAATCTCAGACTTGATCTCCATTTTGATTTGCGGTGCTTGTTCCATAATGACATCGCCATGCTCGGACTTTTGTTTGTGTGACTCGTGCTCACGTTTAATTTCAGTGGATTTTGGTTCCATGCAGTTCAACATTTCGTTGGATGGTGGCTTCTCTGGCGTAGACACATCCATCTTCCTGGCCTCGACATGCGTTTCGGCGCTGCACTCACTGCCGCTGCGTTCGCTGCTTGTGTAACGGTAATGCTGATAGTATGGATCTGATGTATCAATTAGCGGCTTATTGTAGTCCACAGTCTCATCAATGCCCAGCCGCTTGAGTATGCTCGAGGCAACGGGCGAAGTATTCTTAGTCGACGAATTAGATGGACTTGTGGCCGGCAAGCTGGCATGACGCGGTGGCGTATCAAAACTGGTGGTGAACATTTGTTCGATAGCGCTCAACACTGACGAAGAGCCCGCGGCCGACTTGTTTGCGCCATTTTTCGGTTCCAAATCCGGTGACTTAGTTTTATTCAATAAACCGCTAACATTTAAACCAGCCTTGGCTGCCTCATCATCGGTCACCTTAACACCCGTTATATATTGGCGCATACGTTCGGCAAATAGCGCTGCATCCGATTTGTCGTTACCCGGTCCGATGCCGGTGCCCTCGAGTGGCATGCGCTTGGCATTCTCGTAGGTACGTTGCATCTTGGCCTCCATGCTTTCGGCTGCGTCATTTTGTGCGCCCTTCATTTCGAGTAGTTTGCGCACCGGCAGCGACTTCTCGCGCTTTTTGGGTGCCGGACGCTTGCGACTACCACCGCCACCGGCCATTGACTGCATCAACGGTTCGGCATAATGGTTATTCTTTGCCATGTGATTGCTGAGATCGCCTAGCGAATTGAATGCCTTATCGCATACTTTGCATGTCAGCACGGCGCTGAGCGTGCGGCTTTCCTCGGAACTTAAACTGTTGTGTCCGTCCTTGGAGTCACCGCCACCGGAGGATTTCATTGAGATCGTTTGCTCTTGTGACAGAATGTTTGTGTAATGCTGTGTCTCCTGCATGTGCTTGGTCATCTCGCCGAGCGAACGGAAGCTCTCGCCACAACGCATGCATTTCAAGATCTGCATAGCTTGCTCGACACCCTTACCCAACCAGACATTTTGACCGCGCACCAATTTACGTGGCAGCGGTGTTGGCGGATCGCCGCGATATTGGAACGCATTTTTGGCCGCTTGGGAAGGTTGGGAAGACGAGTTAGATTGCGAGCCGCCACCACCCGGTGGCTTACGTAAATTATGTGAATGCTGTTGGCCGCTGTTCGCCTGTGGTGGCGGTGGTTGATGATGACGATCGGTGTTGGGTAAGTTGCCAAAAGGTGGCACATTCACACCACAGTGTTTGCTGTCCTTCATGTGTGTGGTAAGCGCTTCCAGCGTGGAGAAACTCTGCTTACACCAAACGCAACGGAAGACCGAGCTGGCTACGCCCTTATTCTGCCAATGCGATTGCCAGATGTTGTGTCGTGCCTTGGACATACCCTCGGTGGAGGCAGGTAGTGTTGTGGCCGAGTTTTGTGTGTTGACTGTAGCAGCGGCGGATGTTGGTGGCTGCGCGGCAACCGGTGTAGTGGGTGTGCTCGACGATGAACGCGAAGACTTCTCCTTACGCGATCCCTTTACAATATCAGACATTTTCTCCAATGGATCCACAACCAAATCATTCTTGCCATTCCAATCGGGAAACTGTCCGGTGCGAAAGATATTTGCCGCAGCAACTGCTGCCAAATATGGATTGACGGCGGGCAATAGTGGTGCAGCTGGCACCGACGGTGGTGGCGCGACCAATGGTGGACTGTCGGTTTTGAAAATCTTCTTCACTTGTATCTGTCCTATAGCGGAATCCGGCTCGTGATCACCATCCGCTGAACGCTTACGCGTACCAACCGATAGATCCAACGGATTATTAGCATCGTTAGCTTCCTCATCTTCTTCATCCTCCTCAGATGGTGGTGGATCCGCAGAGGCGGCACGTCCAAAGAGATTTGTGCGAAAGTCTAAAGCCTCTGAATTGTTACTGGAAGCGGTGGGTGATGCCTGTGGTGGTAGCTTAAATTGTGCTGACGCATCGGCTGGCAACGGCAACTGAAAACGATGACCGGCACCGCCACCCAAAGGAAAGCCATATTGTTGTGCGGCGGCTGCAACCATTTGCAGATATGCCTCCATTGATGGTGGCTGTGCGGGTAGATTCTGAGGTACAGCTGGGAATGTAGCAGTCATGGAGGGTGGCAGGGGTAGCATACCGGCACTTGCAGCAGCTGCTGCAGCCGCGGCGGCATTAGCAGCGGCAGCGCTGGCATTTTCACGGCTATCCCGCCCATTCTCCGAGGAATTGGAATCGTGTGAGGGGCAGCGCTCGCTTGAGTTGGCCGACTCTGTGGAACGTGGACGTGCTGTCGGCAAGGCGCTGCAAGGAGAGGGGAAATAAAGTGGTTTATGGTTAGAAAATGTGATTGCTTTTAGTTTCAGGTAACGAGTTTAAATAATTTAACTAACTGTACTATATAAGTAATTATAAATATATTATTTATAAATAATAGGGTTACCATCAGTTCATCAATATTATATATTATATTATTAAAAAATAAATAAATTTTTGTTATGGCCGTGTGTGTGTTTCTGAATTTTTTGTTTTTATGTTTTTAAAATTGTCTTTTTTTTAGAGTTACCATCAATTTATGAAATTATGATTCAAATTTTTTTATTGTTATTTTTTAAGTTTTTAAATAAATTTTCCAAAATGCAGTCGAACTTCCCTAACTCGAATCACCATAATACATTACATTATAAATACATTAATTTTGAGAATATTGTTTTTTTAATAATTTTTTTAAGTTTCGAAAATATGCATTTTACGTTTCGAAAATCTAAATTTTAATTTCGAAATTTATTTTTCAAAAAATCTTTATTATTATTATTTTTTTTGTTTTTTTTTATTTCTAATTCTTTTTTTTAAGTTTCGAAAATCCCAATTTTTTTTTTCAAAACTTATTTTTGTTAAAAAATTTTGATTTTTAATTTCTTTTGAAGTTTCGACATTTTTTATGTTTCGAAAACTTTTTTTGAAGTTTCGAAAATGCAAATTTTATTTTCAAAACTTATTTTTCCAAAAAAAAAAATCCTGATTTTTAGTATGTAATTTATAATTTTTTTTTTGAAGTTTCGAAAATAAAATTTAGATTTTCGAATCTTATTTTCAAAAAAAATTTTGATTTCTAATTTTTAATTTCTTATGGTTGTTTTTGTTTAAATTCTAATATTTTGTATTGACACATTTCATCCAAAATCTTTGCTTGAATATAACAAATGATACAACAAAACCTTTTTAACGGTCAGCACATACATACAAACACCTTATCACATCACCAATCTGAGTTTATTAGCGTGCTCTTTAAATCTGTTGTAATCGTTTATTTTGTTGATACGGCTCGACGAAATCAATTTAGTTGATTTCAACAGTGTTTTATTGAAATTTATTAACCGACTGTCAGCATTTCGCGCTTTCACGAGCAAACAAATCAAAATGCCACAAATCAAATCATATGCGATGACTGCGCTTAAGCCAACATATACATATTTGTTGAAGGGGCGTTGGGCAGTCTTGGGGTGCGGGATGGTGATTACCATCAACGCCAACACAAATGCATGGAAATGATAACGAATACATTTATGGGTGTTTGTAGGTGTGTATATTTTTTTTAAGAGTAATTAAATGTCAAAGCATAAAATCACAAAGCTTTTTTTATATACATATTTATATATATTAATACATATACACACATACATATTTATGTTAAATGTATGCTTATTTTATTATATGATTTAAACGCTTTCAAAAATCTGCTTTTGTCTCTTGTACCATAGAATTTTTATTGCATTCAATGCTGTTTTGTTTCAAGCCACTACTAGTCGCTTACTAAATATATATTTAAATACATACATACAACCGTTCAGTGCACTTAAACCAGCCAACTAACTGTAATACATACATACATACATAAATATATATAGACATGCCGCATACATTTAGCTGATTGCCTTGATTCGTTTGGCGTTGAAGAATGGCTTCGTTATTTACAGTCAGCCAGCCGTCTGTCGCTTTCACTCCGCCTTTCAACGCCAACCCCCTACTCCAGCCATACATACATGCAGCAAGCAAGCAAGCATGTCGACCCGGCAGCCATTCGTACGCTTTAGTTACGCGCTATGTGTCTCAAATATCTTTCACTCGCTCAAATAATTAACCAGCTTCATTCATTCTGTTGGCATAAATTTCACGCACACACACATATATACATGCATACATACATACGTACATATGTCAATTTGAACTCGATCAAATCGATGAATTCGAGCAGCGTATTGTGCAAATGTACGCGCCACAGCTGGTGTTTTCTCGCTATTTAAATGCTTTGCATAAATTATGAAAACGAGTAACAAAAAAAAAAAAAACAAAAACACTATATGAGCTGAGCATAGAATTGTTGTGAGGAAGACGAAAAGGCATATAAAATGTGTTAGGTTATATATAAATGTAGGTATGCATGTAGGTATTTATGCGCTGCCGATTTTTATTATAGCTGATAAATAAGCCAAATGAATTAATCGAGTTTTTTTTTGGCGTTATTTATGCTGCTTATCTTTCAATACCTTTTAATCAAATGGGTATTAACTATTTAGATAAAATCGGTTGTAGTGTATGCGCAGAGATTTACAATGAAAAAATTTCGTTGATTAATAAATAACACTTTCACTGCTGAATTATTGAATTTTAAACAAATATAATAATAGTGACTTTTAATGAGAGGTAGTAGAAATGCAATAGTAATAGAAAAAATAATAAAAATGCACTCCTAATAGATAATAACCTCAAATAATAAGGTTTTTCCTGAGTACGCTATTTTCGAAGTTTACTTCGAACTTTGAAATGAGAACTATGTCGCAGCTTTCAGTCATTTAACACTTAGAGAGTGACGAATACAACAAAAAAACTGGCATAAATATAGTAAATAAGCGGTCGCTTCTAAAAACTGCTCCAATGGCATGCTTCTGGAGCAAAAATTTGGTAGTATTGAGTTAAGAAACTTAGTTGAGATATTATTTTCTTAAACTTCAGTATCCAATTTAGTTAACTAACCTTAAGATAACGAACAAAAAAGTCGAATCGAACGCCAGATACATAAATACATATAACTCTTGAAAATAATTATGTCCTGAATACCATCCAGTTCCGCTCTAGGAGTACCAATCTCATCTTAAAGACATTTCGATCTTAGAACCATTCCATTATCTATGTATAAATCACGTTAGTTCAAAATTATGTTTAGTAGACAGCAAGTTCTGTCAATTTATATGCATTTATGCTCCTAAATTTATATAACCTATAATTTACACTTCTAGACTATCTAACAAAAACAGTCTATAACTTCGAAACAGTACAAGCGATTCAGATAAAAATTAAAGCAAAAATGTAATAGAAGTCCAAAAAAGAAGTCTATCAAATATTGTGTGTACAGAACCAAAAGGGGCATGGCAAAAAACGACGCATGAAGTCGACAAAACTAAAATTATTGAAAAAGAGGTGTTTATAAACTTAAAAAATAACTAGTGCAATTAACTTATATTACAAATTCAAGTTCCTTTTCTTATTAATTATTGATATAATGTGGCTACCATATATTTTTTATATCATAAATACCGTTAACAATGCCTGGAAACAACAAAAATTGAGTTTGTTTCTATTCTAGATTGACTTTTTTAGCTACTCTAGGTTCTTGGATTTAATTTTTTTTGTTTCAAACTTATTATATTGCATTGAGCAACTGGCTATAATGCTTATAAGAGAGATTAGATTATAAATTAGAAATTTTGAAATTAGATTTTTAGATTTTAAGTATTTTTATTAAAAATAAGTGGCATTTTCAATTTAAAGTAGATGTCTAAATCAAAATATTAGCAGTTATGCCATCATTAGTGATTCAATGCGACCTCGCGCATCACAAAAAGTATACATTATAATAAAAAAAAAACAATATTTTAAACAAAATCCGTTACATTAACTAAAGTTTATTAATTAAACTTTGAGTTGAGTACTCTGCACTTGACAAAGTTTTTAACGCACAAACCTTTGGTTAGAACAGTACTTCAATCAAAGGTGAAAATATATAGATCAGTACAACAATGAAAAAAACATAAGTACTGTAAAAAGTTTAAACTCACATCGCACATTTCCTTTACAAGCAATTGCAAAGCAATATAACACATCCAATAAGTTATATAAAATAATATAATTATATATTATTGATTTTTTTTTTGTAAACTCCATTTCACATCCGATTTTATAGCTACTACTTATAGCACATTTGAATTAAAATAGCACAGTGTTCGGTTGACATTACGTCACATTGAATTGTCGCAGCCAATTAATAACATCCACCGGACACATCTATTCTCATGTCTATTCAACACTCACTTGACTTGAGTTGTTAACGATAATTTCTATAGAATTCTCACTGTCACTACGACATTACGGCTAATCAATTATTTATCAACACATTATGATCTACGCGCAAATCATGTCGCCAATGTAATGAGAGCAACTAAATGAAATAACTAAGAATTGTAGATATGTATGTATGTATGTATGTATCTAGTTTAAAATAATTATTTATGGTGCACTTTAATATTGGCTAGCACAAATATGAATTATTGTATATGGATAGATATATACATACATATATACAAATATCTAATTTTTTCCACTCTCAATCAGCTTGTATATACATATGTATCTGTAACTATATATAAAAAAACTGTCATGCCATTAATGGCGAGTCAAATAGATTTATTGTTTAACTTCAAGTTCATAGAAACACTACACACACACACACATACGCATATATGCAAACTACTTGACCAATTAATTATACAAATGTTATGTGCACATGTAGATAGCGTTAAATATATGTATCTTTAAATGTATTTTAGTGCAATCGTGTTGCATGTATCTAAAACCGCACCAACGCTCTGTTAGCAAGCTCTTAGTTGAAAATTATTATTTTTGTGTTTATAATTGTACATATCTGGCTTATTGATTTACTAAATGCATTTAATTATATTTTTCGTACATTAAACCTTAACTTTGTATGTGCCACAAATAATATTTGTTGGTAACTGCCTGCAGTTACATCACTCATAAATGTGTTTATTTACAATTTTTGGCGAATTTATTATAATTATATATAATAATTTATATTTTTATGTGATAAACATGTGTTAAAATTTTAAATTTTGTGTATAAATTGAGGCTATAATGTAAGATTAGTTAATTTTATGCTTAATTTTTCATGCAAAGAGTATCAATATTATTTAAGATGTAGATGCTGTAGAGGTGATTCATATATTTTATGTGGTATATGGATCATAGATACTGTTTTTCTGTACAGATTACTTCGTTTTTTCATTACTTTTAATACTTATATTAAAAAAAATGTACTTGAAAGTGTCATTAAACAATTTTTTCAACGGTGTTCTAAGATTTTCCTTCATCTATAGTTCTTAGAATATGTTTAATGCGAGTGATAACTAATACAATGAGGAGAACTTGTTTCTTTCTCTTTTCTCTTTTGTGACAAATTTGTGCAGTATCTCCATATATAAGGAAAAAATAGTGTCTAAGAAAATATTTTTTCTTGACCAAACTCCGAATTCTGGAGTAATGTTTTCTGTTAAAAACTAAGGTGACCAATGAAATCAAGATTTCTGGCTGTGAAGAATGTATTATTATTACTAGTTGTTGGTATAATATAAATCTTATTAATTAATTTAATCTAACTTTTGACTGTTAAATTTAACGATCTCACTTGTCGTTATTTCTTTATAGATTATACCTAAGGCATCCGCATTCACCTCAAATCTATATTTGTATAATAATGTGTTCAAAAGTGCTTCGAAAATAATACGAAACAAAAATAGTTATAACTACATATCTAAGGGTCTAATGATCCTGAGTTCCGTACATAAAATGTGAAAGGTAAGTCCTTATACCAGTTACTTATACAAAATATTAACTGATTTCATATTCATAACCCTTTATCTATCACTATAAGTTAATATAAAACAAGCCCTTTAACATCATATTACAGTTTATAAGCTCATTGACCTTATAATAGAAGAAAAATATTTGTGAACAGAATCCACAGGTGATTGACTGAGTATGCTATTCAGATCACATATATGTATAAACGAAATATTACGAACTATATACTATAAGTCTTGGAAATATTCTTAAAGCTTTTTATAATATTTTTTTAAACTCTTTAAAAACTATTCTGGAAAACTTTTAAGGTCAGTAATTGAAGGAAATATTACTGTAAGAGTTTCATGAGCAACATTATTCTTTGAAGATCTGCCTTTCCTTAAGAAAGTATGAGTAGGAAAATTAGCTTGCGAAATATAATATACATAGTTGTTGTTGTTGTTGTTATTGTAGTGTCAACAAAAGTTTCCATTATTTTAAAGAATGCTCTCGAGTTGAGTGCACTTAACTGTATAAAAATCTCAATCCGTTTCACTTATGTATGTAAAATCGATAATCATGGAAACGTTTCGAACCCTCTGAACTCTAATAACTTATAATTTGAAATTTAGAACCCAAAAAGCAATTATTCACGCCCTCAATGACTTCCTAGTCACACTTTACTTATTTATAATTAGAACTTAAAGTAGCTTGCGTTTGAAACAAGTGAGTGCTAGAGCTTTTTCTGATAAAAAAAATTAAAATTTGTACTGAAAACATCTTTCATCAGCTTAAACTATTTCAATAGTAGTTTTCCCTGCTCAAGCAAAATTTTAAGAATATTTCACAAAATAAATAATCCAACATAAAAATCAGTTAGTCTATAGAAGACGTGATGAGCTTCTTTATATGTTTACTTTTCTCGTTGAAAATGCTGCCTCTTTCTATTTCAACATTATACATATGCTGTACACTTCTTTGATTGTGTTGCATATTTTAGTTGAAAAAAGAACAAAAAATTAATTATAAATAAATATAAACCTATTCATATATTAGGTTGGCAAATAAAGGCAGAAAGGCGGAAGCGAAATATTTGCCAATCCAGTATATAACCATCACCCTATTATGCTGGTCAACTGTCACTCACATTTTGAAAAACCGAGTACAGGGCAGTATAAATACAACATTTTTTTTATTTTTGAGAAAAGAAATCACTATAACTCATTAAACTAAATTATATTATATTTGAAGTTTCTGTGAACTTACCCAGCATTGAGCGCCTGCCGGTAGATCTCAAGCATCAGCGCTTCGTGCAACATATTTATATTTTGCTGAATTTTGGCGGTATGGTTGGAGACAAATTTTCGTTGGCAAAACACACTTAATGTCTATTTAAATAGACTTAACTTTTGTATACTTTTTTCTGTTCTATAAACGAAATATAACAATTTGGCGTGTGGCGGAGAATTGGAGGGGTCGAAAGTAGTTTTTGTAGGATTTTATGCTACAACAAATTGTAGTATTTTTGATTTTGATGCACTTATTGGTTTAATATTTTGGAATTTTTTTTTTTTAATTTAAATACTTGGAGTTGTTGTGTTTATAATTATTTATTTTTTTTATTTATTAATTATTTATCTTCAATGCCTTGAAACGTATACACTTTTGTTTGCGAGTTTTTTTATTATATTTATTATATAATTTAATTTGCATAAATATTGATTTGTTGTTGCTTGGCTTTTAGATTTTCTTTTTTAATTTTTATTAAATTTTAAGTAAGGTAAACTACTTAAATTTGTAATTTTTGCGCAGTTTTTTTATTTTAATTTAAATTTTTTTGCTTTAATTGTAATTAAAATTGCAGTTAGTTGGATTTTAATTAGCTTAAATATGCTTTGTTTTCATATATATATATCTATATATATATAAGTAAATATTTTAATATTTGTATTTTAATTAAATTAATTAATTGCATGGATTCGTATACATTGGGTTGGTTTGTTTTGTAACTTTTAAAGGGGCTTCTTGTGTACTACATTTAAGTTGTTTGCTTTTGTTTTTGTGTCAATTAATTTTTTTTTAATTTTCTTAATTTTTTTTTAATTTTACATAAATATTTATTTTTGCACTATTTTTAAACAATTAGCGTTTATTGACTCGAAAAATTATTTTTATTTTTTTCACACTAATAATAATTATTTTGTTTTTATTTTTATATTTTTGTAGAATTCTTTTTTTTTTTCATTAAATAGTATGCTGTTATTATTATTGTTGCATTTACGTATACTTTGTTGAACAGGTTCTGCAGTTTTGTGCTACATTTTTTGTTAGATTTGTTTTTGTTTTTAACTAAATTTTCATGCGCCGCATTACAGCTGTAGTTTTCATTAATTTTAGTTGTTTTTAAGTATATTTTTTGTTTTTGTTGTTTTTTAGTTAGGTTTGCTTGTATCAGTCTTTAAAGTGTTCGCATGCTTTATCACGCTGCTGCTTAGTACACAGTTGTATGTGGAATTTACTATTGTTGTAGTTGTTTTTGTTGCTGCTGGTTTACTTGCACGCTACTGTAGTATAACAGCCAGTATCTCTGCCTTTTTTATTAAATTTTTTTGGAAGAAAAAACGTAGAAATTTAAATTTTTAAATAAATTAAATTATGCGCACTGACTAGATGTGTTTTTGCACTGTATTGTTGTTTTTTTTTATATTTTTATTCAATTGCTGCTGTTATTGTTGTTGCTTATGCAATTTTTAAATATTTTTAGATTTATTAATTTTTTTATTTATTTTATTTTTTTTAATATTTTTTTTCATATCACACTTTGCGAGTTTCCTTTAGTGCCGCGTCTGCCGCGCGCCTTACTTCTTATACACTTTCTGCGGTCACAATTTCATTTAAAATATTTTTTTTTTATTATTTATATCAACACTGACTTCAAACTTTGTCAATTGCGTTACGCTGCGAAAGAATGCTTAGTTTACTTAATACGCCGCGTGTACTTGTGTGTATCGCATTCAAGCGCTACTAAAAATTTCTGTCGTTGCCCGTTTGAGAGTCGAACAGTGAATGTCGTCACGTCGTCTTCACGCTACGCTCCGTAGCCTGCTTGCCTGATTGCTAGTTGGTACTGTCAGCTCATAACAGAGCGCGCTACATTTGCTGGCCAGTAGTTAACTTGCTGCCGAGTGCTGCCGCGCTGATGATGCGAATAGGCTACGACTGACTGCCTGCCTGCCTGACGCCTTGACTGCGCGCTGTCGGTTTTGTTGACTGCGTGCGTTCTATATGTGTGTGCGTACATGCGTGCGTGATGTTGCGCAGAGCACGGCGGCGCGCTGCTTCATTGCGTTCACTGTCTGCTCATCAACATATTGATTGAGAGACACAGCGCTGGCAGGCAATAACACAACGTACAACAACAGCGCAAGTACACACGACAGCTGTAGTGGCCGTGCTAAACAGCGCTCGTGACTGAGTTTAACTCAACGCTTCGTCAATGCAGCCGGTTGAAACCGATTGTCATTGCGACGTCACCGACGCAGTCAATGCGCTGCGCAGCGCCACTGAACGCGCTCGCTCATTTCACGACGCGTCAACAAACGTGCGTTGTAATGCAAAGCAAATAGTAAAAGAAGAGCGCGCGTGTATGGGGAGTTGTTGGAGCGCGCTTCTCTGCATGTGCGTGTGTGTGCACTGTAACTGTCAAACTGTGGGATTCACTCAGAAATTGTAACAGCAGAGACGGCAATACTGGTAGCCAAACAGTAAACAGCGAGCATTTTCTGATTGATCCAACGCCAAAGCAGCGGGTATAACAACAACAACAAATATGTGTGAGCACAGTGGTTTGAAGTCAGCATTAGCAGCGCGTGGTTTACGCTGTTTTTGTTATTTTTTTTTTGCTTTGCGCTTGTTGGGGCGCAATAACAACAACACCAGCAAGAGGTTGATGAAGCGCTTGAACTGTTTAGGCTGAGTATTGTCAACTCGATTGAACTAATTGTTGTTGGCGTACAAATAATATGCAAAGGCGCTACTAACCGAAAGTGTATTTGAAAAACAACAACAACTTTGCAAATAAAACAAATACAGCAGCAACAATGGATTGACAATTTTTTAGCCAAGTAGTTGTTATTGTTTTTTTTTTTGCACAAATTTTGTGCGTGGTCAATATTATTGATATCGGGCTTTCTAGCTGAGCTTTTACTTCCAGCAGCAGCATGCTGACGTTATGTATGAAGCGTTGCTGACTTGATTCAATTCTTCTGCTTGTTGTTGTGCGTTAAGCAGTTGTAGGCGTTTTAATAGTATTTTCTTTGTTGTTGCTCCGGTCAGTGTTAATTTTGCGCATGTTTTTGTTGTTTTTTCTTCATTAATGACAAATATTGTAAACGTTATGTTTGTTGGTGTCAAAGTTGTTGGGCGCGTGAAAAAAAGTTCAATGCTGACAGCGCGTTTGCTTGTGTTTCATGGGGTCAGCGTGCGCTCAATTACGCTAGGGGGGCGCTGTTTGGCTTATTTGGCAGCGCGGCGTCAAGTTGACGATTAAACCGTTTTATTTTCAATTGTAATTTTGGTAATTTGCTTTAAATTAATTTTTAATTGATTTATAAAAATTGAAATTACGGTTGTAAATATGGTAAATTTAATTTCTTTCTGAAGTTTTTTATATTGTTATTAACTCTTAATTGATTTTGTCATTTTTTTATAAATTTTATTACTTATTGGAGTTGTAAAATTTGTTAAAATTATTTCATTTTAATTTTATACTTCAAATATGGCTTGTAATGCCGTGATTTATGTTCCTTAAGTAATCAAGAGGTAAATGTTATTATTTTAATTCACCGAATAATGTATTTTACTTTAAATTGTAATTGTTGTTGTTTTATTAATTTTATTATATCATATAATTATTTTTCGACTTCGACAATAACTTTTTCGAAGAACTTAAGGATCTCGTTGTCCGTTCTTTATAGTATAAATTACTTACAGAGAACAATTTCAGCTATCAATAATATTTACAAAATTCAATTGGCTGTCTGCGAGGATATTTTTTATATGAAAGACATTTCGTAAAGACAAAGCATTTAAAAAGCTTAAGTCTACTAATATTAAGAGCATAGCAACAAATTGTAAGGAAAGGCGAAGCTCTAGCAGAAGTTAAAGAAAAATAATGTTCTAAACGCATTTTAAATTTATTATTGTCTATTTTTTATTTGTTTTTTTTGTTTTAATAAATATTTTGAAATTATTATTAATTATAATTATTTGGTATACAATTACATGCCTCTATGTTACTTGCATAATATTCTTGAAATTAGTTTACTAAATTAAATTGTTTGAAATTAATTAAAATAATTTTTTGTTCCAATTTTATTATCATAAATTTGTTCCAAGTTTTGTAAAGAAAAATTATTTTTTTTATTAATTATTTTGGTATTTTTTTAAATTACTTGTAAAAAACATTTTCATATAAATGGTGCTATCAGCTGTATGCTTGAGTTTCTAATTTTGGTATACAATTTTTTAAAAGAAAAATTAAAATATAATTTTTTTGAAACGTTTTACTATTTATATTTAGCTAATTAATAAATAATTATAAATAAATTAGCTAATTTATTAAATTATCGCTTACTAAACAATTTAAAAATTAATATTTATATTTAAGATATTGTCATATTCAGCTTTATTTTAGAAGAAATATTTTTTTTAATTGTAAATAATTAATTGTAAATTAATTAATACAGTTATCGACCTTTTCAGCACATATTAAACATTATTAAATTATTAGTTTATATAAATTAAATATTATTTTTAAATTATCATTACCCATCAAAAAAAATTTATATATTATTCCAATGGATATTTCTTTATTATTTTTATTGATTGATTTTTTTATTATTATTGATTATTTTATTGATTGGTTTTTATTTATAATTCATTTTCGATCGCATATTTTACTCTTCAAAACATAAAACTGTCACATTTTGCACCAAAAACAGCAAATTGCCATTAATATTTTCCGCACATTCGCCAAACAATAACAGCAGCAATTAAACATTTCCATTAAAAACAAAAAAAAAAATATTTCAATATCACACTCACTTAATCACCGCGTTGCGGATGCGATTTTTACTAAATATCATATTATTAACAACAACACGCGAACATTAGCGAATAGCGACGGCATTTGCAACTATTTCGGCTACGCGCACTTACAAATACGTCTCACGTCAATTGGCAATACGACGACGGCAAGTCACGATACAACGGCACAGCAACAAAAAAATCGAAACACGCTCTACTCTCACGTATGTTGTGTCACTGACTGCACCTATCGACACTGACAGGCCTATACATTTGACATGATCGCTCACCGCAATGCCACAGCGTTTGACCGATACTCTCATATACTCAGAGGCACAGAGGCAAAAACACGCGCGTACAAGCAGCCAACTGTGGGCGCTCAATATTGCATAGGTTGAAATTAAGAGTATTTTAACTAAGCAAAGGTAAACTGTTAAAGAGTTAAAGCATCTTTAGCAAACAAACGCTCAGCATCACTACTCTAATTGGAGCATGCGCGCTGCTGTCAAGCGCTCAGCCGCATATAGGCAGCGCGCTCTTAAATGCAGTGCGCGCTCCAAAGCATGCATGTATTTCCCCAACAGTGTTGCTGCGCTCGCGTTATATACTAACGTAACGCGCTCTTCAATTGCGTTCGCAGCCAGAAAACGCACGCCAGTTTTCTTTTCCTAACGAGCGCACCTTAGCGCTCTCATTGCGCGCATTCGTTAAGAGCGCGCGCGCTCATCTCCAATCATACATTTGGTGAGCGCGCTTAATCACGCTAGCTACATGTGTGAGTGTGTGTGCGCTTGCACTTTTGACATGCCGCTGACGAAATACACAACCTTGCGCGCTGCTGTCTGTCCTCCTGTCTGTCTGTCCGTGCGCTGTCTGATGCTATATACACACCGGCGTATTGCTGTTGTTGTCTTGTTGTTATTTTGCTTATTCAATATAAATTCGCAACCATAATTTGCAAGAGCAAGAGCGCGTTAGCTTGGTAGGCATGCTGTGCGCTCGCTTGCACTGCGCGCTTTTGCCAGTTAAATGACGCGCATTGATGCTACCTCCAACCTCCATTATTTTTGTGTGTTGTTTTTGCATTTTGTTGTTATTGCTTTTTTTTGTGTTTTATTAATTTCTAATTTGGTGGCTGTATGCCAACGCGCGCGGTTGTGGCGCTCAATTCTAAAACGTTTTCAGCTCGTGCGCGTGTCATAATTGGTGTGTAATTTTATTGTTGTTGTTATTAATTAATTTTTTTTTTGCATTACTAAACAGTATTATTAATTAATTATATATTTTTAAAGCAATATATATAAATTTTCATATACAACAACAGCACGCGCTCATGTAGCTCCACTCTTTGGCTTGCTGCTGTCACCACACCCCCTGCCAAACACATAGACACACACACATATATACGCGCCAGCGCGCTCACCTTTTCATACATCTTTCATTTAGCTTTTCTTCAAATCTGGTTCGTCTTCGTCAACCATTGTACGAACGCGTACGTACATCTACTACTACACTGCTCGTCTGTTCGTTACTCGTTCGTCGTCGGCGCCGAGTCAAATAACGAGTCAGCGTTCCATCACAGCTCGTAAGATTTATGACAGTTTCAGAAGCAAATTGCACGCGCTCCTTTTCTCGCCAACATCAACTGCCACTCAATGCCGCCGCGCTGACATGCTTTGTCTCTCTGTCTATCCATCCATCCAAATACAACGAATGTTGTTGTTTTTTTACTGTTTGTATTGTAAGGTTAATATAGCGCGCCCCCACCACCAACACCAGCGCAACAGCTGTTGTCCGCACATTATGTGCATATATTGCTGCTGTTGCTCTGCACTGCCTCTGGCAGCTTGACGGCTGCGGCGCGCATCGTCTCTGACAGTCGTCGCTGTTGCCGCGCTGCAACGAATTGAGTTGCACAAATGAAATGCGAACGCGCAAAGAAAATGAAATGCGTTTGTCAAATGAAATGAGCAGCGAATGTTAAATGCTATATGTGCTTTATATTTATTAACTTGTGCATTGTTATTGTTGTTGTTGGCTGCTGCAGCATTGGCGCGCTAGTGCGCTTACTCTCACGCCCAAGCTGTAGTACATTGGCATTGCAAGGCGCTTGGCGCTAAGCGCTGCACTGCAATATGCGCTGCTCAGCGCTTTCGCTCCAACTATCTAATGCGCTCACTCTCTCGTGCGCTCTGGCTTGCGCTCACAACTCACGGCGGTGCTGTGCCGCGTGGTTATGTGCTATGTGCTCCACCTCTCCTGCACACCTTTGCATTCCTTTTATGTATTGTCAGCGCATTGCTGTTGTTGTTGCTTACATTTCTGTGCCATTTGGTTGGTTGCCTTGCTGTTGCTTGTTTAGCGCTTGTCGTAATGCTTTATCTGCTACCGTCACTACGCCGCGCTGTTGCTTCGCATTGCAAATTTTAAATTCCTTTTGTCAATTTGATGCGCGTCGCGCACACCACTGTGGTGGTGGTTTTCTGTCAACAGCAACGTCGCAACGCATCAACGCTGGCAACGTCGTTCGTCCTTCCAGCTCATTTCGTCACTGTGCTGTTATTTCGCTGTCGTCTTCGTCGTGTTGTGTGCGCGCGCTCTTCGTCGTCATTCGCTCTTCCTCCACCAACTGTGCGCGTCGACCGGCGGCATTGGTTATTAAGCGCACTACTGTTACTGTTGTTGTTGTTGCTTGTGACTCCTTCAGCTACCAGCGTTGATGTGTTGAGTTAACCTTTTTTTGATGTGTGTGTGTGCGTTGACTTGCAGTGGCGACAGTGAAATGCGCAAGGGTTGTACGAGCAAAAGGTTGGCGCGCGGTGCGGTGAAGAGGCGTGTATATTCCTTACAAGTGTGCTCTGTATATAATTGTGGATTTCACCTTTTTTATTATGATTTTTGCTCTTCGCTAGAAATTCATCGCCGCGGCACTTGTGCGCTTGTGACCCTGCGCCTCAATCGCTCCCCGCGCGCTGCTACTTTCATAGCATATTACTCCACGCCAGCAAAGTGAGCAGCTGTTGGGTCGCTGCAAGCACAGTAATCAAGCAGCGCGTAGTAATTCTTCGCATTTTTTTGAAGCTTTTGCTAGACGCGTTGCTACTCATTTAAGCTGACAAACATTGGTGCAGCGTCGTCGTCGGCGCTAAATGATTGCTATCAAGCGATGCCTTCGTCGCTGTCGTTCTCGTCATCGCAACCAAATTACAGAAAACTTCCCAATTAAATGCGGACGGACGGACAAATATGGATCTCACGCGCGTACAAACACACGCTCAGTTTTGAGCTCTACGTCTGTTGCGCTGTCACACTGGCTTGAGTGCCACCTCAAATCGCAGACAATTTTTTCCTTGCCACTCCTTACCCTTTTTCATTCACTTATATATCCTTGATTTTGCAGCTATCCTTGTGTCGCATCCTTCACGCTGCTCTCCCACCGCAGTGCTTTGCAGTCACACTTCGCCGCCGCTTAGCTGTTTTTGCCAGCAACTTCAAGCGTATTACGGTAAATGAATTGATGGCGTAAAAATATGTTGTTGTCTAGAGATAATCTATTTGCCAGAAAATCGATACAGACATCAGCGCATATAATAATATATAGAAGAGAGAGCGCAAGTGAGTAAGAGCGTGAGCGCCGCACAAGTGCTGTTATGGCACATAAGGAAATGCTACTGAATATTTTCAAAACTTTTATAAGGAATGTCATAAAATTTGTTGCACAAACCCTCACAGCGGCAAACTTTGCTGTTGTTTGTATATAGCCATACACTTGTAAGGCATGACTTTGGTATGTGTGTGCATGTGCTTACCTGAAATATTTATGAATTATTCTTAAATCGAATTGGTAATCAGATTTACTAAGATTCAGCAAACAGATGTCGATACTTGACAGACTTATGGACGCAAGCGAATTTATGTGTCATATTTTAGTGTGGCACACACATTCGTGCATATTTATATGTGACATGAAACAGTGTGGCATGCAGGTATTTAATTTATTTTGCGAAGAAAAATATTTTTCCAATGCATAAATCTTGATTTTCTAACTTTGTGGAATGTTCTTTTAAAGGTTCCAGAGTTCTGATTTAAAGACTTAGCACGATGAATATATTAATCAGACTTTATTCGAACAGAAAATTTCTAAGAGCATATTTTAATTATTAGCGCTCAGATTTAAAGATTTAAATAATGAAGACTAGGACAATATGCAAGTCACAGAAAATTAAATATGACGCATAAAGTGAGTAATTGAGGTGTAGGCCTTATATTTGGCCTAAACATGTGTCAATATTAGGCCAAAAATGTTACCATTTGTCAACAAAGCCTTGAATTACAATAATTTTACTTAGAGGATTCTTAAAAGAAAGCTGCATTCTTTACTATATGCTTAAAACTGTCGAATGAGTTTATAGTCGATCGGAATACACAATAGACAAAGAAAGCTGCATTCTTTACTATATGCTTAAAACTGTCGAATGAGTTTATAGTCGATCGGAATACACAATAGACAAGGGAATCGATGACCAACGCTTTGATAATTGATATAGCTTGTCAAGGATTTTCGGTTTATTCGCTACATTCGGCGATTTATTGTCGAGTTTCGGCATTAGTACTATTAGTTCACGCTCCTAGGGCTCTCCGGTAGCTAATGGTGGAGTTTAATTATGGGTCTAATTATTTATATTTACTTTAAACAAACAATCCATAAAAGAACCACTGCAAGGCTTCAGTTTGTAGTATAAAAACATAAAAACATTGAGAAATCTTTTTATACATGAAAGTGAAGTTCTCCTCTAAATAACGGACGCACTACTTTTCATTCATAGGCTTGATAACCAACGTAAAATCTCAAGTACATCTGGTCTGTATATGTACTCCACCCTAAAACGGAGAATTTCAATCGTTCATTAACCGACGTCTAATCGAATCGATGAATACTTGGATTTTGATTAGAACGAGTGTTTTGTAACACTATTATGCTCAGCTCTTGTTAATATGCTTCTGAGAACAATCTGTAGTATCTACTGCTCTATTAGAACCTTGCAAGTCTAATAGAACACTAATTTATTGTACTCTTTTCCATATGATTACCATTTTGATTGAAAATGCTCCTTATTAGTCACTTATCGTACTAAATACAGACCCACACAAATGGGCGGAGCATTTCCAGAAATCAACGGCAAAGTGTGTGAAATTGAGGTATCCCAAGTAAAACAAGATCTAGAAAAATATTGCAATTTTGCAATCTAGAAAAAAAAATCTAGTCATGAAAATATTAACCAATTTTAATTGCATTATAAAAAGACTAGATCTAACTTTCAGTTCAACACTAGAAAAATGAAGTATATCGCCTTAGGCTTAGAAATTCCCTTTACGAGTATACATAAACATTAAATTTTAAAGTTTTGTTCGATCACTGAGTTCTTTGAGTTATTATTTGTTCTCAGCTATAGCATAAGGTTACAGAAAGCCATTTTCTATATAAGCTTTCTACGTTGCTCCATGCATTAAATGCCTCAAAGAGATAGGTTAAGTTAGTTCAAGAAATAAATTTGATCCAAAATTGAGGTATTACAGTGGAACAACTATAGACATGTCATTTGTGGTAAGTATTAGGTCTCGTGTATCGCTCAGGTGTCTTAAGTCTTGTATATATGTATGGGAGAACAAAGTGTTTTAACCTTAGTTTCATAAATTTTACTCTAAAAAGGTTTAAAAAGTTTCTCCAATTAAATTTTTTAAATAAAGCAAATTTCAAGCACAAAAAGCATACAATAATTTAATAAACAAATTTTTTGAAATCTTCATTTAATTTCCAACGAAAATTAGCTCGCAAAAACATCTACATATTAGACTCACATTCAAATAAAATAACAAAACATGGCCGTCACTTCGAGCGCTGCTGGTTGACGCCCTGACGACTGCCATACAAACGAATATACTATATACAAACTGATTGACAGATTGTTGACGTTAATGAGCATTTCAAATGTCTTACTAAACTTCAACGCATTTGCTGTAGCTTCCAGCCCGAACAACCCCGTGGTTGTATGTATCCTGCTTTCCGATTTCCGTTTTCGCAACGTCAGACGCCAGTCGCCGGCTGCTGATACTGATACTCTGCTTCAGCATATTGCTACTGCGCATGCAACTATTACGCATTTTTATGATAATCCGATAATTCAAGCACAATTCGTTGGGTTAGATAGACTTGTATGAAAAATTTTCTCATTTGACGTGGTATCTTGACATGGATGACTGCTTAAGGTAATAATAAAATCTCCGAAGAAATTGTTCAGATCGGTTAACTATATAACCTTAATGTTTCTAGCAAACAACCCGGCTAAAACGAATTAGTAAAATGTTTTCTTTCTTTTTTACTTCCTTCTTCTTAAGTCTTTAGATTTGCTTAAACACATAGTTACTAAAAGAAATGCATCTACATATGAAGGATATATTAGCTTCGGTACAGCCGAAGTTAACGTTTTTTTTTTTGTTTTAAACATTTTTTTTTTTTAATTTTCTTTTTTTTTAATTCTTATTTTTTTTATAACAAATATATTATTTTATTTTAATTTTTATAATTTTTTCTTTATAGTTTTATTTTTTTAATAAAACTCATTTTATATTAACTTTTTTTTAATTTTTATTATTATTTTTTATAATTTTTTTTTTGTATTTTTTATTTCTTCTTTTATCATAAAATTATACAAAAAAAATTAAATTTTATAAAAAAATATTCACTATATATAATTTATAAATTGAAACGCTAAAACGCTTCGACATCACATGCCGTCGCTTAATAGCGCGCTCGCTCTGTTGCTATACGCACCTGTCTATAACTCATCAGCTGCTGCAGTAATGCCGCGCCAAACCCCCCTCGAATACTGCATTATAATTTATCAATCGAATTTTACGAGCGAACGCATAAAAGTAAATGCTGGAAATCACCCGCTAAAAGCCAGAAATGAAAGCCGCTGCTGGGCGGCAGAGTGACAGCAGCCGGAGCATGGCCAGAACTGAGTGCGCTTGTACGGTGGTGGCAAGGCGAAAGGCGGGGAAAATATTAAATAAAATGCCAAAATCAAATTAAAGAATCGTAAAAATATTTATGATCTGACAGCGACACAGGCATACAACGCGACGGCGGCGGCGGCAAGCAACAGCGATCACAACAAAAGCCATAATATAATGTTGAGTGCAATATATAGGAGTATATATACATATGTACATATGTCTAAGTATATATGTTTTTGTTGAATTACTCCCGTTGTATAGAGTGTAAGGGGCAGCGACTGGATCAGCGGCGGCAATTGGTGGCTATCAACAATCGGCAGCTAGCCAACAAGAACCACAAAACCCACTAAAAGCCTGTGTGACGTCGTGCAGCTGATTGTGCCACTTGCCGTGGTGTGCATACATATATATAATATACATACATATGTATTATATGTACCTACAGCATGTGCGCCAAGCGTTCGAGTCGAGTTCGCGTCGGGTTGAGTTGAGTTGAGGCGCGCGCTACAAGTGATTTGATTATTATCGGTTAATTGGTGGATCGTAAAAACTTTTACGATCCTTTACATTAACATTATGGCTATAAATGAAAGACAACAACAACAACAATAGTATTAATAGCATTATGTATTAAAACGAAAAAAAGACAACTACAATAATAAAAATATGCTACGACAACAATTTTAACAGCTTATAAATGCACATACACATACATATTTACATACACACACACACATAAACACCCAACAACATATATAGGTAAATAATATGATTTTATAAATAAGTGCTACAGTGTTAATCAATACATATGAATTCTAGTACCATTGGCAGCCGCCAATCAAGTTTTCTTTTTTACATATATGTATATGTATGTACATATGTGGGTATGTATGGCTTTCCTTTGACCCGCAAGCGTATTTTTGTCAAAACATGCAGCTCATAAAACACTGGAGTCAAGTCATTGAAAATGCAGCGCATATTTTAATGCAGCATTAAGTGACTCCTGATCGGGTGTTGTGATAACGGCCGCGATGATACGATGGATTATAGGCATAGTTTGAGCTTAATGTAATTATTTTTATTAACGGTGCAGTATTATGCGATAATCAAGTTTGCCTACTCACAAAAATAGTTTGACTATATAACTATTGTTAGTTCAGAAAACTTAGACGAAGGTTAGTTTAAAACTATATTTAAGCTTTAATTGTGTTTCGATATAGATATATCGCAGCAAGTTTTCGACCCAGTAGTAGTGTGACTCAGTTCTTTATACAAAATGTATTACTGTACACACTACGGTTTTGCATATGTGGTCAGGATGTTAATGTTATTCGGCCAAGAAAGATCTATAAATTCTATGACAAATGACTAATGATCTTTATGAGAAGATTCGCACCAATTTTTTGTGTAATATTGGATTTTGAACACATGAATCACCGTTTGTTAGTCATGAACTCAATTCTTTATACAACATAAATTATTTTAAGTATTTGTAAGAAGTTTAGAGTATTTTTTTTTTTTAAGACCCAATCTTTCTCGAATTATCCTCGTTGCTTATAGTATATAACGTGATAGCATTTCAATATTGTTAAAACTGGACCTTAAACTACAAATTTCGTAGGTGCGATGTTTTGGTAACAGGTATAAACTGGTCAAAAACTAGAGTTATTACATCTTGATTATATTGTGTCATATACGGGAACTATAAAGCGTATTTGATTTGGTAATTGGATATCCTTATATCTTTTATTAGCATTACAACAGATTTCCCTTGCCTTACTGGAAACCAATGATTACGTTCAACATGGGCGCTTATCTCAATACTCCTTATACTTGAGACACACATGTAGTAACAATACCATGATAAAAGTTTACTACGTACATTGACACACATCGAATTGTAGTAAACTGAAATACCAGATTTGTTTCATAGACATTAGATATTTCAAAAAATTGTAAACAATAAACAATCACATTTATGAAATACATAAATAAATGGAAAAATTAAGATCTATTATTGCAAAATAATACAAAAACACGTATTTTCTCCACAAAACACACAAGTCGATAAATTATATCTCCGAATCGTGTAAAAAACCAAAGTAGTGCATTGCCTTGGCGTTTTTGAAAAAAAAAAATTCTGAAAATTTTTTTTATTTTCATTAATTTTTATTTATTTTTGAAAAGTCATTTTGACAAAATATTTTGAAAAGCTTTTGTACATGAGCTCTCTCCTAGGTTTAGTGAAATACCACAAAAAAAATGATGATATTGTTACCAGCAAAATACTACATTGCTCACATGGTAAAGTGCTAGTATTTGGTGACACACATCTGGTATTCGTACGAACAATAGTATTGTTACTACATGTCTGTCTCGGCTATTAGATATTATTATTATTCAGTACAGGAAATTAATTTCGTTTTGTTCTTTAAGAAAAGTGAAAAATCAATGAAAAAATGGTTCAGTGTTAACCTGGAATAATATCTTTGCTGCCCTCTTTCAGTGAGATGAGTTTTCACTACGATAATAAAGCGGCAATTAGGACCTAGTTAATAAGGGTCTAAGATAATTAACGATAGCAGCAAGTTATTTCAGACTTGCTTGCTCTGCTGATGAGCTCGCAATTAGGAACGATTCTGGGCTCCGTTCTGCTTTTGCGTTTTAGTGCTTGTTCAATGGACCTCTCGCGAATTGGGTAAACGCTGGTTAACAATCAGAGCCTGGTCGATGCCAAGATCCTTTAGGTCCAGATTGGACCGCAAAATGTCGGCTGAGCTACTTGCTCTTAAAGATGTTCACCTTGCCGCAATAGTAGGAGTATTAACTAGATACTGCGTTATAGGCAGCCATGCGATGAGGTTAGAATTCCTGTCGAAAGCAAACTACCATACCTATATGAGAGTCCAGCATTTGCAAGACTGTGATTGAAACATCTCGGCAGCTATATCTTTGATAAATCAAGCGAATTGACATGGAATAATCCGTACAAGAAATATTTTAGGCGAGTTCTTGGTATTATTATCAGTTTTGAATTCTGGAGTAAATATTCTATTGTTACCGCTGGAATACTAGCTTTCTTGGATTGATCACTACTCGGCTCGCTATCTTTGGGCGCTGCTCACTTGTCAAAAATTTTACATGTGAATGCATAACAACAAAGTTATCCAGTTGAATTCGTGCAAGAGAGTATGCGGATACCTCATAAGAAATTCTATGGCCGCTTGCGTCAATGCTAAGAAATTATGTTTAACTTATATGCTGCCTGTTTATTTGAATTACTGGATTGTGTGTTCTATAGGTTTCTCTATAAAACTAAACTACGAAAACATAATTTGTGAGCAATTTAAGCCTATATAGATATACAAATTAGAGCTCTTGGTATTCGGCTAAACGATTAACCGGATAGGGCATTATTCGAATAATAATATTCGGTTTGCAGTATCTGGATAGTCGTCCCAATGGGACAATGGCCAGTAAGAACCCCTACGACTAAGGAGAGGTAAGGTTCACTGAGAGCGAAAAGTTCGTTAGACATACCGCGGTTTACCTTAAGCCAGAAGGATCTTGCGACTACGCATGTGTTGGTAACTCACCAGCGCCTACCCAGCTCAGCCAAGGCCCACCTGTCCATTAGCAAACCGCAATAGGACAACGGTGCGTCCGTCGTTCCTGACCTTGCAGTGAAGTCAGGGCTAGTATTGCCGCTCTACTATCTGAATGGATCGTCACCTCCCTAAAGGTTGGTGCGCTTCAAAGCAATATATCTGTCGCTGCCTTAATAGCAGCCACTTCCGATTGAAAAACGGTGCAATAGGCGGGAAGCTTTAAACTAAGGTTAATACGAAGCTCCCGACAGTAAACTCCTCCGCCAACTTCGACCCATTCGTGAGGAAGCTCACCGCGCCTCTCCTCTAACGACTCCTTCCGCCCAATCGTTCCTTGAGGGAATAAGAGCAAGTTGTTGGCTGGGCGAGAATAATACTAACAATGAAATAATTCTTCTTCAGGAGTTGACACTACTAAAACCTTTAGCAATGGTAGTTTTAAATTAAAATGGCTTAAAATGTGGCCATTTAGTATCTGTATTGAAGAACATATCTTCTGAGCCCAAATCGTTGTAATTTTTTTAGGTTTTCTGTAGTCACCGTTGTTTTGTTGTTTTCAGAAAAGATCGGCACATTTGCAAATAACAGTTCTTCATATATTAGATAATAAATGTCCAATGTGGAGTCTGCGGTATGACATGTGGTCCTAGTTCATTAGAACCATATGACCCTTCATCAGTTACTATTTAGGTATCCACATGAAAATAAATCGATTGTGGAATACTAGATCCGCCTTCACGATACGTGTTTGTCGTCTTCTCCTTCTTAAATAACCTAATTTTGACTTAATTTTCCAAAACCAATTTGTTGTTTTTGGTTATGATGCTATTGTCAAAATTTTTATATTATTTAAAAAAATTATTCATTTATTTATTTAAGAATCCAGTTAATATAAAGCATATTTCCACTTTCCACCACTTTCATTTAAGGAAAAATAATATGAGACTGAATGTGCATAACTATGTATTTAAGTGGGTCTTTAAATGCATACATTTTATTTTGTTCACATAAATCTTTTATTCATTGAAAATTAGATTATCGAAAAGTTGTTTGAGCGATTCGCAGTTTTCTTTATTTACACCAAACCAAATAATTTTCATTTTCCCGCTGTGAAAACGCGAAATACACATTGCACACAAGCATGCCAGACACACACACTCGCATATAAGTCTATAGTATATATATATGTATATACAACAGATCCATCTGTGCGTTGAAAACACGCTCAGCAGCATTGAGGATTTGTTTTCTGAGCGGCTACAAATCAAAACATCTGTCATGCTAGAAAGCCAAATCGCATGCTGCGCGCACTCCCCGCCCCCCACACAATCTACAGACTCGCATATGTAGATTCCTTCACAGCACCACCAAGCAATCAATTTAAAATCGAAAAAATCCAGTCATTCGCGTATTCATTCGCGCCTTCGATTTAAATGCGCGCTTGCCACTTGGTGGCTTTTGCTGTTGGTGGTGTTGTTGTTCTTGTTCTTGTTGCTGTTGCAGCTATTGCCTCTGCCACTTGCGTTGCCGTTGATTGCTATGGGCCGTTGTCGAATGTTGAATGTTGATGTTGAGATACAAATTATCTTAAATTGTATCTGTGGCAAATTCGTCTTGTGGATTTGTTGCTTGCCAACTTTGTATTTCACTATTCACTATTTGGTTTCTATGTTTGTTTATTTGTTTTGGTTTTTTTTTTTGTATTTGTAATGATCTGTTAGTTGGTTTTTATTGTTGTTGTTATTATAGTTGCTTGTAAGTGGTCGCTCGTTTTCTCAATAGCCTGCTGTTGCACGAAAGATGCGTGTGTCCCCACCATTCCAAATTCACATATGTGAGCCTGCCACGTAGTACCCAGTAGGAAAAATTTAAAGTGATTGAGAACTAATAAACGAACTTTGAACAGTGCTGTCTAAGATTCCTGTCGAGAATACTAAGTTGATATCTAAAGAATAATTGTTAAGTCTTTTGTTATGGTATATATATTAAATGGTAATCGTATAAGAAATATCAAACAATTCCTTTTAATAAAAATTTCTTTCAGTGATTGGCGGCAATAGTAATCACGCTTTAGCTGAGTTTCTTCAGTAAGTTTCTACCATACGATTGTTTCTTGGATGCATTTAAGCATACACATTCATTTTTAAAGTTTAAAGTTCAAAGTACCTTTCGGAAACAATTTAAAAGCATCGGGTGAATTTTTTTAAGTTGAAAGAGTTTCTCAAATATACGCCCTTTCGTTCGATAATCTGTTTCCATCTAGACGGCAACTTCATAATACCCCTCTCGTAGGAGTCCCCCTCCTTATTTGCGAAGAACTCAGACAGCCACTCTTCACAAGCCTCTTTTGAGTTCAACTTTACACCATCAATAGCAATCGCCCTGGACAGAAACAAGTGGTAATCACTTGGCGCTATATTCGGGATATATGGTGGATGCGATCAAACCTCCCATCCGAACTCCCGTAGCTTCTAACGAGTCATCAACGAAGTGTGTGGCCTGGCGTTGTCCTGGTGGAACACAACACCCTTCCTGTTGGCCAATTCTAGACGCTTCTGGTCGATCGCCTGCTTCAAGCGGTCCAGTTGTTCGCAGTAGATGGTAAACTTAAGCGTCTAGCCTTATGGGAGCAGCTCATAGTGGACGATTCCCATCTAATCCCACCTTCCTGGCCGTCAATCCTGGCTTGGCTACTGTTTAGGACGATTCACCGCTTTTCGACCACGACCGTTTTCGCTTGATATAGTCGTAAGTGATCCACTTTTCGTCACCAGTCACCATCTGCTTCACAAATGGGACGAGTTCGTTCCGTTTCAGCAGAATATCGCAGGCGTTGATTCGATCCATAGGTTTTATTGCGTCAAATCATGCGGCACCCAAACATCAAGCTTTTTTGTATATCCAGCGTTCTGCAGATGGTTTAAAATGGTTTGGTGACTAATTCCCATCTCCTGGGCGATGTCACGAGATGCCATATGCCGGTCTAACGCGATGTTTTCCATGATTTGATCGGTATTCGTCGTCACAGCTCTTCCGCCGGCTGGCTTATCCATGACGTCGTTTTCACCCGCTCTGAATCGTCGAAACCATTCCTCCACAGTTCGAAGTGATAGAGTACCATCCCCCGTTAGTGAACTCCATGTTTACACGTCTATAAATGTTGAACGCAATATGCAAACTTGCGTCATTTTGTAGGTTATGCCAAGAATTTTCAAAGATGTATGGTATTGCCAGATACGAGCTCTGTACCGCTTTATACATATCCGCGAAATTCAAAAGACAAAAATGTGAAAGGGAGATATTTGCTAACCTAATATATCCTACTTTCGACATTAGATATCCATAGAGTTTTCTTTGCAGAAACTTTATGGTGTATTTCGCAGTGAGACCTGAGGCGCCTTGTCTTCGAAACCATTAAATTTCAAATCATTTTTCTTCATTCTCATTTCCAAGAATTAGGAAATAAAATAATATAAAATTAATTCAAATTTTCCATATCAATGCCCTCGACTAGTTTATTTTGTTCTAAATAATATGGCCTAATAATCGATTTGATGAAAATGACGGTCAAAAAATATATTTTTCGCTCTAGATCGATCGTATCATTCATGGATCTACTGTTAGCAAAATATACTATTTTTCTTAATAACGTCACCAGATAGCGTGTAATTTGGATTACTTAAATATTCCTTACCAACTCAATCGGTTTGTTAATATTCCATTTACAGTTGAACTTCTATTACTCGAATGTCCCCGTAACTCGAACTTTTGATTGACAATAGAAGTTAAATTTCATAGAAAGTTTTTGTGGACTATGGTGATTCGAGTTAGGGAAGTTCATTGGTATAAAAATATACACATATCACAACAGACTTGCTTAACAATTTTCCTACCCACCCTCCGTTTTTGGTTGCAACCACTTTAAATTTGTGTGTGTGTGTGTGATTTTCACTGCGCTGTTGTTGTTATTGCAAAGATTTTTGGCATTTAGCGGCGCCGTGGTGAGAGATTTCAATTTAAACATTAAACTGACAGATTTATCAGGTATTAACCGAAATATGCGTTCGCACACGTTGCTCTCTCCAGTTGCTGGTGATGATTAACGCCGAAATGCAACGGGAAAAGCAACCACAGCACGAGTGATGCCATTAAAATGCATCACGCCTCTAATGGAATGCCCATTTTTATGTCTTTTTTATATTCCACAAGTACCATTAGCAACAATTGCCCTTTAGTTGCATAATTATTTGGCTTTAAAAATTTCCAAATGCCATGAAATAAATTTAAACGGTTTAATATTTTTTTGGAAAATTTAAAATAATTTTTTGGAAATGAATTATTTTTCGTTCAAACACACGAAAAGGTCCACAAAACTTGTATGAATTTATCATTATGAAAACTTATCAGAAGTCAGTTCTTATGCTCCTTGTGACAAACTTCATTTCATCGTACGATCAGTTGTGGGATCTAATAGATTGCCTTAAAATATAAGATATATAGTTGCCTATTCGGTTAGGTTCCGTTAGGTTCATAGGCTGACCCTCGTGAAACGAAGGATCCCACTTGAACAACTAAAGGCGTCGGTCGATTGTGATGCCAAAAAGACTCCTAAATATGGATTGCAAAGATGATCCTTATATATCGTAATCTGCTTTGCGTATATGATAAATTTTAATAATATCCATTTCAGCCAGTTCTAATACGTAACTTTGCTAAAATTGCTGTAACGAAGCAATTTGAGCTCTTCAATTAATTGATTTCGATTTTGAGTCTAATAGTACCATAAAGCTTAAGTTATCAATATCGATGTGTTTAGAAGACGATATTGTTTCATGGGAGTACCTATAGTTATGTTCGGTTCATAAGAAGATCTCTATGAGTGGAGAGAATCTCACCTGTACATAGAATCTATCCTGCACTGTTAACACTGATGCTTTGAGATGATAAAAACATTCCTACTGGATAAAAAATGTACTCTAGATTCGACAAAGCATCTTACACATAATTCTTAAGTCGTCTAATGTCAATTCCAGCCAATTTGCAAGGTTCACATAAGATATGCCTAACGAGGTGTTTTCAACTAAGACTCGCGAATGCTTGAAATTGGAGGAGGAAGTGCCTCAATTAATCTAAATTGTCTAGCGTCTGGCGAGATCTTTCGACTCACCGTCTCTCTTTCAGCAGAATTTCCATATTATATTTAGATAATATGCCTATAGGTCCCGGTATACATGTATTATATATCTACTTGATTTAATGTCACTCTTAATCATACGAAGTTCTGGCAAGAATGGTACCACTTTAGCAGCATTCCATTTGAGTTTGGTGCCTATGTCGGTAGTCGGCCTTTCAACTGCTGCCGAGATCCTATTTGAGGTTTTATGCAACCCCTACATCCCTGATCATAATCTTCGTTATACATAGTGTGATTTAGAAAGACAGTTGAAGGTCAAACCTATTATCTTTGGCGAGTATTTTAATATTGTTGGCTTTGATATAAAATAAAAGTCTCTTTTATGTCGTTTTCTTGTAAAGTATGGTTAAAAGGAGTAAGTGTATGCGGTTTACAGAGGACAAACTAGGTCAGTCAGAGTAAAAGTCTGTCTATATAAGAAGCACGTGATCACTGATCAGGCTAAATGTTCCAAGTGTAGATCATTATCTGATAGCAGAAATTATTTTGAAATATATTTATGTTTATCTTTATTTATTTTTTTAGTTTAAATTCTACTCTCTGATTTTAATGAACATACAACTAACTTTTTAAGCGTAATGAGTCTGACGAAGAGCTATTATAATACAGCGATTGATCATGTTGAAAGCTATCTATGAGTCTATGAGTGCTAACTATTAGAAAGCTAGTGTACTCAAGCAGGGCGGCTACTTGTTTATAGTTTTTGGAAGTCGAGAGTGATAGTTATGTGTAAGAGATATACGTATTAGAAGACTTGCCACTTGCGGCATGAGGAAATATTCGGATTTTAGGAATGAAATCGGGTGCCTGAGGGTTTTAACATTAAGGTTAATGAGTAGTATTATATTAGCAAGATATTAACCACCAGCGTTCCAAATTACTAATTACCAATTGCTTAACCTCTCCAGCACAACACAAGGCGCCATGCGCATTACTGACTAAATAATCTTAAATTTCATAAAAAACGCTCCGGAAATTTACGTCTTCACAAGTAAAACCGACAAATATAATACTATGGCATTTTGAGCGGAATTAGCGCGTTGCTAAAGAATTCCATTAAGAGTATACAAAATAAATAAATAAAATAGCATTATTTTCAAATTAAAATGTTTTAAGTCCATACACTGTGAAGACTAAATCTCAACTGACGACCTGACTAAATGAAATCAAAAGCGTACGCTTTGATAAGCACCGCCAACGACATACATACATATACATATGTACCTTAAGACACTTTGACGCGCGCGACACTTTGATGAGCACCTCAAGCGTTTAAGCGCCAAAGCTGTAAGGTGATCTGTAGCTTCAAACTTCAAAGTGGCTCTCAAGATCAAAGAAATGAAAAAAATAGGCAAAACAATAACAACAATGTTGTGTTACAATAATGACAGCAAAATAACAGTTGTTTGTATGTACGTATGAATAGCGCAAATACAAGCGCGCACAATGACAGCTAGTTTAGACGTATGACGCTGATGATCGAGTATAGCGCAGTTCAAATGGACAGCGGCGCGTTGACCGCTTGACAAACAAATCAATCAAAGGTTGTTGGAGAAATCCAATGTATTACACGCGATTGCCGATTTCCGTGTGATTTTTGTTTTTTAATAATTTATTTGATTTGTTTGAATTTGATTTGTGATTTCTTTGATTTTCAATCAATTTGAATTGTTTCGACGATTTTTATGGATTGCGCGGTACAAACGCGCCGCGCGCTTGCAAGCGCTTGACCAGCGCTATGGCTTACTTTGTCGGGCGGTGCAATATCTAAGCGATATATTTCATTGCATTACGCGTTATTATTATAAAGAATTTGCCAGAGTTATGACCACGTTAAGACGCCGCCTTGATCGATGTATATATTTGTTGTGCCGCGCCGCGCGCCGCTAGCCGCCTAGCGCGCTTTATTTGGGTATCAAGTCATCTCAACGACTAAAATTGATCGACGTGCTGCGTTGACGGATTAATTTTCAATTTGGCCTAAAGCACATTATGATGGATGGCCGGTGACAGTGTTAGGCTGGCTGACTATAATGTACGCAGTTGCTGCGGTAAGCGCGGTATGTTAAGCGGTGCGCGGTACGAGTTGCGCGCGGTCTATACTGCCATGTACATATGTGCGCGCTATGTAGCGGTACGAATTTATGCGTTCAATCATTTAAGTCGCCGTTTCCACATGTCGCCGCGCAACATTGCTGCCTTAATTTCTAGCTGTAAATATATATGTATGT
The DNA here is from genome assembly GCA_031772095.1 of Zeugodacus tau. Lineage (NCBI taxonomy): Eukaryota > Metazoa > Arthropoda > Insecta > Diptera > Tephritidae > Zeugodacus > Zeugodacus tau. Next base: position 14,119,035 of record CM062651.1, on the reverse strand, counting down.
ATGCACCTACATATATTTGCCGGCAAACACACAACATTTTGTGACTTCAATTCATTTTCATTATTTTTCCGTGGATTAGACGCTCATGGTCGGCAGGCCATCATTCAAAATTCACTTGGCATGCCAAGTGACAAAAATACGCGCACACTCGCTTATTATGAAAAATTGCGTCAAACGCTCCGAAAAATACGCCATGAAAATTGATGGAGGAATTCATAATTTCACATATTAGTGGATATTTGTGGACTTCAGCTGCCTACAACTGTGTTGTTTGTATAAAAGTAAAAATAATAAAAAAAAATAAAAATAAAAATATACAAAAACTGACTAATTAATTAAAAGGTAACAACTAATGTGTTGTTGTGTTTGTTGTTAAAAGTGATGGCTTTTTAAATCGCAGCGTTATTAGACAATGGAATGGATTGAATGGTGTGCTTTTCTTGCTACAATGACGCCGACAAGCATGGACAGCGGTGCTTAGTTGATTACTTTTAGTACTGTTGTTGTTATTGTTGTTTTCACCTCATCAATATCATTCATCATATTTTTTAATGCAAACAAATGAGTTATCAATGTAGCACGTATGGCAACTAACTGTAAATCAAAGCAACTACTACTTATTGACGCAAAACAAAAGTGAGACAATTTCGAAAAGTATTTCATAAGTACTAATACATATAATCATTAAGAGCGCCAAATGGTATTTAGCATATAAATTCGTGACTTTTGAAATACGCTCAAGAAATAGCACAACGCATCCGGTGTTCGCTTAAAATTCGTTTAAGTGTATTAAAAAACTGTTTTTCTTAAGTAGAACAAATTAATTTTTATGATTTAATAATTTTTATTTTATATAATTTTTTTTTTTCAAAAGTGCTGTTAATTTCACCTATATTGTGTAAAAGTTGGCTAGTTTACAAATATACTATTATTAAATATATTTATATACTTATATTTAATATGAATTATTCAACTACCTATATAATTTTCTCCTTAGCCTTGTGTCTGTATTGTTTTACCCCTGTAAAAGAAAACAAAGTGGAATTTATATTGTGTTGAAAATAGTGGCGGATTGAGAAACAATTTTTTGGGGGGGGGGGGGTGTGTTACGAAAAGTTTTATTACTCAACGTTTTTTAATATACGTTTTGTTTTTTGTAGAATATGACGCTAAAAAAGCACGAGAAATATTTTCTTTTTATGAAAGGGTGATCAACTGTTCAGAACAAAACTTTCTTGCGGAGATGAATATAGCGAACTTCAGGCAAGCCTTTTCGGAATGCTCTCGAAGCTTTAGAAGCAGTGAACAAAACGTCTTTTGGGAATATTTTCAAGATTTTACGCATATTGGCGTTATTGCCTGTTTCAGTAGCATCACCGGAAAGAAGTTTTTCAAGTTTAAAGGAATTAAAACCTATTTACGAAACATGACAGGTTAAGATAGGCTTAATGGTCTAGCATCAATGTATATTCATAGGGATATTGATCTGTCAGTTGATGAAATACTAGGAGAATTCTTTCAAAAATCAAGGAAAATATAACATGGAATGTGAGATCCCGTGTAATCCTCAATTAATCACTGAGCTTCAGCGATACTGCTTGTACAAATGTAGAGAAAGTTCAAATTATATGAATACCAACAAAAATCTTGTAACTTATTATAATTGTTTATAATATGATGTCATTTTTTTGATCAATAACCTCATTCCAAACCCATATCAATGATCTCTGAGTTTAGAGGGTGTTTTAATGCCAAAAATCCGCCACTGGTTGAACACATTTCTTTGTGATTTTTCTAAATTTTTATCAATGTATCGCTGCTTGATAAACAACAATAATGTATGGAAAAAAGTCACTTTTTGGAATTTTACAATTTTATTAATTCAAATCAAATACAAGTATCAAAATATTTCAATAAAACTTAAAAAAATTGCTTAACAAAACAACGCAACCTTCAAAAGATTTTTATTATGTTTTTTTATTTTTGTTGTCAACTCGAATAAAATTCACTTATTATTATCTTTCTAGCAATTTTTCCATATTTGCTTACTTTTTAATCCTCCCCTGTACTTCCGCGGACATTTCAAGACTCAACTTTGTCCAATCTAAATCTATGTCTCTATAAAGTATAAATAAAGAAGCTCCACCGATTTGTTCAAACTTCACTTAAATCATCTACTCCATAGTCCAAACAAAGCCTAAAGATTTGGTTTGAATCGGTGAGCTCGTTCTCAAGTTACAAAATTACAACGAGAAATGCCTTTGCTTTTTTTATATTAGATAGGAGGTATCTCTATTCCCAAGAATAACTTTAAATTAAATTAACAATATTCAAACTATACGCAGAGTTTCCTTAAAACATTCACTTTCTTTTGTAATATTTTGTCCAATTTTTTCGACAATTTGTCGATATAAGCTCTAAATTAAAGACTTTCTAAAAAGTAAATATTGTATTATTTTACATTTCTTTATTTTTTACCTTTCCTGATTTACCTTTTTAAACTTTTTCGATAGGTGACAACCCTAACTAGAATTCTCGAATACTTTTTAGAGGATTTTCTTTAAAGTTTTAAATCATATTTTTTTAGGTGTCAACTATTATTATGAAATAAGAGAGCACACTTCAACTAAGACCTACATATATTATGCAACAATAAAATTTCCCATAACCTTGTTTCTTGTCTCTTAAAAAATGCATTAATATCGCCTACCGTTTGATTGAAATCTAAGTTAAACGATTAGGATGTAGTGTGGAGTCTGATTAAGAAGAGGTCCGCTTCGTTACGTGATTTAAACTCCTCAAAATGCAAAAGGCCATCCTAGAATAGGTAAAATCAGCACCAATTACAAAACGGGTTAAACGATTGATCCCTGTTGTAGTCAGTTGACTGCGAAGATGTAAGATTGTTACACAAATTATTTTTGATGGATGAATTTTCTACTAAAAGCGCATAAAATAATGGCTCAATTAAATACTGGGAGCTTTTGCATATTGTCCCAATTATATTTATCAACGCTTAATTTCGATTTCAATCAATTAATACTTTTGGTTCGCTAACATCAAGAAACAGCTTTGTAGTCCACTGTGTTCGATGAAAGATATAGCGGAGAGTACTGATGTCTGAACTTACTTCAAATAACGGCTGTGAGTTTAAGTACTTTCCTCTTAAGTAATAAAAACGTCTTATGCGGTGTGACACGATTTCAATCATTTTAATAGTACTTCATCTAATTTAATTATACTTGGGGGACTATAAGACTATAGGTTTAGTAATCTGTTGATTATTCCTATTAAACAACAAAAGGTCTAGGAGCGGTCTTTATGAGAAACATTGTGGCTTCAGCCAATTCAACAGCACTCTCGTGTCAGTTATAAGTCTCTGACAGCAATAACTTACACATGAGGGAACTAAGAACATGGGTCCTTTGTTTCTTAAAACTTTGCTCTTTCTATCAATGGTATATGTACAATATATATTAAGAGGGGGGAATAGAATGGTTTAATTCATTATTATTTTGATAGTAGCTTCTGAGATTTTACGATATTGAGGCTTATAAACATTTTTGTGTTTTTGGTTCCGAAGCTGTAACTTAGAACATCCTGTAGCCTTTCATAGGATAAACGAACGAGTCGATTATCGATAATTAAAACATTTAAAGAGATAGATTTTTCTTGAATATTTATTTTTATATATTGATTTATCAAATACCTTTTTTGTTACTTCGCTATCGCCTTAGACATATAGGCGCTTCCAAACTTGCTGATAATAGTTTTTGAATTTTTAACCATTAATAATGAAAACATTACCTTAGAACGCATGTCAGTTGATGATATCAATATCCCCTTCAATCAATTAGCAAAAAATATTGCACAATAATGAAAAATTCTGATTCATAGAATTCCTCCACACCAAAACCTCCATACCAAAACTCCATATATAGATACCTTTTTACCAACATCTACTCACTTGTTTTGCACTTGCTGGTAAGCAACTAGTACTTTGTGGCGATTTAACTTATCCACGGTGTGTTGTCACACTCTAGAAATATCAACACAAAAAATATGCGAAAGCAAAAAGTAAAGAACACGAGGCTAAAAATATGCTAAGCGCTCCAAAGTGCGCAGCTATCAATCAAACTGCATTTACACATAAAATATCACGCAAAAAAATATAAAATAATATTTAAGTTTATTCATATCGTTGGAAATTAGTACTGATGGATTGATTGAATGATTGATCGATCGTTCGAGCGGCCCAAAAGAGTGATCAACTAACTGTTTAGTGCTTAGAGAGAGAAGAGTGGGAGAGAGAGTGAGGTGCGGTCCAAGTGGTGTGTTGCGGCAAGTTTTACTAACATTTGCTTGATTTAGCGTGATTGATGGGCGCTTGATTGCTAACAAACAGTCAGTCAGTTAGTCAGTCAGTAGTTAAATGTATATAAAAGAGCACTTGTTCGCTAAAGTTGACGATAAAATTGTAGCCGCAGCGGCTAGTCATGCTGTTATGAGCCATATGCGTTGGCTCTCAGCTGCTTACGGGGTAGCCAACAGTTTACCAACAGTTCGCTCTTCGCATGATTGCGAAACCGCTTTCTGATAGGAGTTTATTGATACTGCTCTCCTTCCAAGCCGCTAATTAGGTCAGTGGAACTAGCGCACTAATGCATTTACTCCCTCCATTAATCTGTTTTTTTTTCTACATTACTTATTTAGCTGTGTGGGTATGTTTTTTGCGTGAATCCCTCCTGTATATGTTATACAGTCACCACATCGGAATGCGATTGATCAAATGTCACAGAAGGTGAGGGTGAATCGAATAACAGAGAGTAATTGTTTTTACACAAGTGGGTGAGGTAATTGTTTCGTTGTTGGTTATCTTTCTATCAATTTTTTAATTTATGACAAAATCCAAATGATATTGGAGAACTATTGTATGGTGGAGTTCAGAAGTGGTTCATGATTAGATGGCTTGATAAGAAGATGAGTTAAGACAGAAATAACAAATAAAAACTGATTTCAATTTATGTATAGCTGTATTCAAGTCTCTAGGCACAAACAGTTCCACATAAGCTTACATTAAGTCAATCGTGCTCCCAATAGATACCCAGTTAAGCGACAACTAACAAATCGGCCGATAAAATTAGCTGTAATGCTTTCCCGATTTCTTTTAAATGGAAATATTACTAACCGTGAAAAGAATCCCTTTTTAACTGTATGAAGGCTATGATTTCGTAATTGTGAGGTTTGTCTTTAAGATGTCAAAAACGTTTCTTAAAACATATCTATGGTGCTTCAAGATACTAGAACCAATCATTGGTCCAGGAACAAAAGATCCTAAAAATCTTTAAAGCTTAAAGCCTTTAAGACTAATAAAGGTTGTCAAATATATCACGGAAGATAAGTGACGACGAATACGGATCAAATCATGGAAAACATCGAGTTAGACCGGCATGTGGCATCTCGTGACATCGCCAAGGAGATGAGAGTTAGTCATTTTATACCATGCAGAGGGAATCATCCACTATTAGCTGCTCCCATATGGCCAGACGCTTAATTCTACCATCTACGGCGAACAACTGGACCGTTTGAAGTAGACGATCGACCAGAAGCTTCCAGAATTAGACAACAGGACGGGTGTAGTGTTCCACAAGGACAACGCCATACCACACACTTCGTTGATGTCTCGTCAGAAACTACGGGAGCTCGGATGGGAGGTTTTATCGCATCCACCATATAACCCGGACATAGCGCCAAGTGTTGCTGTTCAAGGCGAACGTCATTTGTGGTGTTCAGTTAAACTAAAAATTAAAGGTTATCCTTTGCAGAGGTTGCCACAATCTATTATAGTAAATATTTTCATGAAGAGTAACAAATATTAGTCAATGTAAACAAATTTGGGAGAAGAGTCGACAAAAATTTGGCAAATTGGATGTTGACAGAAGTGGGAACCCCTCGGGAGATTAACTGAGCTCTTTTATGAACTATTCGAATTTATATTTATTGAAGCGTTTAGCTACTCGCAGGGATGTTTTTATTCCGAATTTTTTGAAGAAACTATTCCAGATGATCAATACATATCAAGATGATCAAATAAAGCATTAAGAAATCTGGATATATGGTAAACATTGCAAATTGAGTCACTTGAGTTCGTGTCGACCTCAACAGCTTTCAGTGAGCTTTAAACAGGAGGAGTTTTTATTTTGTAATTGCTTTACCGAAAGATACATAACTTATTCTTGAACAAGTTTGGCCTAATAAATATTACTATCCTACAACATCTTTAATTCTAAATGCGCTTTGCATAATTGATACGAAATTCATGAAATTCAGAAGATATTTTATGAAAACTAAATGGAGATGGGACTCAATAGCATAGTTTATGGTGCTGTTACTATAAATATTTGTTTTGGCAATAAAACGTATACTTTTATAATATGACAAAAAAATATCCAGATCTAAATTTAAACCTTGATCTGAGGAGATCGGCTGTTAAAAGTAGAAACTTATGAATTTGTCAACTGAAAAGTCAGTTATTTATTTATCCGACTTATATTTTCGTTTCGTTAAACAATTCTCAAAAACAGATTTTACTCAGATATGATCCTTCCATAAATTACTTTCAATAACGGTTCCAATATAGCAGATTATTTAGTACTTCTAACGAAACACTCTTACACATAGCAATAAAGAGTCTAACTATATTATCTGACAAATCTTTGTTTTCTGCTCACCCGTTATAAATAATCGTATAAGTAGTATGCGCAACGGTAAAAAAAGCCTGAATTTGGAAATTCGACAAAAATGTGACGAGTGATTGGAGGCACCACCACAACAACACGTAAACAACAAAAACGACCACAGTCAACAGCCAAAAGAAGCGAATATATACATGCATACAAATATATTTCAATATAAACTAACAACTTTATTGAAAGTAATTTATTCCAGGGCACCCAATAAAATGGGTAACTTTATAATGATGCCCATAAATAATCGAATGGCAACAAAGACGATGACGACGACGACGGCCAGCAGCCTGCCGCTAAATCGAAGGCGACGAAGAAGAGCGACGATGCGACAGCTCTGTACTGAACAGCTCTAAACAGCGTTGCATTTTTTCCATAGCTGCAGCAGCAACAGCAGCTTGTAGCGTGTCCTATAACGCGCTGGTGGCGGTGTGTGACAAAAATCACAACAACAGCAAACTAAGCTGAGCTAAGTGCGCTGTGACACATGACTTCAAGGAGCTGTCTACACACACACACCGATATATGTATGTGTGTATAGTACTACCATCGAGAGCGGCGATTAAAGTTGGAAAATGTATGCGCGCGGGCGCAGTTTGTTTATTTGGAAACTCTTGTGGATGCCACATAAAGAAGCAGAATATAAGCGATGCAAACAAATGCTTGGAGTTATATATATCGAGAGAGAAATGCCAACAAACAATGCGGGAATCACATAGACTTTGAAATATGGCGAGAAATTGTGCAACTATGGGCTTGTAAAGGGTGGTTCATATGCTGTATATATTTTCTCCTTAATACATATACTTTTTTCGGTGAAAATGTATACAGAAGGTTAGAAACATGTTAAAATCCATAAAATTGTTAAGAGAGTAGAAGTGTTTAACGGAACAAAGAGTGTTCGATTGGGATTTGAGATCTTTATTCGCTTTCTCAAGGTATCACGCCAACTCAGTCTGAAAATTTTTTGTAGAAACATCATGTATTATTCACTTATAAGGTCCAATTGCTCTTCATTTGAAATCTTTATGCAGCTCGCGATGAAGCATGAATTAAGAACTATCGCTTCAGTCGTATGCCTATTTTCGTACCCTGAACTGCGCACGTTGTGATCTATAATACTAGCTCAATGATCTACAAACTTCCCTTCGTCATCGTTGGACCTACTTCGTCAACTCCCATAAAGGACCTATGTTATAGAAACAGTTCGTAGCATGGCAGTTCTGTTCCAACAGTTCTGTTATCTTAAATCTCGCTCTCGAAGCTTCAATACGACGCCTTTCTACCTTCGTTAGTTCCACTAAAAGACCGATGTTACGGGAACAATTCGTCGCTCCGATTGCCATCATGAGTCTAGATCCATGCGGAACGACCTTTTCATGAGTTCTTATGAAGAGATGTTATGGAAGCTATTTGCCTAAGAGTCAGGTTCTTTTAGCAAAGCTCAAGCAAACCATTCGGGAAATAGAAGCGCAAAAAGTGACCAATATCTTGAAAAATTCCTTACTACTCATCTAGTCAAGGCATCCATAGAAACAAAGCCATTGTGTGATCTTGAGAATAAAATAATATTTAACGCTAAAAAATCATTCTCTCTCACTTTTTAGAAATTTTCAAATAAATCACCATATGAACCACCCTTTATAAATACACATGTATTCGTAAAACCATGCCTTCTAGTGTAGATTTGAAGTGTATCGCGTCGAAGTCTTGCATTGTTGTCGTTCTTGTCGCTTTTAGTGTGATTGAGGAGGTGGTTTTGCGCTTTGCAACACAAATTAAAAGGAAATATTGTGTGCGCAGACGGACAGAGCTCGAATTGACTGGTGACGACGATGCGATGTCGTTTGCGCTCAGATATGGGTGGTGTGCCAATCAATTGAGAGGCACACACACACACAAACACTTGTGGAGAAAATAAAAAAACAACTGCGCAGCCGTAAATGCGACGGCGAGGCAATAGTAGAGTTGAAAGTAAGAAAAAGTCACCAACACCACAAAGTCAAAGCGGAGTCATTCTGTGTGTGTCAACTTGCCCGATACTCCGATATATTATTGTTACGACTGGTTATTGTCGATTGGTGTGAGTAGTGATGGTACAATACTCCGCTTGCTGGCTTGGTGCATCAAGTTCATAATTTATGCGAGTTTACGTGATTTCGATACATGACACATTATTTACACACATACAAACATGCCTTGATTTGTGGCGCGGCGTAAGGAGGCAGGTGGCAGGCGATACGCCACACACTTGGCACTGTGCTGTTGCAATGAAATTCAATCACTTGACTGCATTGAGTATAAATCTCTGAAGGCATAAGATTATTTATTCATTCACTTGTCAGGAATTTTTGCAATACTCACATATCAGACTTGCTTGATTGGCGCTACAAGCATATGTGTTGATCGGGATCAAGTTAAGCAATACAATATTCGTTTTTTAATTGAGGGACTTGCACTTATACGTTGGTTCAACCGATAATGAAAGTAGCAAATTGAAAAAAATAAAAATATATTTTTCGTTTCGTTCGATAATTTGTTTCCAACTTCATAATACCCCCCTCGTAGAAGACCCCCTCCTTATTTGCAAAGAACGACAGCCACTTTTCACAAGTCTCTTTTGAGTGCAACTTTACACCACCATGGGCCTTCGCCATGAACAGGAACAGGTGGTAATCACTTGGCGCTATGTCCGGCCTATATGGTGGATGTGATAAAACCTCCCATCCGAGCTCATGTAGCTTCTGACGAGTCATCAACGAAGTGTGTGGTCTGGCGTTATCTTGGTGGAACACTACACCCTTCCTATTGCCTAATTTTGGACGCTTCTGGTCGATCGACTGCTTCAAGCGGTCCAGTTGTTCGCAGTAGATGGTTGAATTAAGCGTCTGGCCATATGGGAGCAGCTCTTAGTGGATGATTCCCTTCCAATCCCACCAAACATACCAAAACCTTCCCGGCTTGGCCACTGTTTGGGACGATTCGCAGGCCTTCGACCATGACCGTTTGTCGCCAGTCACCATTCGCTTCAAAAATGGGTCGAGTTCCTTTTCAGCAGCATGTCGCAGGTGTTGATTCGGTCCAGAAGGTTTTTTTGCGTCAAATAATGCGGCACCCAAACATCAAGCTCTTTTGTGTATCCAGACTTCTGCAGATGGTTTCAAATGGTTTGATGACTAACTCCCATCTCCTGGGCGATGTCACGAGATGCCTCATGGCGGTCTAACTCGATGTTTTCCATGATTTGATCGGTATTCGTCGTCACAGGTCTTCCGCCGACTGGTTTATCCATGGCTCTGAACCGTTGAAACCATTCCTCCGCAGTCCGAAGTGATAGAGTACCATCCCCCAAAACACCATTAATCTCAGAGAACGTTTCTCTAGCGGATTTGCCTTTAACGAAGGAAACTTTTAAAATAGCGCGAATTTCGGCGTTAGTGAGCTCCATGTTTACACGTCTATAACTGTTGAACGCAATATCCAAACTAATCTCGCATAGCGTCGTTTTGTAGGTTATGTCAAGACCTTATACATAGGCGCGAAATCCAAAAGAAACAAGTAAGGAAGTACTAAGTTCGGGTGTAACCGAACATTTTATACTCTCGAAATTTATTTATACAACTTTATTTATATTATAAAATACACAATTTGACCCACATATTCGTCATACATATTGTATAAAGTCCATTGAAAGTTGGAAACCAGGTTAGAAGCACCGAGGTCTTCATGCTCGATATATGGGGCCTTGAAAACCTATGGTCCGATTTCGGCGATTTTTAGAATGAGGCTGCCAACTATAAACGTAGTATTTTTGCAAAGCTCTGCACCGATATCTTCACTAGTGCTTACTTTATATATTGTAAAGTAAACGATTTAGATCGTCTTCAAAGTTCTGGTATATAGGAAGTAGGCGTGGTTGTGAAGCGATTTGGCCTATTTTCACAACATATCATTGGGATGTACGCCACGCCCATTTTCCTTTTGTTTATACAAATCTGAGTGTAGCTTCCATCTGCCATTTCCTATGTGAAATTTAGTGTTTCTGACGTTTTTGGTTAGTGAATTAACCCACTTTTCAACCAATTTTCAACCTAACCTTTGTATGAGAGGGGGGCGTGGTTATTATCCGATTTCTATCATTTTTGGACTGTATAAGGAAATGGCTAAAAAACGACTGCAGATAGCTATAGCTCTATTGGTGTGCGAGATATATACAAAATACCTATTTGGGGGTGGGGCCACGCCCACTTCCCCAAAAAAATTACAGCCAAATATGCCGCTTCATAGTGCGATCCTTCATACCAAATTTTATTTCCATAGCTTTATTTATGGCTTAGTTATGACACTTTATGTGTTTTCGGTTTTCGCCATTTTGTGGGCGTGGCAGTGGTGCGATTTTGCTCATTTTCGAAAGCAACCTTCCTATGGTGCCAAGAAATAAGTGCGCCAAGTTTCATCAAGATATCTTAATTTTTACTCAAGTTACAGCTTGCACAGACGGACGGACGGACGGACGGAGGGACAGACAGACATTCGGATTCGAATTCCACTCTTCACCCTGATCACTTTGGTATATATAACCCTATATCTAGCTCGTTTAGTTTTGGGTGTTACAAACAACTGTTATGGGAACAAAACTATAATACTCTCTTTACCAAATTTTGTTGCGAGAGTATAAAAAGGCGGAAGGGAGATATTAGCCAGCCTTTATTTCGGAAGAACTGAAATTAAAAATAAAAAGGTGGCAACTCTGCCAAAAATATATTTGGAAAAGGTTTATTTATATTTAAAATGCAATTTGTTTCCCAACAATTCATTTAAATACAAATTATAAACAGGTGGCAACCCTATTCTTTTATGAATATACATATGTATGTATATAAAATATATTTTTAAATGAGAGTCTTCTTAAAACTCTTGTTTGATAACCATTTTGTTGTATAATTACGTGTCTCTTATAATCTTTCTTATATAAATATTTTTAAACTTATAAAAAACTATTTGTATATTATATCTTAAATTTCTATTAGACTAAACATGTTGATTTATGTGGCAGTAGCAGCGAAGAACTAAATTCGTTTTGGTCTTCATTTATTTTCACCTCGAATACAGGAGTTTAACTTCTAAAGAGTGGAGCTGTGCAGATCCCTCGTTTTATTGACCATCATTTTTTCAGTGAAACGTCTTGTTGTTGTAACAAAAAGGTCTTTCAAAATATTGCTGTTGTGACAGTTCTTGAAAGGATGCAAATTCATGAGCTTAGACCCGAATGATTTTAATGTTTAAGATTCGGTATATTAAGAATTCAAAATATCAGTTATTAAATAAGATAAATCACTTAACCTCCTTCGTTATCCACCCATCAATCACACTCCCTGCCAATAAGAGCGTTTTTATTCACTTATTTTGAACTACTTGCGCCGCCTCTAGCCTTACTTCCACGTCCAATTTTCGCGCGCAATTAATTTCGCTGATTGCTCAAAATGACGCAATCAGTTTATGAGCGTTGCAAGCAAGCGCTCAACGAAAAAACACTCACCGGAAATTTACGCGCTTTTAAGCTAAACACCAGTTAAGCTCTCGAAAAACTATAAAATAATTTTCGGCGCATAAGCGAGAGAAAAAAAGCGCTTGCAACACTAACTAACTAATAGGTTGAAGCGGTAGCGAGCCATTTGCAAAAACGTTTTATGCGCCTACTTTATTGTTGTGCAGTTTTTCATTGCCTCTTGTTGTTATTATTGTTGTTGTTTTTTGCTGACATTGCTGTTGGGTATTAAATCCGTGCGCGTAAATTACTTGGTTGCTGTTATTGGCACTGTCATGGTTATTTAGTAATTTTTTGCTACCACTTTCGTTGTTGTTGTTGCATTTGTTGTTTGTGTTGTTGATGCTTTGTTGTGTGCCACACTGATCCATGGCGCTGTAGTGTGGTTTGGCGTGGCAGCAGCGCAACAACGACGAATGAGTGGCTTATAATTTTAGGTTTTTGTCGCTGCTCTTCGCACTCCCTCTCTCTCACTCCGCCCTCTCTGCTACTGTTGTATTTTGCCACAGTTAAGCACACAAAATATTTCACATTTTGTTTATAATTTGTTGCAATTGCAACGTGCAACATGCAAGTATATTGTAATATATACACACAACACAGCAGCATAGCGGTTAACAAGCATTCGAAGCGACTAACAACAAACATAGCCACAGTTGAGTCGCCACCTCTCTACGCCTGAGTTGCAGCACAGCCCTCACATGCCACACAAATCCGCTGCATGCACTCATCATCATCCATATTCGCGCTGGTGCTGGTGTTGTTGTTGCTGGCAGCTGCATGCGCTTGTATTGGTTGATAGCGCTGGTAGCGGTGTACTTTTTTTGTAATTGTTTTCGCATTTTTTGCATCTACACATATATTTTTGTTGTTGTTGCATTTCGCACAATCATAAATTTTCCACTTCATTTGCATGTAATTCGATTAAGCCCTGTCGCATGCCTCACACCGTCGCTGTGTTAAAGCGCGCTCCTACACACACACCTACATACTCCCGTAACCACCTCAGTCCAAACAATAACAACAAAATTGCGCCGCTTCACCTATTTGATCGGCGCGCAACCGCGATGGATGTATACTGTCAGTCCCAATGTAGGTGTATACAATACTTGTTGTTGTAATTGTTGTTCCCACGCACTCCCTCCACCACCGCCATGCAATTGAGTAGCGGCTATTGGCACCTCATGTTTTGTCATAATCATAATTTTGCATAGTACAACCAACTGGTCAGCAGCGCGGCATTTTATTGTTGCTATTGCTGTTGTTGTTGTTGTTTGTTAGTTGATTATGGTGTGTAATTGTTTTTGTTACTGTTATTGCATTTTTATGGTTGCGTGCATAATTCTGTGTGCTTGTTTGCGAGAGCTTTTTTGGTGGCGCAAATTTTTTGTTGCAAGTACGGCACCACCACTTAACGGTGTAAATTTGGAGACTGCACTCGTAGGTGTACGTATATATTCAGTGTGATGCACAGTAGTGTAAAATTGCACGGACTTCATGTTAATTTTTTGAAGAAAGTTCTGTGGTATTCAGGTTTTCTGGTATAAAAGTGATACCTGCCTGCGATACAATCAAAATTCCCTACTTAATTAAATCCTTATTGGTAAAAAAAATATAAATACACATAATCCACAAAAAAACTTGGAGTTAGAGAGACTTCCGAGTTACGGAAGGTACGAAATTTCACTTCCATTGTCCATTCAAGAGTTCAAGTTATGGAGAACTTCGGGTTATAAGGAGTTCCAGTTGTGGAAGTTCAACTGTATTTGTCAAATTTCGCATAATTTTATTAAAATGATCAGACCCAATTACTCGGCATAAATTCCTCTAGAATACCGATGATCACTATGTAAAGTATACGGGGCTGTGATAATTCATGGACCGATTTCAACCATTTTCGCATATATATATAGAATATTTGCGATTTTCAGGTATTTCCGGTTAAAAATTTGCCATAGGCTACGAGATCCTCATATTCGAATCTCAACAGCGCGCTATTTATGCCTCATTTTGGCAGTTTGGCGCCAATTGGTAATGCCAAGTGAAGCCAGGTCCTTCTCCACCTGGTTCTTCTAACGTAGTGGAGGCCTCCCTCTTCATCGGCTTCCTCCAGCGGGCTTCCTGCATCGAACACTTTCAGAGCTGGAGTGCTTTTATCCATTCGAACAACGGACCTAACCAGCGTAGCCGCTGTCTTTTTATTTCTGAACTATATCTATGCTCATCGCTCATCACTCCATCATCTGCGGTATTCGCCGTTACCAATCTTTAAAAGACCCTAACTCTTCCGCAAAACCTTTCTCTTGAAAACTTAGTGCCGTCTCATCGGACGTTGACATCGTCTAACCATAAAATAGGACGGCAATAATGAGGGACTTGTGGAGTTTCGCTGTTGTTCGTCGAGACAGGACTTTACTTTTCAATTGTCTACTCAGTCCATAGTGGCACCTGTAGGCAAGAGTGATTCTGCGTTAGATTTCCGGGCTGACATTATTTTGGTGTTGAACGAATGTTGCCTTGTTTATAAATGAATCTATCTTAACACTTATCCTTTATCTTCTTAAAAATTCTGAAAGTTTCCATCTTGTGAAGAATGTTGATACTGGTGTTACTGCAAATGTATTAATTTTGAGAATATAGTGATCTACTCGACTTTATATTATTATTTTTCATAAAAGATGATTGAGATCATTTTAGCCAAGTAATACTTATCATTGAAAATATCACTATTTTTTTATAAGATCAAAATGAGTTTTGATGGCGCTAGATGTGATGCTTAACGATACTGTTTGGCGATAGATTAAAATTGCACTCTCAAAATTGATATAACCTTTATTTTAATTTGATAGTCGGTTTCCTTGGCTTACTATGTACCTCGTATAGGTTTGGGAACCAAAGGACCAAAAGTTTCGCGTCCTGATTACATGATCATCTTCAGATGTCGTTAAGAAAATACTGAGAGGTTTATAGTCCATTGGGTTAAAAGCTTTTTAAGATCTGAGCTTTTAGAGAGACAGACACTAAACTTTCTGCGGTTTTTTTGCATGTTATATTGAATACACAAATAATTGATAATATTATATACGAAAATGTCGAGGATCTGTGATGTGAGATCTCAAAACGCTCAAAGGCCTCTAAGGAACTGAAGTCTGTCAGACATATGGTATAATATAATAATATATTATTAGATACCCTAAGCTGCTGTCTTAAGACCTATACTCTAGAACTTTCTTAATTATAAAACCGTGACTAACGAATATTTCGGAACGTATATTTAGACATATGTATATTCAAAGATCTAAAATAATCATTTGACTCGGGGGAAGTAAAGACTGTTTCACTATTTGGATCTGATCACTGTTAGCTGGTAATTTTTGCAAGAACTATTAAATCGTCTCTTAGGAGTCTTTTAGAAAATAAGCCGAAATTTCAAAGGTAACAATCGAAAGAAGGTCAACGGTTCAGCTCACTTTCAACACACTTCACACACTGTACCTCGCAAAATACATCCACTCACAACCATCATCACTGCCACCTCACAAATAGCGTCTGATAATAACTTAAATAGTGGCGGCATGATAACATGCAGTCCATCGATTTGGCGATTGTTGTTGTACATGTTGTTGTCATTAATATTGGTTGGTTGAAATTGGTGTGAGTAGTAGTGTTGGTGCACCAGCAGTGGATATCATAATTTTGGTTTTAAAGCCAGTGTATAAGCCAGATTTTTTCATTATTTATATATACGAGATAGCACAGTTTCACCCGGTTTGGGGCAGTGGTGGGCGTCTACTGTTGGATTCCTGTCATGGATGGAACATGTTACGGCAGTTGTAGCTCGGTTGACCGTCAACAGGATTGGTGGCTGGCATTTTTATTGCCATCACTGTAGTTGTGTGAGTTTTATGTTATTATATTTATTGGGCTGATGTATTTAAATCCTTTAGGGTTTTCGGCTCTTCATTATTGTTAATAGTGTAGGAAGGAGATAAAAAAGTACAAAATTTTGCTAAAATGAAGTTCTTCGAAGTAGAAAGGGGATAATTATACCGTTATAATGGATAATTCATATAAAGTATAGGGAATTGAGCTTTTAAGCTCATTGAAAGACATATAAAAGCTTTAGAGCTTTTTTTTTAATTTGCTGATCTGTCAATAATTCACTTATCTATTAAGAATAGTACCAAGAGCTATTGAAAATGTTGGACTTACGTGCAAAAGCTCCAAAATATTAGTCTGAGCTTAATAAGCTTTCAAAAATTAGAAGAACATTTTTGGATTTTTCAATATTTAATATTCAACATACGGAATTTTAATGTATATATTTTCACACAGCTAATAGAGCTCTTAATTTTTTATTAGTTCTTAAAAATACGTAAAAACTATTTCTTTCATTTAAAACGACTAAGCCTATCTTTAAGCAAGGACTTTCCTCGAATGCAATACTTAGAATGTGCAACGACAGCTTTTTCAAATGCTGTGCAATACCTTTAAGAAACGTTCTGAAACCAAGAATCACAAAAAAAAACTTTTTTTTTATATCGAAATCTTCAATCTTTCTTTAGATATTATTATAATAGGACGCTTCAAAGCTTACCCCTGAACAAAAGGCTTTTTTAGACATTCCGAATGTTCCACATCTTTAATATAAAAACTATTTATGAAAAGCTCAGTAAAGGTGAAAGTTTTGTTCATTACAGCTTTCATTATAATAGCAAAGCTTTCAATTTTGAACAGGTTACAGTAGTTTGATAATATTAAAAGCTTCTCGAAAAAAACCGCCACAACAAATTTATTTTATTTGTACGATTTTAATATTTATACTCGAAGACCTACAGAGCACTGGCTATATGTAGTTTCAATAAAAAAATAAGGAAAGCGTTGAAAGCTTTAAATTGCCAAGAACAGAGCGTTAATTAACTTAAAAAAATTCATGTTTGAGAGCTTCACCACCTAAAAGTATCTATAACTTTTTCGTCTTTACAATAAAGTAAAAACTTGTGAAAGCTTTATTAATTTAAGTTTTTCGACATGAAAATTATAATTTTTGAAATGAATATTAGTTGAAATTTTTTTGAAAATTAATAATTCTAGATATTAGATTCAAAGAGCTTTAAAGATTTCAAGCACTCAAGTTGATAAGATTTTTAAAAGTAATCTCTAACAATTCTAAAAGCTTTGTTGAATTAATCTCGCAACATATATGTATTTTAATGAGAATTTGGCAGATCTTTTACACCTTTAGAGCTTTTACATACATCTTTAGTGCTTTTATATCATTAATGATTTAATGCCTAAGTTTAATTATTTTAATTTCCAAAGTGAGACATAAAGTGTTTAATTACTTGCAAGACTGTCTAATTTTATTATTTCGGAAACAAACTGTTTCAGAAGCTTACAAGGAGCATGTAAAGCACTTCACTGCCGTCAACAAAGCAAACAAACACGCTTTCTATATATATTTACGAACAATATTAAACATTTCACGTTCCAACCATAAATATCCAGACATTAACAAAATTATCGAACCAGTTCCGTACAGACAATTGATCAGTGGCTCCTTCATTTAAACACTTTTGGTTTGCGATTAATACCACTTCATTTCGTTTCACGTTAATGCGATCACATTGAATGGACGACACATGTGTTAATTTATGCGACTTTCGAAAGAAAGTAAAGTGGAAGTGCCGCTAAACGGCCGATGACGCTAATGTCGCGACGGGCAGGTGTGTGCGCAAGCGCAAGTAGCGCACAAGCGCGCAAAGCATGTTCATATTAAACACTTGAATGCTTTATGAGCTTTTGTTGTTGTTGTTGTTATTTCATAATTAAGCAGCATGCAGATAACAAAGTGGATATCAAATAGCTAGATCCACATTTGAATATCTTGATTTTTACGCTCAAAAGTTGAACTTGTGTCCCGCTTGAGCTTTTGCATTGCGTTGACGCGCTTCAGCGTTGGCAGTTTGCGCGTTGTAGGCGACAAAGGCGTCGAACCGCAAACAACTGGGCGGATATTTGTATTTATGTATGGATATTTAAATTAAAGCACAGCAAAATGCTTAAACGACAGTTGGCAGCTGCCGCGTTCGTTTTTTGTTTTTCGGCTGCTATCTAGCCACATACATATGTGTGTTATACATCTGCATAACTGTTAATACATGTGTATCAAGGTGGCGTTGGCGTCGGCTGGCGGCGTGGCGTGATGATCAATTAGTGAGATTTGTTGATTGTCGTTTTACTGTTTTTGTTTGGGCGTTCAAATGGTTTGTTGTTGTTGTCATGCTGTGCTTATGGCTATGCTAATATATTTGTGTGTGTATTTATAATTTTATGCTAGCTTATAATGCATAATTCGTTTGTTGCTGCCGTTTTAGTGGCAATAAATTTCTGATTATAATTATTAATTTTTTGTTTCATATGTAGATATCGTTCGAATTTTATGCGCTTGGCTTTTTATTTGATTTGTTGACGTTCGTATTTTAGGCATTGGTTTTTTTGTGTTCGGATTTTATTTTTATACACATGCAACATGCAACTCGGAGGGTATTACAGTATTCTTAATTTTGGTGCAGGCAAAGAATGACACTTGGACAGCAGTGTACGTGATCCTTTGTGATGCCTAAAACAAAACTACAGGACCAAGATCCTTATGATTCGAGAGGAAATCTTTCGGATTACTTGGAATCTTTCATATAAGGTTATCCCTTCCGTATTTTTGGCTTTATTCAATGCTTTATAAAAAGTGTTACATTGGTCGGATCCGAGTTCCCGTAGCTTCTGATGAGTAATCAACGAAGTCTGGCGTTGTCCTGGTGGAACACTACACCCTTCCCGTTGGACAATTTTGGGCGCTTCTGGTCGATCGCCTGTTTCAAGCGGTCCAGTTTTTCGCGGTAGATTGTAGAATTAAGCCTCTGGTCATATGGGAACAGCTCATAGTGGATGATTCCCTTCAAATCCCACCAAACACACAGCAAAACCTTACTGGCCTACAATCATGGCTTGGCCAGTGGCTTGATATTGTCGTATCTGATCCATTTTCCGGCGACAGTTACCATCCGCTTCAAAAATGGGTCGAGTTCGTTCCATTTCAGCAGCATATCGCAGGCGTTGATTTGGTTCAAAAGGTTTTTTTTCGTTAGTTTAAAATGGTTTGGTGACTAACTCCCATCTCCTGGGCGATGTAGCGGATTTATCTGTAACGAAGGAAAACTTTAAAATAACGCGAATTTCGGCGTTAGCGAACTTCATGTTTACACGTCTATAACTGTTGAAAGCAATATCCAAACTAATCATGCATAGCGTCGTTTTGTAGGCTATGTCAAGACCTTTCAAATATGCTCTGTAGCACTTTATACATAGCCGTGAAATTCAAAAGACAAAAAGGCGGAAGGGAGATATTTGACAACTTAATATAATTCTTAAGTTGGTTAGTCTCAATTCGACTTGGTTTGATTCCAGTCTCAAATTCCAGTCTGGCAGCATCTCTAGTATCACCGCATGTGTACAATGTCCCGGCGGCACACCTATGATTGCGCTGAGAAGAACCTTTCAGAGCGAAAGTTGTTTGAAGGACCTTTTACGCTCTATTCCTGGCTAAACAAATCTCACAACTACACCAGGTACTGGTTCTTGACCAACGTTTGACGAGTTCATGTGATGGCGATGCGAATGCCGACTCGATCCCACTTCGATACCAATTTGGTAAGGATACCCTTAGTTACAAGCTTATCGACGTTACAGTTTCGTGACCAGGCTCCCACATAAGTCGGATAGCTAAGTAGCTTGAAGTCAATATTTCTTTGAATCAGCTTCTTAAACAAAACTGCAGTAGTGTGGCGTTTAAAGTTAGATTTGATTGAGAACATCCAACAAAGTATTCTCCTTTCCCCCTACCTTCCTACTTCCAGCGGCTCCCCTCCCACTTATCCGTCACAGATAAAACCGAATCTATTTCTCATATAATATTTGACAGCGACCAATCTGACAACTGCAATCTGACTGTTGTAATTAGAAATAAATTAGTGAGTTTAGGTTAGTTTCCTACAACCATAGATATTTCGAAGACTGAAAAGTTGGAGTATGCTTCCAACTTTTCAATACCTCTGATGCAATACTCCTATTTTTTACCACATAATAGGTCTTACGACCGCCAGTTTTCCTTTCATATTCGCCAATTTCATAGTCCAAATAATACAATCTTACCATTATCTTAACTGATTTGTTACTTACGTTCTTCTACTTCCATATAAGATACTTGGATGAAAATGTTTTCTGGAGTATCACGAATTCGTTTTCAATAAAATCTCTATATTAGCTTCATACATTTGTAAGAGAATCGGTTCATACCGCCTAATTTCTAATTTCTACGGGCTTCTAGGAATAATTAACCATAAATATTTACAAATGGGAGGAATATCTCATATTCGGTTTCACACGAATTTGACACCACCTTACGTGTGATTTATTTTATTTGTTATTGTTGTTGCGATGATTATAATATTTTTTTCGTTTTGTTGCGCTATCAATTTTATATCGCGCTTGTTATGGGAGTTATACGCTAATATTAGCGACAATGTTGTATTACTGTTGTTGTACAGCTATTGTTATTGCTATTTTTAGTTTTTGTTGCTGTCATATTGTTTTATATGATTTTCTAGTATATTAATTTAATACAACAACTAATACTACTATGACTACCATACGACGAGCGTTGCGGCATTATGGTATTTGGCAGTCACACATTCCAGCTTCTTCTTCACCAACAACAGCTGTTGACGATGAATATTTTTATGGTCAGTTGTTGTTGTTGTATTTACTTATTAGAGTTTTTGTTAAATTTTTGTATTTCTTTTTTGAGTATACTTCGTATTAAGTCAGTTATTTAATATTGACGTTTAGCTCGCATACTTGATCTGTTGATATGCCAACGGTTTTGGGTTATTACTTTTTAATTGTAATTTATTTGATTGATTTATCGTTCAAATAAATATTCATCAAATTCACGTTCATTTGTAGATTTGATTGGGATTTTTAATACTCGTGCTACATACAGTTAAGTATTTCAAGTTTGGCAATCACTGACTGGTTTTCGTTATATATATTTCCATCATCATCAGTATCAGCATCAGCAACGTCGTGTTCGTTCGGTATTTTTGTGGGTAATAAAATATATTGTTTGCTTCAAAAGACATCTAATTTAATCGCTTTTGTTTTAAACTTTGCCATGCTTTTTGCATCATCTAAATTGTATAAACAACAAATAAGGCAATGTCAAAAATGAATTAAAAAAAAAATACCGAAAAAATAGATAAAATAAAAAATCACGTTAATAAACTGTATGTTAATGGAAAATCCCGCTATAAAACCCTTGACAGCTTTATCGTTGCTTTGACTATTTGATTATGTAGTACGCGGCAAAATGGTGGACTTTCTATTTTTTGTTGAATTATCAGTTGATTTGTTGCGGAGATTATGGTTTCGATTTGCATATTTAACTAAATATGCGGCTACTTAAATAAACTCAAGAGTATGCATATATTTTTGCTTAAAACTACTAAGCTATACAGGTTTTTTTGGACATAAAATCTACGTCAATCCTTTGCATAACGATCCTGCAGAGCTACCCATTTCAGAGCATCGAAGCTTACTTTTATCCTTGCAGAAAATTGAAGCAGATATTGGCTCTACATCCGCTTTATTTTAAGAAATATTACATTGATTCGATAGAGGTAAACTTCCTTCCAAAGAAGCTTGAAGATTAATCTTGTAATAGGCGTTCTTTGTATACAATTTCATCCAGCGGTCCCCCGATAATGTCTTCAGTACAACACAACCTCTAGAAGTTATTTCAACACCTTTCAAAAATGATTTTCTAATTCGAAATTTAAAAGAAAAAATCTAAAAGAGCGCATTTATAAACAAATCTATAAAATTATTTAAAACTAGCAGTCCGCTCCGGCTGCTCTACAAGTCCCTCATCATTCCCGTCCTACTTTATGGTGCAGAAGCGTGGACGATGTCAACATCCGATGAGACGGCACTAGGAGTTTTCGAGAGAAAGGTTTTGCGGAAGATTTACGGTCCCTTAAACATTGGCAACGGCGAATACCGCAGAAGATGGAATGATGAGCTGTATGTGTTGTTCGACGACATAGACATAGTCCAGCGAATAAAAAGACAGCGGCTACGCTGGCTGGGTCATGTTGTTCGAATGGATGAAAGTGCCCCAGCTCTGAAAGTTTTCGATGCAGTACCCGCTGGTGGAAGCCGAGGAAGAGGGAGACCTCCACTCCGGTGGAAGGACCAGGTGGAGAAGGACCTGTCTTCACTTGGTATTACCAATTGGCGCCAAAACGCCAAAAGGAGAGATGCGTGGCGCACTGTTGTGGACTCGGCTATAACCGCGTAAGCGGTTTCTACGCCAGTTAAGAAGAAGAAGAAGTCCGCTCCGGCTTCTCACGGGATTAAACAAACATTTCAAAATTTGTAATTTTTACACACGCTTACGCACTCTCCCAGCTGCGAGCGCTCCTTACTCGACTCTCTGGCACGCGATTGCGATGCGAAGAGAATGACAAGCAAGGCGATTTTCAGTTTCAGATTAAGAGTCCACATCACGGTGTCTTTTTGATATCCTCACCTGGGACCTATTTCCGAAGGTAAAGATTCTCGAAATAACTATAGCCTATGTTACTCGGGGTGTATGTAGTTTTCCAATGGTGAAAAATTTTTGAAATCGGTACAGTAGTTTTTGAGTTTCATTCATTACAAACATACACACAAATCTTTCCTCGGTCGAAAAATTAATCAACTCAGCTTTTATGTCAATTTTCGGGTCAGTTAGAACTATACCAATAGATCGGTTTTGCATCTTACCTTAATTCAGGGAACTTAAGTCGTTTACATAGCCCCGACACCATCAAGAAGAGTTTATTGGATTACTACAAGTCAAAATAATACAATAATTTTTTTCCAGCAGCAGAAGATATATAATTGAACTGCAAACTGGACACTTTTGGTGACGGTTTAAGGAGTTATATGGGTCTCGTGGATTCAAAAAATTAATTTTTGGATTTTTAGCTTATTGATTTCTACAAGATCTCAATAATATTATTATAATTTTCAAGTCGATCCGAATAATAACTTATTTTTTCTGGGAACCGTATTTTCAAGGTCGGTTGTGAAATGTTCTCGAAAACTCAACTGTTCTTGATGAAATTTTGCACAGGTGTTCGATATACAATTTACTCTAGTTTGAACGAAGGATTATTTTTTTGCCAATCTTTTGACTGTCCATTTCGAAACCAAGATCATCCCCATGATTAGGTATTAAGATTCGACAAGCCCTGACCCTACTACATATCTGCAGAGTGTTTTGACTTGCATATCCGCTAGTTCGCGCGATCTATCAAAAAAGTGAGAAAAGTGAGAAATTTGTCTTGATATCGCTATGGCGAAGCATTGTAAAAAAAAGTGAAAGAGAAGATGTTTCCACCTCATCCTCCTGCAGACAGCTTATCCGGATAGTATCTGATAAGATTTTTAATCTAACATCGTTGATCCCGGTAGAACAATGGCCAGTTAGAACCCTTACAAAGAAACGCATAGTCAGCGAGTTCAAGCCTAGTATGGCCGCACTACCATAAGAGTGAATCGCCACCTCTCTAAAGGTTATTACGCTCCGGAGCACTATTTCTGTTGTTGCCTTAAACGCTGTCAACTATAGCGTATGTTTTAAATCCGAATAATAATAAAAAGTGAAAATTGATATGATCAACTTATTGGAGTTGATATATATAATTTTTGAAAAAAAAAAAAATTATTGGCGGTTTATAGAAGCCCTAAAAAATTATATAAAGTATACTAAATTTTTAGTCAAAGCGTTTGAAAAAAAATTAAAAATAATTTTTAATATTTTTGTTTTAATTTTCTAGTTTTAAAACCAAAATTTTTAGTTTTTTTCTTCTATTTATTCTATTGTTTTTTAAGTCTATGAAATTTTACTAATAAAATTCGCTGACTCGTTAAAAGTAAATGTAATAACTTCCTCATTATATTTCCTAACATACATAGCTACACAATTAGTCATCTAAAATTGTATATTTCTTCCAAAGAAAACATAAAAAAGAAACAGTTCCTCATGCGGCGGAAAGAAACTGATCGCAATTTTTAAATGTCGACATGCGAAATTTCCATAAATATTGACTATTAACAAAAATATGTCTGTATGTATGTATGTGGAAGTATATTAATAACATATATGAGTAATTTATGTACAGCCACAAACAATATTGGGATCAAAAGCCAAGCGAAATGTTAATCCATTCAGCCACGCATAGTCAAATTTAATCCAGATAAATAGGATATGGAAAATTAATAATGTACATATGTATGTGTATGTTTGCATATATTTCATTTCTTGCTGCTGAAGAGACTGTTGGGCGAGTCAGCTTTAAAATAAAAAATATAAAATATTTTGGTTGATTTTATTTTGATGGCACATAAACAATAAATGTTGTGTATCACTCATAATGCGCTGCAGAGTTTTTGACACCCACAGATGAGTGTGTGAATGGTGAATGTTGTACAAATACTTGTTGTTGCTTTTGTTGTTGCCAATATTAATGGCTGTTTCAATATGTGCTATTGCTGCCATTAAAATACCATCTTTCGATCGATGATCGACTAATCCGCATGTGATAATTGACGGCGTGGCAGTAAAATTGTTGTTGTGGGTGTACAACATATACTCATATATATATATATATAAATATATGTTTTATATACATTCATATATTCATGGCATTCCATCGAATCGCGCGCAAAGTATTCGCAGTTCATTTGCACGCTTTCAAGTCAACACGCCAGCATCAGCAGCCACAGCCAATCAGCGGGAGATGAAACATCAACAAAAACAACAAAAATGCTATAAAAAATGGTACTGGTCTTCGTGTTAGTGCGGCTACAGTGGCGCAGATCCGCATATCGATCGCTTTTTTGACAGTGACTTATGCGAAATGATCAGATTCCATTAACGCCGACGATACGGCAGCCAATCAGCTAGTAAAATAACCAATCAACCAGCGGCAGCTCAACTAAACGGGACGAACAGTGAAAAATATTAATAAATAAATATCAAATCAAGCATTGGCGGGTGAGAAGAGGAGAGCCCGACGCTGCTGAAAGCTTTGATTATAAAAAAGCGACGCATTTTAAATTTCGGTTGATTTGGTTGGAGGTGATTTTGCTGTTGTTGTTGTTGTTTTTTTTCAGTCTTTCTTTATTTTTTAATTTTTGATTTTTGAAAAATTAATACGCTAATAAAAATTATAACAAAACTCAATATGGTCAATTAATATTGTGAGCAGTCATTGTCAACGTTGTTGTCGTTGTTATAATTGTTATTGTTGTTGCTTTGTTTCCACTTTGTATGTGTTTTTATACTCTCGCAACAAAAGTTGCTAAAGAGAGTATTATAGTTTTGTCCACATAACGGTTGTTTGTAAGTCCTAAAACTAAACGAGTTAGATATAGGGTTATATATACCAAAGTGATCAGGGTGACGAGTAAAGTTCAAATCCGGATGTCTGTCTGTCCGTCCGTCTGTCCGTCCGTCTGTCCGTCCGTCTGTCCGTCCGTCTGTCCGTCCGTCTGTCCGTCCGTGCAAGCTGTAACTTGAGTAAAAATTGAGATATCTTAATGAAACTTGGAACACGTATCCCTTGGCACCATAAGAAGGTTAAGTTCGAAAATGGGCGGAATCGGACCACTGCCACGCCCACAAAATGGCGATAACCAAAAACACATAAAGAGCTATAACTAAGCCATAAATAAAGTTATGAAAATAAAATTTGGAACATAAGATCGCATTAGGGAGGGGCATATTCGAATGTAATTTTTTTGGAAAAGTGGGCGTGATCCCGCCCCCAAATAGATTTTTTGTATATATCTTGCAAACCAATAAAGCTATATAAACCAAACTTTCTGCAGTCGTTTCTTTTAGCCATTTCCTTATACAGTCCAAAAATGAAAGAAATCGGATAATAACCACGCCCACCTCCCATACAAAGGTTAGGTTGAAAATGACTAAAAGTGCGTTAACTCACTAACGAGAAACGCCAGAAACACCAAATTTTACATAAGAAATGGCAGAAGGAAGCTGCACTGAGATTTTTTTACAAAATGGAAAATGGGCGTGGCGTCGCCCACTTATGGGTCAAAAACCATATCTCAAGAACTGCTCGACAGATTTCGATGAAATTCGGTATATAATATTTTCTTGACACCCTGATGACACTGGTGGAATATGGGCAAAATCGGTTCACAACTACGCCTACTTCCCATATAACTCAATTTTGAATTTCATCGGATTCCTTCACTTTATAAGATATACATAAGGAACCAATGAAGATAGCGTAATCAAACTTTACACAAATACTTTATTTGAGTAAGGGTAATTTTTCACCGAAAATATACGTAAATCTCTAAATAAATTGCGAGAGTATAAAATGTTCGGTTGCACTCGAACTTAGCCTTTCCTTACTTGTTCTTCATTGTTGTTTTTTTTTTTTTGCTGGCGATTTGTTAACATCAACCGAAATGCTTAAATTCGTTATTAATCATGCAGCGCATGACAATGACGGTGAAATTATTAATTCAGCGCCGAAGTCACCATGTTGACATTGAGAAATGTTTATTTGAGCCAACAACAACAATGATGCGCACCAAAAAGTGATTTTTAATTTGTTGGCCTAAAAGATTGCTGCACTTCAATAAAATTAGCTGTTGAGCACAACAAAGGCTTTTGTTGAAGACTCGGTGTAGATGGGTGAGGGGTAAAGAGCTTAAAGCGCTTTTTAAGATGGAGCTTAACAAAATAAGATCAAATGTGCTTTCAAAATGCATTTCAGTTAGTTTATATGGTTGCAATACTAACAAGTAAGGAAAGGCTAAGTTCGGGTGTAACCGAACATTTTATACTCTCGCAATTTATTTATTTAACTTTATTTATATTATATAATACACAATTTGACCCACATATTCATCATATATATTGTATAAAGTCCATTGAAAGTTGGAAACCCTAATATTAGGTTAGAAGCACCGAGGTCCTCATGTTCGATACATGGGGCCTTGAAAACCTAGGGTCCGATTTCGGTGATTTTTAGAATGGGGCTTCCACACTATTAACATAGTATTTGTGCAAAGTTCTGCACGATATCTTCACTAGTGCTTCCTTTATATATTGTAAAGTTAACGATTCAGATCGTCTTCAAAGTTCTGGTATATAGGAAGTAGGCGTGGTTGTGAAGCGATTTGGCCTATTTTCACAACATATCATTGGGATGTAAGAAAACTATTACAAACCAAGTTTCATTGAAATCGGTCGAGTAGTTCCTGAGATATGGTTTTTGACCCATAAGTGGGCGATGCCACGCCCATTTTCCATTTTGTAAAAAGTCTGAGTGCAGCTTCTATCTACCATTTCTTATGTGAAATTTAGTGTTTCTGGCGTTTTTCGTTACTGAGTTAACTCACTTTTAGTAATTTTCAACCTAACCTTTGTATGGGAGGTGGGCGTGGTTATTATCCGATTTCTTTAATTTTTGAACTGTATAAGGAAATGGCTAAAAGAAATGACTGCAGAAAGTTTGGCTTATATAACTTTATTGGTTTGCGAGTTATGTACAAAAAACCTATTTGGGGGCGGGGTCACGCCCACTTTTCCAAAAAAATTACATCCAAATGTGCCCCTCCCTAATGGGATCCTATGTTCCAAATTTCATTTTCATAACTTTATTTATGGCTTAGTTATGACACTGTATAGGTTTTCGGTTTCCACCATTTTGTGGGCGTGGCAGTGGACCGATTTTGCCCATTTTCGAAAGCAACCTCCTCAGGGTGCCAAGGAACATGTGTTCCAAGTTTCATTAAGATATCTTAATTTTTACTCAAGTTATCGCTTGCACGGACAGACGGACAGACGGACAGACGGACAGACGGACGGACGGACAGACGGACGGACAGACATCCGGATTTCAAATCTACTCGTCATCCTGATCATTTATGTATATATAACCCCATATCTAACTCTTATATTTCTTGGTGACACAAACAACCGTTAGGTGAACAAAACTATTATACTCTGTGCAACAGGTTGCGAGAGTATAAAAATTGTGGTTGGAGACGTTTATAGACTGAATATAATAGAGATATAATTACGAAAGCTCTACAGTTTCTTTAAAAATAGGGATTGATTTCTTAGAGCTCAGTTCAGCAAGTTATTCGAAGAAGAAGGTCTACATATATGGAAGTATGATCTCACCCCAAGAATATTTAACGTTACCAGCTTAGTCCTCAATAAAGTCCTCAGCGAAAACTTTCTATCTTCTCTTTAGACACTTAATTAAATAAAGATTAAACGAGCAATGCAGGTTTAAAGCTTAATTGAAATATAAATCAGTAGAAAGGAAGCTTGATCAGAGATAAAGATAAAGTGAGCTTTCAACATGAAAACAATAATTTGACATTTACTTATTGGATAAATGTTCAGACTTAACCGTAGTGCTAATATTTATGGAGGGTCGATTTCCATGGTCCAATTCGATACTTACTTTTTTTAAGAAAAAAAAACACAGAAAATTCAAATTTAATGGGGAATGTTTCTTATCATTCGAAAGAATATTCTTTGGCTATTATTTTTTAAAGATTGTCTCTTTCAAATATTGGTCGCGGCTACGTCTCAGATGATTCATCCGTTGAGTCCAATTTTCGATGACTCGTTCGGGCTTTTACCATCTTTGTGGTAAAACGGGCCAAACGTAAAATTATCTGCGTCTCTCGATAAAACCATTGATTGATGCGATATGTGGGAAGTGACGCCGTCTTGTTGAAACCAAATATCGCCGAAATCATGAGCTTCAATTTCTGGCATCAAATAATCGGTTATTATGGCGCGTTAACATTCCTTATTGACGTTACGTCCTCACCGGCATCATTTTTGAAGAAATATGAACCGATAATTCCACCTGCTCAAAAACCACACCAAAACCACACACAGCGGTGTTTTCTGGATGATATGGCAGCTTTTGTATCTCTTCAGGTTGCTGTTCGCCCCAAATGTAGCAATTTTGCTTGTTTACATGCTCACTGAGCTAAAAATGGGCCTCAACGCGGTACAGAATTTGGTTCGAAAACGTCAGATCTTCAAGAACCCATAGTACGAAGCGATGTCCTCTGGATCACCCTTTATGACAAATAAAGCGCTCCACAAGTTCAAATTCATATCTAGGGAGCTGATAAACTTTTTTAGAACTGATCTGGAATAGTAACTTAAAACTATTTTAGCAATATTGAATGGTTTAGGATGATATATGAGGCTGGTCACTGGATGGGCTAGTATTTATTACTGTTATACAGTGTCGGACAAAACTCATTGGACTAAATCCAGTCTCAGACATATTCTGTCATAACTTTTTACATGGATGCATTAGAAGAATATTTTTTTTTTTGAAAAAGAAAGATCGCATATTCTATATTAAGAAACAATTCAATTTTATTTTTCAACTTTTATGTATAATTTATAACTTATAACAGAAGGGAAAAAAGTAAAAAATTCCCGCGACATAACTCATTGGACTTTAGCTGAATATGAAAATAAATTCGTTTTAAATTAATATTTTATTGGGTAGCCATTATTTTTAATGATTGCAGCACATATTTTAAGTATAGATGAAATTAAATTTATAATATGTGCATCATTTATTCCATTCCAGGCTTGTTTAAGGGCATCAAATAGCTTGTTTTTATTAAAGTGGACCTGTTCCTTATTAATCTGCCTGTTGACAATTTCGCATAAGTTTTCAATCGGGTTTATATCAGGAGAATGGGCGGGCCATCTCATAACACAAGCTTGTTCTTCCAAAAGCCAATCCTTCACAACTTTTTTTATTATTATTAACCCAAACGATTACCCTCCTCCCGCCCAACCGACGCGTGGGGCGCAGTCCGCATACGAGCGGAATTTGCCGAGTCTTGAAAGGCAAGAGATTTTTAAGCGTCCGGTTCTCAAACTGCTCAACTACAGAAACAAACATTTCAACAGCTGAGAATTCAAAATTTATAAAAACAAAAAGTTAAAAATTTCTGAATATTACTTATTAAAAGAAGACAAAATAGTTTTTTTGATGCTAAATATTGAGTCAGATGGATCAAATGTGCTGGAATGCGAATTAAAATCATGACATATTCGGCGGAATGGTTCATTTAACTCAAAATTTGTTCTAGAAGATTTTAGAAATAATGGTCTAAACTGCCTGGATGAACGCAATAGGACATTGAACTTAATATCAGACAAAAGGAATGAACTACAAACTAAACCATTCAGAATTTTTACTAGGAATATTATACCTAGCATTTCTCTGCGACTAGTGAGTGTGGGAATATTTATAAGTTTTAAATGACTAGTATACGGGGGAAGATTCAATCTTGAATCCCAATGTAAGTGGCCTAATGCAAAAAGTAAAAATTGCTTTTGAACGGACTCTAGCTTATCAGAATGGGATTGGTAACTAGGGTTCCATACCACAGAACCATACTCCAATATACACCAATGTTGTAAAAAGAATTTTAGTAATATACGGATCATTAAATTCTTTAGACCAACGTTTAACAAAGCTAAGAGCACCTTTAGCTTTTAAGACAATTGAATTTACATGAGAATTTAAATTTAGTTTAGGGTCCATATTAACTCCTAAATCAACAAAGCTAAAAACTTGCTCTAAACTGAAGTTATTTATTACATAGGGAGAAAATTCAACAGTTCTACGGGAAAAGCACATCGTTTTACATTTTTTAAGATTCAGTGGCATATCATTTTTGTCACACCAAGTAACTAAATTATTTAAATCCGATTGCAACTCAGTCCTTTCGTTATGAGAAGTATATGATTTAAAAAGTTTTACATCTTGACGCCAATCAGGCGGCATTTTTTGGATAGCGTGGGGTAACATTTGGGTTTGCAGTATATTTTTATATTGGTACCTATCCATGTTCCCTTCTATTTTGAAAATAGGTCCTACTCCCTGCCAGAGAAGCATCCCCACACCATTATGTTACCCCCACCATGCTTTACGGTACCCTGCAAGTATCGACGGTCTAAACGCTTTCCTGTTGGTTTACGTATACGTGTCATTCCATCTGAGTTCTGCAAATTAGATTTGGAGCAATGGAAGTCAGTATTGTTTTCAGATGAGTCAGTCAGTCAATCTGTCAAACATTTTTTTGTAAATTCTATGATATTTCTTTGTCTACTCTAAATCGTCATTACATCTCGTTCACTTTTATCCAACCCCACAAGTTGAGCTCATAAGTTTTTTATATAAGAGCTGTCTTGTCGTTGATCGTGATCTGAAACTTCATTGTTTGAATATTATTTAGGTGTGTATATTTGTTGTTTATCATATTTATGAATTTCCTTAATATTCTTAAATTTCATTCATAAAGCTTTTTTATTATTTGTTATCTTTCGCAAGTAGTATTTGGAACACACATGCATGTATATAAAAACCCCTATACCAACTTAGTTGTGGTGGCAAGTTGCATTGTGGCACTTTAAAATGATACGAAATTTTAATGAGCGCCACCGGAGTTATTTGACTGCTCTCTATATGTGCATATAAATGTATGCAAGCGGCAGCTCATATTAGCCGTTAAAAGTAATGGCACAAATGAGTGGCAGTCAGTCAGCAGTAAAGCAGCAAGTAGTGCGCAGCAAAAGAATGATTACACATGTTGCACGCATAAAATAAAATTTTATTCATTTCACATTTCTCACTTGCCCGCACGTAGCGAACCCCCGCGGCACCAACACACGCGCATAAGTTGCTCGTATATATTGTTTCTAGCTCGTTTTTCGTTTCGAAACGACACAAAGTGCATATAACTTTGAATTTGTATTGCCAACCAGTGACCTGAGATGATGGCTGCCTCGAGGTAGTTGTGTTCATATATACAGTTAAACAAATGCAAATGGTTATGTGAGGGTGTTGTGAGCAAACATTTTTTGTTTTTGTGATGAAAGTTTTCTGAAATATTTTTAAACTTTTAAAGAAAACAAGTCAGATCACGGCATTCCATTTTGGAAGAATTAATATTAATTCTCGAAATATTATTTTCTTAAGTACGCTTAAGTATCTTTCAAAAGCTCTAGTCATCAGAAAATTTCTTTTTAAAACTGAACTATGCAAAAGCTATGCTCAAAGCTTTCGAAGTCGTTAGAGCTGGAGCTTTTTGAATTTTTATGGGAATATATCATATTTGACAGTTCTTCGAAGATTGAAATCAAAGAAGTATAGAGAGTGAGAGGATAGGAGATAAAACAGAAGAGTAACCACTGTTCTAGAAGCTTTTGAAATTTATATATCTCTACATCGATTATTGATGATTTCTGATATATTCCTTGTATAGTAAATCGGACCGACAAAAATTATAATATTTTCTATATGTAATTACCACTCTAATATGTTCCGATTTTCCAATAGCTTTAATTAGCCACTATAATTTTTTTGGTATTATAGTTTTAGAGGATTTCTTTCCATTAAGGCTTCTCTTTAGCTGAGGTGGCTTTCATTAAATTTTACCTGATTCGACCTTATTTCAGATGGCCTTAGATAGATCCAGACGAACAGATTCTCAGATTCGTAGTTTACACCCAGGATCCTGTAAAACGGATGCCTACTAAAAGATATTTAAACTTTCGGCAAATGGATATCTGATGACGTCTGTCATACGGTAGTCAAATGGCTCTTGTCAAAGAGTTGTCAAGCGGCTTATGTAAAAATTAGCGCGGATAGGTGACCTTATGTAACACCTGTCAAACCAATTCTGATATCTATAATCCTGTAAAACTGGATAGTCGATGATTCCTGCAATAAGGTAGTTAAATGAGTCCTGTGAAACAGATGATGCTATAGCTATGATCAAAAGTAGATCAAATGAAGTCTATCTGATTGGTAAGATTCTATAATGAGTTCTGTCAAACAAATATAACAAGGTTGCTAACAGAATGTTTTTGTCATCTAGATATACTTTGACCAGAGAGCAATTCACTGATATATCAGGCAGGGGAAAAGGACTTGGGTTTATAAATATAATAGTTACAGAGAGAGAGAGAAAGAGAGAAAACAACTAAAAGCTTTCTAAGGAGTTGTTGAAAGGCCGGAAAGTTCATGTTCTATCGGGATGTACATAAATCTCCCCGACTTGAAAAAATCTGATGAGCTGATACTACTGCTTAGTATGCTTTTCTCGGATAATTTAAACCAATTTAGATACATACATATATGAGAATTTTTGACACTTCTTTGACATTTCTTTGACGTTGGAGATTAAATACCTGTCTTTAGAAAAAGAGAATAGGAAAGATAGAGAGTTCACTTTAACTAGCTTTCCAATAAGAAGGAAAAATATTTAATTCAGCGAATTAAATTTCACACCATTTAATAACATTTGTTCGACGCAATTTCGCACCACCCTAACACCCAGTCAGTGCGTCAGCAAATTACTGCAAAGTTCAGATATATGAAATAAACATTTTGCACGCGCTATTGTTGTATTATTAGTACAGCGTCCATTATAGATGACGGAAAACGCACATACACGCCTTATTAGCAACTTGTAACTGTACTGTATACATACGAGTATATTTGTATGTATGTATGGTGGCGCGCATTTTGCCAAGGCACAGGCTGCCATCATAAGCCTGTCAATGCACCATCGCTCAGACGTGTTATTAGCGGGAAAAAATGAAATTTTCCAGGTTCCACAAAGTGAAACACCTCGACGCTGTAATAACAAAAACATAGCGGTATATTTACATAGTTTTACATATATACGTATGTATGTATGCTGGTGTATAAAATGCGCGCGTTTAAATTCAAGTCCCACCCACTCCGCTATTTGTTTACATACGCAATTCCGTGTGTGTTTCCATCAGTTGGTGTGTGTGTGCGCGTTACCCAGTCGCTGTTTAGCCTAATGAAATTGTGAAATGTGCATGGAATTTTGATTTCCAACCCCAACCAATCAGCTACCCACACCACGCAGTTCATGCTATTTCGTCAGTCAGGCAGTTAAGCACATGCACACACATACGCACATAAAGCTTACGCAAGCAACGCCCACCTACGGCAAAAATGCTCTGAGCAAAGACGTTCGTCTTTTCGTTGCCGTCAAATCACAAGGGATTCATCTTGGCTAGGCGTTGCATGTTTGTGTGTGTGTGTGCGTGTGTTAGCTCGCCCATTTGCCCGTTTGCTGTGCGCTTACAAATCAATTTAATGTCAGTCATTTTCTTCCAAATGCCGGGAATTTTGAAATTTCATCAAAAATCTGCACGAAGACCGTTGGGGCACCTGCCACAACGCTCTGTAGTCCACGCGCTAGCTAGCTTAGCGCCATATGCTTAGTGCCGTTAGCTTGTTTGTTTGTTAGACTTTCTTTACTTTTATTTTTATACTCTAGCAACATGTTGCTAAGAGAGTAAAATTGTTTTGTGCACATAACGGTTATTTGTTACATCTAAAATGAAACGTGTTGGATATAGGGTTATGTATATCAAGCTGTTCAGGATAATTGAAATACGAATATACGTCTGTCCGTCCGTTTATTCGTCAGTCTGTACAAACAATAATCGGAGTAAAATTTCAGTTATCTTGACATTATGGGAGGCTTGGGATTGAATATGAGCGAGTCGGGCAATTGCCACGCCCACAAATGGCGTTAATTGACTAAAAATAATAAAGTCGCACAATTAAGCCAAAAATAAAAGAAATGTAGAAGAGAGAGAAGAGACCGTGCAAAGGGCCATATGAATATGAGAAAATCGGGTCACAACCACACCTACGTCCGATAAAAAAAAAGTTTTCGAAACCAATTGATTCGTTAACTTTTCAATATATATATGTATAACTCAAGACACAATGAAACTATCGGATAACTATGCTAAAATACTGTATTGGAGATTGGAAAAAATTTTTCAAAATCGGACAATAATTTTTCAAGGCCCCTAGATATCGAACATGAGAAATACAGAGTCTATAAAATTTTTTTTTATGGAATATATTGGTAAATCTCTCAGATATTCTAAAAAAATCGGAAGAGGTTTTTTTCTATATGAACAATATCTGGCCAATACTTTGTCTCGTCCCCATATACGGATTTTCTAATTTCCGAAGGACTTAATACCGTATATATCAGCTAATATGTGAGATATTTTAACAAAATTAAGCGAAAGTATAGCTTTTGATATATTTATAGCTTGGCAGTGAAAGTTAGTGAAATCGGTCCAGGAATGACCCCAGTCCCCACATTCTCTATATAATGATTTTCGTTATTCTAGTAAACTTTATGCCAAATATATATGTAAATAATACAATAAGTACAAAATATTCCGCTACACCCATATTTCGCACCTCCTTACTTATTGTGCTTTTGATTTGCTCGACCACATTTGCATGTAAATTTGCTATGTGCGCGTTGCATGCGTATGAGGCAACTGCTAACTGCTGCGTCCCCCCTCCATCCAAGCAACACTTTGTGCTTTTAGACAATCGGTGCGACGACTTAGAAACTGTTGAAAGCGAACGTAGTATCTAAACTCACACACACACATGCTATGGCAGACATTTTTATACAGTTGCTTGTTTTTTCGCTGGCAATAATATTAAAATGCTCGAACGTAGAAAAAACAAATTATGATAAAATTTTATGTTATTACCCGTCAGAATGAAAGGCAAACACGTCAAAAATGGCAAATGGCGTATGGCGTATGTCGTACGGTGTATGAATGGTGAATGTAGAATGCTGTATGCTGTATACTTGCTTGTTGTGTTGCATGTTGATTGGCGTAAAGCGAGTGCTGTTAGCTTGTTTCTGTTGTTGTTGGCTGAATGGCTAAAATTCAGTTGGGGAAAATAAACATTTTGCAAACATTGGCATTGCTAATGCCCTCCCAAGCCAATCCATCCGGTCATACAGCCATTCATCCATCCATCCATCCATTCAACCATCCATCGAACCGTTCAACCATTCATTGAAACAATCGTGCATGCACATATGTATGTATATTGAGTAGCTCATTCAAGTTGCCTTAATCCAACCATTTATATACATCTGTGTAGGTATGTTTGGTGTGTGTATTGATGACTTGCATCCTTTTTTCGATTCAACTCACATACACATTGGCGTGCATATGTGTCGAAGGGACAATTGGGAATTGGCGAAAATCTCATTCGGTGTTATTTTGCAAAAAATAAGAAAAAAAACTGTATAAATTGCAAGCTTACTCACATATAGGTACATACATACATATACATAATAAATGAATAAAATGAAATTACGAAGCAAAAATATTTGTTTCTTTAAAAATCGTATTTCAGTTGAATTTGCACCCAATTTTTGGTTTTCCAGTAAAATCTGAATACGGTTCAAATTATAAGAAATGGTATGAACTATATACATATAAGTAAAATCAAATAGATTAAAATTCCAATGGTTTATTCACCCTGAAATGCTGGCATTCAGTAACAATTTTTAAAATAAAGCAGGGGTTGGGATTTGACCGACGTGTCTATTGTTACTTCATTATGTTTATTAAAAAAACCTACGTCGAATACTCGTTCTCTCTCGACGAACAAAAACTAAACTCTACAAGTCCCTCATCATTCCCGTCATACTTAATGATGCAGAAGTATGGATGATGTAAACATCCGATGAGACGGCACTAGGAGTCTTCGAGAGAAAAGTTTTACGGAAGATTTACGATCCCTTAAACATTGGCAACGGTGAATGCCGCATACGATGAGACGATGGACTGTATGAGTTATTCGACGACATAGACATAGTCCAGCGAATAAAAAGACAGCGGCTACGCCGGCTAGGTCATGTTGTTCGATTGGCCAAAGCGCTCCAGCTTTGAAAGTGTCCGATGCAGTACCCGCTGGTGGAAAGCGAGTAAAAGGCAGGCTCATTTGGAAGCACCAGGTGAAGTCCTAGCTTCACTTATTGGCACCAAACTGCCAAAAGGAAGAATGAATGGCGCGCTGTTGTGGACTCGGCTATAATAGCGTTAGCGGTGCTCACGCCAATTAAGAAGAAAAATAAGTTATCTTTATAGTCAATTATGTAAAGAAATTTGTAGAAATCATGGTAAATGTCATAAGAACTATCCTTCTTGGCATCAAGGGTTATTCTCTGATCTCTTCATTTGAGCACGGACCGTATTTCCTCTCAAATTACTCAATTACTTCTAACAAATTCTTCGAAGTCCCTCCCTTATACCTCACTCAAATAAAGTGTCATTAAAAGAACCGTGTGTTAATTATTAAAGGAAAGGAACGTTCAGTGGAATTTTATAGAATTGTTGATAAATCTAGACACTAAATAGCCGGCAAGACTAACAGTACACGCCTTCTGAATACCTTGTAAACGGTGCTCAGAAACTGTCAGGTATTAACCTTCCGTCTTTCCTTAATTTGAATTCACTCTACAGCGTTCTTTTTACACTGAAAAAAAAAAAACTAGTAAAACCAAAGTATTCTGCATTTGTCACAAATACTTTTTGCATTAGAAACGTGCCCAAATACTTTGAGTATTTGTTTGAAAAGTGCGAGCACTGTTGAAGTAAATGCGTCAAGTATTTAAATTAACAGTGGAACACTTCTGATCGAAATACGGGGCACTGTTGTAGCAAATACTTAAACATTTATGTTAACAGTAGAAGTATTTGAGATTAACAGTAATTGCTCTTGATTCAAATGTAATCGTATTTGTTTTATTGTTGTGTTTAACACCCCCTCCCCCCCATTTCAATATCAATTGAAGGTACTGATTTGAGATCGCTTTTTTTTAAATAATATGCGTTATTGGTACCTAAAACTTCGTGAGACTGAAATTTTTCCGAAAAAGAAGTTTTGCATTCCTGACAAATCAAAAAAATTTCATTATGTAATTCAAAAAATATTTTTAAAATAAGCAGTACTGTATTCTTTGATTTAACATAGTAATTCTTTTCATACAGTACCCCTTTGTATCTCATACTTAAAACATCATTTCCGATTGTAAATTTGGTATATAAATTCTGATAAAATTCAAGTTTTGAAAGATCTATTGAAAGATCCACAATAATGCGAACTATTGCAGATTGGTCACTTTCTTGGAGGCAACCACAGTTTTCGTACTTCTTTATTATGTCATTACCTGCTACTGTTTCTTTTAAAACCTCTTCGACGTTGGGTTCGTTGTTTGGGGATGTTGAAGGTGTGCTTGCAGAGCTCAGCCAGCTTCGAACGGATGAAAGGTTTGTTATAGTTCTATCACCACTACAGCACGTGAGCATATCGAATTAGAAAGACATTAATATAAATAATTTATAAGCGTGTTATAAATGTGTGCGAAATCCTCAATGTGAAAATTTAAACGGAAGTTACGCCGAATTTTTAAAATGATTTGCTTACATTATTTTCTAAACGCCATTTTTGCAAGTTGTACCGGAACTTAATTTTGTCCGCAATTAGTTCTCTGGCATTAAAAATTTCGTCAATGTCGTGGGAATGGATCATCTGCAAAATTGCTACACTCTTTAAACCACATCTATTGAACTGTATCAATGCGTTTGACGACAAATCCCAAGAACACAATAAATTAATTAACTGTTCATCACTATCCAAAATTACTACGGACTCATTGTCGACATTTTTCGTTGTAGAGGACTCATATCCCAACGGACATTGCTCGGCAAATAACGACAGCTCAGTTGATGGTATCAACTCCTCACTCACAGTGTAAACTAAAATGCACAAACATTGTTTTTAAACACATATATTTTTGTTGAAATAAATGTGTATATAAACCATACCACCTACAACCACATACCTGCAGAGTAGACTTTTCGCAAATGTCGTCTTTTATATAAAAAAAATCACTGTGGAAGTCCCTTTTAAACAGCCTCCGTAAGCAGCGGGCGATGCGGCAGACACACTAATGCAAATGCAAACTATGTAAGCTCATTTTGCGCAGCTTCACTAAACGCGAAATGTCTTGAAGTAATCACTTTCTCTTAAATTAATACTTTCAGCACATATATTTACCTATGAAACCCAAATTAAAGTATTTGCGCATGCAACACGTGTTTCTGTTAGAATGATCGATGGAAAAATGTAAGCGTCAACTTCCCTATCATCGTATGGAGAAACAGTAAAATTAAATGCGAAATGGTTGTGACAAATACTTTTGCATTTAAAAAACTGTAATCAAAAGAAAATTAAATACGAAACCTTTAAAACAACTATTTTTATATTAGATTTTAATAAGATGATTTTTAAAAGCACAGCCGCTTTTGATTCAAAAGTGCCGCATTTAAAAAAAGTATTTGAATCAAGAGCAAAGTATTTCCGTCAAGAGTTTTGCTGTTGAAACAAATACTTTTGTTTTACTGTACTTTAACTGCTAAAAGTATTTGATTTAACTGCGGGGTTTTTTTTCAGTGTAGAAACATAATTCTATTCATGGACATAAACATCGAGGTATCTCAATCATAATGCTTTTGGTTATAATTGACGACGACATACCATTATTAAAATCGTATCAATTTTCTATTTCTAGATTTTAGAAGCTTTATTGAAATTATGCATGCTAATATTTAGAATTATGCATAATTCACTTTCGAAAAACAATAGTTACGAGAAAATTAGAAATCGATGGAGATTAAAGTTTTTATATTCTCTCAATTATATTTATTATTCCTTAATATTTTCTATAGTTGTGGCATAAGTCATTCTTAGTTGAGTTATTATGGATTCATCAGTTGTTTATAAGACTAACTTGTGATATCATAGGACTACTTTCGCCGAGAAAGCATCAAAACTATTAAGTAAAGCTCCCAATAGGCCAGTCTTAGCTTCGATCTAGCGTAAGTACTTTGATTTTTTCCAAAAAGTGAGGGCAGAGATGTTTCGGAGATGTTTACGATTTTCTTAAAGTCCTTTTTTCATGTTTTTCTGCATATGGTGTAGATCGCCAGAAGGTTCTCTTGTTTCTGAGAAAAGAGTTTGGCATACTTCCCTTTTCTTGGGGTCGAAATGGATGAAAGCCACGAAGAAAAGTCGTATATTTTGTTAGAGGACAGCGTTCAAAACAGACGACGCGAGATCTTTCTGCAATGCAGAGGTCTGCCTACTAACCTAACCTGACCTAAGCAATTTGAAACACATATTGATCTCTTTAAAGTGAAAAAAGGCGTATATATACATATATCCGTGTAGAGAATAAAAACAAGAAAAATGGGTGAGCCACTGAATATTTTTCATGCCTCATTCCCATTTAATTTATGGTTTTGAACTTCTCTAACTCATTGTTATCAATCCCATTGATAACACAGCCACTCAAAAAAAATATTGTCTTGAACTGGGGGTCTGCTATGTGTGCCTTATGTTTTTGGTGTCGCTGAATCCGAATTCGAGGTCCATTTAACCCCCTCAGATGAGCGTTTTGACATAACCCCAGAAAACCAATATGGCGGACAGTGTTTTTAAAACTTGATATGATTCGGGGTCTGGTCAAGACAATTTTTTTATGTACGGCTGTGTAATTAAGTTTTTTTTTTAAGGTTTTAAGTATTTAAGTATTTATTTCGTTTTTTGGACGTGACTATTTTCTTATGTTTTTCGCCATTGTAGGATTTTAAAAAACGTTTCATAGAAGACCCTTCATTTTTTATCTTTTTACTCAAGATTTGAGTATAAAACCCAGAAATATACGCAGTTCTAATGAACAAGGCTTCAAAACGTATAACCAGAAATTATAAAATTCTATACATCAGAAACCTTTTTCTTCCGTCCACAATTATTTGCAGTGCTTTTTTTCCTTCTCAGTCAAATTAAATGCTCCTAACAGCATAATAGAGCAATTTACTTTTATATGAATACAACTTTATCACTAAATGCTTGAGCGCAGTTGTCATTTTACTGCCTTTATGCGAGATTCATTCAATTAGATAATTATTGCAGCAAATAACACCTGTTTTTCAACGCAACAACTCAAGCGTGCTATTGTTGTTGTTGATTTTTTTTTGTAATTTTATCGTTCAAACGAAAAATGTAGCAATTAAAATCAATGATCCCGAAACAAGCATCTTCCAATTCGTATTTTAATCAGCGTTAAAATAATAGCAACAACAACAATTATGTATTTTACTAGCAGCTTCCGTGAAAACTAATAGTTTTCCTGTTTTTGTAATGGCAGAAAAAATCACATTTTTTAGCATTTAACAGCTGTGAATATTTGAAAATGCGGTGCATTGAAGCGCAACAACAATAGCCAACATCCAACACCCTTTAAACTCACGTAGTTGATGGCAGATAGCACAACAAGACCCCTTTTGTATAGGCCGCTAACCAATAAAATATCATTAATTTTTAGTACAACATATTCGGTGTCCGAAACCCATGCAACAACACGCTATTTGATTGTTTAGTCAATTACACGGACGCACGGTGTTTAGTCGCCCGTCTTTCAGCGCAGCTCAGCTGTCTAAAGTGTGTTTATTGGTTTTCTCTTGTTGTTGTTGTTGTGTCGTTTTGCATTTTTCGCTCAATTGATGTTGTTTCGGTTATGTGAAATGCCATTTTTTTGCGTTTTGCGCCACATAAATATGACCCGTACAACGATGATTTCGTCTAACGAAATGCAACCCTACATATGTAGCGGCGTTAACGGGCTCCAACCGTTTTTGGCAAATTGAAAACTGCATAACGTGCGCATAAAAAGCAGAAACACAAAAACATACAATAAGCTTTCACTTTCGTTTATAAAATTTTATTTCGCACACAAAACAACCCCCGCACCCACCCATGCGCTTCGCATAAAAAGTTGAAGTGGTAGCGAAAAACGCCTTTCTAAATAAATTGGAAATAAAAAAATCATTTTTCGCACAATAAAATATTCGAAAATTGCAAATTTTCAAACGGACGAATGAATGCGCTATAGACCGTTAGACGAAAACAACAACAACAACAACAAAACTATGGAAAAAAAACAATTGAAAGCAGGCAAAAAAATCTGTTACATATCTAAAAAAGCACACAATTTCACACCCTTTTAAGCCGCCACTTTAGTTTTTGCTCTTCACTAACACTACGCCAATAGAAACACACAAACACCGTTGAGATTTTTGCCTCCTCCTTCACCGCACTCCGCCTGCCTCACTCATACTTGTAGCTGTGCACTTTCTGCTCGACTGCTAAACTGTGTATTAGTTGTGGCCGAGTTGGCGCCCAATTTTATTTAGACCTCTCAGCGCCCTCCCACCGAACAGCCTAAACACTCAACCGTTTCATGCAACCGTTACTTTCAATTTAACGCGTGTGCGGCAAATATTTGTTGTGTTTTGTAGCGCCTAGTCGACACAACAATTGGCAATTCGCTCGCATTTCGTTTCGGTCAATCTGCCGATATGTAAAAAACTTTCGTTGTTATTGTTGTTGTTAGCATGTTTTTTGGTAGCGCTTAGGTGTTGATTTCCTCATATCGCGCCCATATTGCAGGATATTTGCACATTTATTTCGGCGTATTTTCGCCACCAACACAAAAACATACACACAGACCCCAAAAACTATTGTTGCTGCGCGCCAGTCCTCGTTGCGGCTGTGTTTTGTGTTTAGTTTCGAATGTTTTCGCCATTTCGTTGTCGATTTAGATTTTTAGTTGATTGGCAATTGAAATATTATAGGCTGAGTTGAAGCTAACTGATTTATAAAATATACTATAACTACATTATAAAGGACGAGCGTGTATACGATATGGACTAGCACTCGTTAAGACATAAGTTCAAAGTCCAATTGCGGCTTAAATTTTGAGGATAGAAAAAAATTGTTTAGGTTATGGTTCACTCGAAAAAATTAAAATACGTCTTGATCGGAACAAACAAAAAAAAAATCATCCTAAAGCTTCATAATTTAATTCAGCTGGAAATTTCATTAAAGTCTTATGCATGTATGTAATCGGAGAGTGACGCTTTCGACCAGCAAAAGCAACACTAGCTACAAAATTGTCATCCAAGGGTCGTTATCCTCTATCTTAAATTACATTAATTCTTGGTTTGAATCTCTAGACACCGAAAGGATTGATGTAATTGAATTCTCTGCAATCGCACTGAAAAATTAGTCCTCTAACTTTTAGTCTATACAGCCTTGGCCAAAAGTATTAGGCACCCTATTAAAATACAAGTATTCTC
The DNA here is from genome assembly GCA_031772095.1 of Zeugodacus tau. NCBI lineage: Eukaryota > Metazoa > Arthropoda > Insecta > Diptera > Tephritidae > Zeugodacus > Zeugodacus tau. Next base: position 14,075,447 of record CM062651.1, on the reverse strand, counting down.
AAATGTGGCTATCAAAGTTACCACTTCTTTTTGTAAATGTCTTACATGGGTGTTTAACTGTTGATTAAACGAATAAATTTTGTAATATTAAAAGTATAAAAAAAAAAATTAAGCTAAAACTAAAAATTGTAATTTTTTCATAAAATATTTTATAATATATATTTTTTTAATGTTATTATCACTAATTCATTGTATTTTGACTGTTTTACTAATAAAACTTCATTATTTCACTTGTTAAAACAAAAAATTCAGTAATTAGTGGGGTGCCTAATACTTTTGGCCAAGGCTGTATAATTCAATACTCACATGTGAAAACAATTGCATCTTATCTTCCACCGTAGTACCGTATCGCACAAATTTTTATTGGTATTATATATAAGAATGCTAAAGATATTAATAGTACCGATTAACTAGCTAATTGCGTCTTTGTACCAATTTAATAACCTCAGAACACAGTTCTTTATTAATCTGTAGAAATTTCTCTTCTGAGTCTAAGGCCTACGAGGCCTCAATACCAATTTGTTATTAGTTTTAGAAAACTATCTAATTTTCTATTCTAGTTCAGTGCAGTCATTCTGCATTTAAACTAAATTTTATTGAAGAGAAGATGTAAAGTGGAAATTTTTGGCCTCAAAACAAAACACATGAAGGTATTACCTCAAAAATAGAAACACTGCTAGTGTTTATAAAAAGTGCTTTCCTAAGGTGAGGCTGATAATGAAGCTGCCATTGAGGTTTTTAAGATTGGAAATGGATCACTCTCGAACTGTAATTTAAGAAAGACGAATTTGCAATGAGAGGGTAATAATAGAACCACTTAAGTATAGAAAAGAAATTGAATTTAGAAGGACCGAATTACAGCAGTCATTTCAGACCCATTTCCATCGAAATGAAAATTTAACAAATACACTTAATTGTAATGCCCACTTACTATCTCGTATTGAATTCAATTAGATTATTATTATTTTTTGCTTTACGAACAAATTTTTGTATACCGCAGAGATCAATGACTGATTAAAAAAAAATTACTAATGGTAGTAAAAAATATCTGTTCCAGCTTATATTAAAAAAAAACAGCGATTTATTCTCCATTTAGAATGAAACACCTGATCCAATTTGGTTAAAAGGCAGATCTCTGCAGAAGATCTCACTTGGACAGTCATGAGCACTGTCCTTTAGGGTACCCAAAAACTCCTAATGGCTCAGTAAGACCTAACGGTTCGAAAAAGCGCTTGGAATCTATTCCAAATTTATTGAATGGACTAATGTCGATTCTAGACAATTCGATGGTTCACAGAAAGCGTTTCAACCTCTGTCGAGCAAACGCTAGGAATTGGAGGAGGATAGGCTTAGATGATTCTACTTCGCCTTCCTCCAAACAGCTTGCGCAGCTTGCATCTGTCAGAATCCCTTGTCTCACCGTATGTGTACCTTTCGGACAGTGTCCCGTGAGCACACCTATGATAGCGCCGAGATGGATCTTGCTAAGAGAAAGTTAAAAGGGCTTTTTACTTTTCGCTGCGGGTCAAGAGGACATCGCAACTGCACAGGTGCTGGGTGTTTTTCAGCGCTTGGTGTGCTCATGCGATGTTTGTAGGTCCAGCGTTCGTGCACAAGAAGACCATGGTCTGCAAACACGCTACTCACTTGATCCTGATTTTTACCCCAACATCCTTCTAATTCGACTCAATCCTCTGCTCGTTAGAGTGTTCTCTTTAAAATGACTACTTCAGAACTGGATCGATTCTTGTCAGTTCGTGAAATCTTGAAAAATCAGCGACTAGTATGAACAAGTTGCACTATACACTAAATATTGTCTAGTATTTAGATGCGTCCAAACCATTCCAAAATCTGCACTTATTTCGAAGGGGAAGATATTGAAGAAGTACTATTACTGATTCCCGTCACACCAGAATTGTACCATTTCGACACTAGTACGAGTGGCTGGGCTGCCACACTCACTCCGCTGCAATTTACATATATTTATGCAGAAATGCAGACATCGATCGACATGAACAATTAAAAGTGTCCTCGCGCTGACGATGAAAATTTCCATAAATGGCATCAAAATACGTTCATCCGCGTGAAATTTCACATTATTATCGGCATGTCACCAAAGTGCGAGGTGTTCGCGGTGGGCGGTGGCTACAGGCCAACAGCTACATAAGAACATTGCCGCCACAGACGGCCGCATGAAGTATCTATCACGAACATTATACCACTGTCTCCACGCGTGTCAGTATGTGTGTGTGTGTGCATGTGATTGAATGAATAAATGCGAAGGACTGCAATTGCGATGGCGTATACTGCTGCAACGGTATTAACGAGAATAATTTCGGAAATTTTTGATTTATTAGCAACGGTGTGTAAAAACAACGAGCAACGCCACGAATGATGATGATGATGGCGGCGCGTTGCGGCATGAGAGGCGCATTAAGTTGCCGTTTTTATGGCATGAAATGCAATGCGCACGAAGAAGGACACAGATGAAATGCGTTGCTGGTGTAAAACGAGCAGAGTGCGGAGCGGAAAGTGTTGCGACATCGTAGTGGTAGTGCATTTGAGGCATGTGGCAAGCAAGTTGTTGCGTTGTTGGTGTTTAAATCTATGTTAAGTATTTGACAATGATGTGGGAGAAAAGTGGCAGGAGCGCGCGTTCGGTGGCAACTTGTAACTGCAGCTGGCGCATGTTGCACAACAACAACTGCAAATAGCTATCGTTGCAACAACAATGATGACGGCGTTGGCGCCAACTGCTGCTGGTTTTATTTCATTATCGAAATTCGCAAATTCTGCAATTTTTACAGCCAAACAACATAACGCGCCACACATATCCAACCAGCAGCAGCAGCAGCCGCGCGGTCACATTGAAGGGTATTAACAGTCATTATTCAATGATATCTCATTGCCACAACTGCAACTGATGCAACGGCAATAACTGTGACAATAACAGCAACAACAACAATTAATACATGCATTTGTATGCGTTGTTGCAACTGTCGCGCCGATATCATCATCAACCAACGATGCGCGCTCATCGTCGTCGTCGTCGCCGTCCATGTCATCATTGTCATGCATTGCAATTCGATTGCGAAAATGTGCGACACATAAATCGATTGCCGATTGTCGCGCACAAACACCAACCAGCGTCACCCACACCAGTGACCGACGCCGCCGCCACCACCGCTGCCGCAACGCGCTTTGCAGGTAATCAAATTCGAAAATTTCCAACCATTTCATGCAGCTCAGCATTTATGCTTTCATAGTAGTATACATATATACAAATGCATGTATATGTATGTGTGTTGGTGTGCACGCTCATCGGTCGTTACAGTTGCATGGCTCACATTCTTAATTATGATTGTTTTTATGCGGCGTTGATGTTGCTGCCGCTGTTGTTGGTCTGTCATAAATCGTCGCATTTCGACGCTGCCAGATATGCGGCAACTCCGCATAACGGTATATGCGCGCTATTAAAATCATATAATTGTGTATGTAAATCAGTTAGCGTTGTGCGTTCATGTTCATGTGATCACTCCATGGACACTCATTAATTCGTTTGGCTCGTAGTTTATGTGCCGCCATTTTGATTTTGTTGCCTGTCGGCTATATTTCTCAGTTGATTAGCTGCCAGTTATGTCGCATATACTATTAATGGTCACCTATATACATATATAACTGTTTTAATGCCGTAAATATGCGCGCGTATTGTATGTGGATTATGCTGAGTGTTTATTGTTATTATCTTTCGATTACAGGCAATTCATTCCACAAATGGTTTTTGTCAACTCTCAACTCTCAAATAATTTGAATCTGTTTCCGAGTTTTTACTGTTATTATTTACTTTTATCATTTAATTAGAATACAGATTTTCGTATGAAACAAGCATCTCATAATCTCTCTAAGACAAAAAATCTTAGAAGCTAGTTTCTTCCATTGATACCAGGATATTCCTAAGTGTGGAACATTTGTCATCTTCGAGCGAACCCTAGCATTCCATTTCAAAATTGATATTACCTTATTGTTTTGGACCCATACTTTTTGAATCAGTTTCTTCAAACAATATTGAAAATCCTTTCTTTATTCATTTTTCCACTTTCCACTTTACTAAAGTAACTATAGATCCAGAATAAATGACCAGAAGGAGATAAAAAAGGGCTGCCTAACCAGAGAGAGGACTCTAGAAAGTTTGACGTCGGAGGAAAGTGGGTAGTCCGTGGTCCACTAACGCTAGATCGCTGGATACACTGACTTTGCAAAAGTTCGTCAGGCGCTGGACAACAATTAGCACCTACGCAGTAAAGTAAATTAGCACCTATGGTCCATGGTGGACCGAAAAGAGTCCTTCCAGCTGTTGTCTTTTAGAAAGGTACAATAATTTGTATGCTTATTGGTCATTGTTCAATAGGTATGCATTCGGTGAGATTACGGATCAAGCCAGACGTAAATAATAATCCAAGGCGAATATTTATAATCCAAGCACTTTCTCTTTCAATGTCCAGCATTCGCCAGACTGAGTTGAAAATAAGCACTCATTCGACGAACCTTACGTATAGGCTGGAAACGACATTAGCCCACTTAAGAACTTTGTAATAGAGTCCAAGCACTTTGGAGACTAATGAGCGTCTTGGCGATACGTTAGGAGTATTTGGGTGCCATAAAGGACAGTCGGAGCTATCTAGGTGAGATTACCTGCAGTCGTGGAGATCTACGCTTCGACCTAACCTAATCTAGAATATACTTTTTGCTATCCGAAAATATTGAAATATTTATTTCGTGTTAACCTCCTTTACCAATTTCAGCTGTGCCCGTTTAATTAAATATTTCTTCCTAGATCCATCCTTTCCTAATTTGGAACGTAAAACTTAAATCTTTTTTAAACTATATATGTAGTAGTAGGAGAGTTCTAATTGGATCTAGCTCCTTCAGGCTCTGTTGAATTAAATATTAGAATAAGACCTGAGTCGACAAAATACTCACTATATTGTATATAAAGTTATCGAGTTTTGTCAAAAAGTAGCTTCTATATCCCGTTTCAGTGTGCTATCTTTATTTATTCTTATTTTCTTTATCCTTTTTTATTTTAATTATTACAAAATATTATTCAAATACGGCGGCGAAGAACTGATATGGTGCATGCATCAGCTTCTTTGCAGAATATGGTCGGAAGAAAGCATGCCTGACGATTGGAATCTCAGTGTGCTCTGCCCAATCCATAAAAAGGGAGATCCCACAATCTGCGCCAATTACCGTGGGATCAGCCTCCTAAATATCGCATACAAGGTTCTATCGAGCGTACTGTGTGAAAGACTAAAGTCCACCGTCAACAAACTGATTGGACCTTATCAGTGTGGCTTTAGACCTGGAAAATCGACTGAAAAACTGACCAGATATTCACCATGCGCCAAATCTTAGAGAAGACCCGTGAAAAGAGGATCGACACACACCATCTCTTTGTCGATTTTAAAGCTGCTTTCGACAGCACGAAAAGGAGCTGCCTTTATGCCGCGATGTCTGAATTTGGTATCCCCGCAAAACTAATACGGCTGTGTAAGTTGACGTTGAGCAACACCAAAAGCTCCGTCATGATTGGGAAGGACCTCTCCGAGCCGTTCGATACCAAACGAGGTTTCAGACAAGGTGACTCACTATCGTGCGACTTCTTTAACCTGATTCTGGAAAAAATTATAAGAGCTGCAGAGCTAAATAGAGAAGGTACAATCTTCTATAAGAGTGTACAGCTACTGGCGTACGCCGATGATATTGATATCATCGGAAGCAACAACCGCGCCGTTTGTTCTGCTTTTTCCCGCATGGATAAAGAGGCGAAGCGAATGGGTCTGGAGGTGAATGAGGACAAGACGAAATATCTCCTGTCATCAAGCAAACAGTCGGCGCATTCGCGTCTTGGCTCCCACGTCACTGTTGACAGTCATAACTTCGAGGTCGTAGATAATTTCGTATACCTGGGAACCAGCATCAACAACACGAACAATGTCAGCCTCGAAATCCATGGCAGAATAACTCTTGCCAACAGGTGCTACTTTGGACTGAGTAAGCAATTGAACAGTAAAGTCCTCTCTCGACGAACCAAAATCAAGCTCTACAAGTCGCTTATCATTCCCGTCCTGCTTTATGGTGCAGAAGCTTGGACGATGTCGGAGCAGATGGGACTGCGTATGTACTATATGGATTGGTACTTTCTTGATGTGGATTCTGTATATAATTTTCTGCTACCAGAAAAGATGTTGAAAGTGGGAAACTCAGCTGGTCGTGGCTACCAATCTCATCGGGGTCGTAATAAGAGCAAAACCAGACTCGCTGTGAGCCCCTCGACAGGATCCACTTTCGACATTTTTTTTTTTTAATTTACAATTCGACAGCTAGACGTTCATAACAATTGAGATCAAAATATTTGCCAAAAAGTGCGAGTGTTAACATCAATTATATATGTGACCTCTCTATATTGGTATTGTTCTGTGAATGATTTATTGTTCGTATACTTCTCTAAAAAACACCAATTTCATATTTTGCTGGTTGATAGTTTATATAAGAAGTAAATCTCATCTCACTAGTCGAAAGTTAAAAGTTTCGCGGAAATTCGCTTATCTCTTTCGCCAACAGTGGAATATGAGCCGGGAAACAGAAGCCTTTACTTCTAATAATCTGCAGCGTTCACTACCTGGTTCCTGTCAGCTGTCAATTTTGGCACAGCTGTAGTGACTATATATTCTGCAAAGCAAACTACTAACTACATGTGGGCTATCTATGAATGTGAGGCTGAAAAGTTTACGCTTCAGCGCCCATAGCAGCCCTAGCACCACCGCGACTTGACTCGGCTCATAGTATGTATGCAAGTAGAACGACCTTAGCCTTCACTGCTGCTGTTGCGGCTGCTGCTCCAAATATTTTATAAAATGTCAGCAGCAAAAATGAGTTACCGTTATATGCAGCTAACAACTACCAATGGCTGCCAAGCAATGCCGCTACCGTTACAAAACGGCTGTAGTTGTTGCTGCCGCCGCTGTGTGCACAAGAAGTATTTGCACCCAAAAATGGAATTGAATGAAAGCCATGCGCCCAGGATGAATTACAACGTTGATGAGGCTGACAGCCTCGGCTGGGCGACTGCGATGACGACGGCGACGGTGCAGCAAGCGGATTATTGGACAATTGGGCGTTGGTTAATGTTGTTGCAGTGGCAATAGTTAGCGGCACATTCCCCGCTCGATGCAAAAACACTCGTAAATCATCACAACAAACTGAGAAACTCAGAAACTCTGAAATTCAAAGTGGCGCAACAAAAACAACAACAGCAAAAAAGAAAACGAACGAATGAAACGAGCGGCTCGAACTCACAACTGGCATCGGAGACGCTGCGGCAGCGGCAAGTCGGGCGCGTGAGTTGGTGCAACAGCAGCTGGCATAGCTTGCTGCTCATCATTGTGCCACAAGCATAAGTTGCCGTAGAAGTTGCTGGCATAACTTTGTCATTGCAATCTTCAGCTACTGCCATCGGCGCTGATGCTGCTCAAGCGCCGTTCGTTGAGGCTGAACGCCGGTAGCGGCAGGCGGCCGGTTGAAGGTTTTTGGGTTGACAACGCGGCAAATAGCGAGTATGAGCGGGTATTTATGACAATTGAATTTCGGCACAAACTCATAAGCGCAACTGCAACGCCGCTGCAACGTTGGAAACGTTGAAATAGTATATAGAAGACAACACAAAATGGCGACTGCGTCATAGCAAAAGCAAAGGCAACAATAGTTGACTGCCAGAAAGGGTTCGCAAAATGAGGAAAACTTCAAGTCAGTCAGTGTGCGCTTTCTCTATTTTTTTTCATCTTCGTATAGTGACGGAGAAGCGTTTGAGTTTCAGCGGGCTGCAGAATTAAGACAATAGCTCCGACTTTGGATTTTTTTTAGAGTGAATTTCGAGTACCGGATGTGGTATGTCTTTCTGCTATCGCCTTTAAGCTTTCTCCCAACATTCTGATGATTTCCTTATTTGTCACAAAAGACAAATGGCAAATAATTATTTTTCTTGGAAGAAGTTTGTATAAGATGATGAAAAAAATTAAAGGATAATTCATATAAAGGCTTTGCTTTAACGAAAAAAATAGAAAGACATTGAATCCACACTTTTAAAGATTTGATTGTTCAAAAGAGCAAATAATTCCATTCGCGGCTTCGTATCATGTTTCAATGACTTCTATTCCGGTTAAAATTCACAAATGAATTGCTCGATAATCCCTTTCAATCAAAGTTCAACCGCGACGTCTGAAAGGGCGCAACAACATCGAGACGCGGCTGAAAACACTGATACCTAACTTAACGCGCAAAACTTCGGACGATATATCGGATCGCTGTCTTGCTCTGAAACTAAAGACAGCTCATGTCTCTGCTTACTTCCAATTTCAGTAAACCTCAGAACTTTCTTTTTTGCCTGAGACAAAGTAAAAAAAAATGTTTCACTCCATTATGTCCGACCTTCTCGAAATGACATTCGAGGTTTTAGGGATAGATGCACTACTTTCTCTTGATTTCTCGATAGAAATGATAGACGACTAAGTGAGCAAATTTAATGCCATTTTGATCACTTCTATCATTCCAGTTGAGAAATGATTTCTGAATCTGGTGAATGCCAAAGCGGCTGAACTCGCAATAATAATCCGAAAAACGACATCACTATACCAAAAGATGTTCTATTTATCTCACTTTTGTGATTGTTGAGAATAAAAAGTCTTTGAAGTAGAATATGTCAGTATTTTCTGAGGGTGAATTTAGGGATTTCAAGATATTATTAAAGAGAGATAAATAGATATAGATAATTTGATTGAAAAGGCATTTAAACCAACTAAGGATGCATACAAATTATAAGAAAAAAATAACTATTTACTTATTTTTATATATTCTTTTTTGCAGATCTGCTGTACATTTGTTACGTATGGAAAGATTTCACAATGTCTGAATTTCGGTAAGTTTAATATTAACACTCATAAAATATTTAGTATAGAAGCAGGCATAACAAATATCTGTCTTTAAGTCCAAATGTTTCGAGAATTGAAATATTGATCTGTCAACCCACTCTTTTTGCTTTCTTTATATTTTTAAAAATTTTACCATTTTCCTTAAAGCTTTTAAGTTCAAAAGAAATGCTATAAATAATATGGAAATATTTTGCTTGCAGTAGAATCCCGATTATCCGGATCAAATAAAACCGGTGATATTCCGGATAAACGATTTCAAAGCAAATCAAACAAAATTTTAATTATTTTATTTGTGGCCAAGTCCCTGATGCGCTTCAATTGTAACAACTGTATGGGATCCGATTTGTCAAACCACTTAAAAGCAATATCTGGAGCTTCAAAACTTTATGCGTGAGATCGTACTTTAACACACAGCCCCAGTTTCAATCTTTACCACCTTCTCTCTCCTTACTGTTCAAATAGTCAATGATTTCTTCATCAGTTAATATTTGAATTCCAGGGTCTTCATTATCGTAGTTCAGCCCCTCTTTAATATTCTCTTCAACACACCCTTCTCCAATGCTAAGAATTTTCATTGCTTCAGTTATTTCATTTCAATCGCTGAGTGAAGAATGAGATACAGTTTTAATAATTTATTTCGTTTTTTTATTATTTGTTCGGATAATCGGAATTCTAATAATTTGGGTGAAATACACTTTAGTATTCCCCATTGACGCAAAAGAACCCCCCCCCCCCTTGCTCTAAAGCAACATCTGTTATCTTTAGATATTTCCTACCCTACGAAGATTTTCCTCATACAAAAACATTGTCACCTCAATATTATTCAAGATTATCGTATTTTTTCAAGATTATCTTATTAGCCACATATTACTCGACTCAGAAATCCAAATATCTATTGTAGAGTATTAGTTTCTTTTTAAAGCTTTAAGGACCTATCAAAATTGCTATACTCTTCAGCAAATCCTGTATCGCTTTGAAGGTTACTGGTCAGCTCCAGACTTTCAGACCAAGTTACACGATGTAAGAGCTTTTCGAGCTTTAAGCTACTAGCAATAACTGTATAACTATACTATTAGTTCTCACGTAAAGCTTTAAAGACCAACGAACGAATTCCTGAGCAAAAGCTTAATAGCCTAAGTCGAGTACCCACTCTAGACTAATAGTTTCTACACAAAGTTGTAAAGACCTATCGAAATTGATTTATTATTGATCGAACGCTTCAAAGTGTATGTTGAGTCATTCAGTTCTAAACCTTCAGAGAAAGTTATTTTCATACTCTTAGTTCCTATGAAGTTTCCTCTGGAATAACAGAAGCTGAATACTTCAGACTTCATATGCTTTATATTTCTTATAAATTTATTCTCATGGTGAAGGCCGATCTAAGATTTCCAATGGAGTCGAGGTTATAGTTTTTACCCTCGGCTTGTTACACTAAAACTTTATCCCATTATTTCAATTTTTGCCGTATTCTGTATGACTTCCTTAATTAAATAATACCAGTTCAATAATAAAATAACGGAAATTATTATATGCGAAAACTGTTATTCGATGTGCTAATTTCGCATGTGAAATAACAAAATTTCTTAATAAATTGAGCACTGCCTTAGTGAGTCACATCAAATCGCATAAAGTGATCCCCACACCACCAACAAACACATGAAATGTATAGAATATTTCGCATGCAACAGCACCCACTTAATTCGAACAGCAGCAAAACACGCAAGTGGGAGCCTTTAGCTTGAGCCAACACCCAACCAACAAAGAGGTAACCAACGAGCCAAGCAACCAACTAACTAAACAAGGAGTAGACAGACACGCGTCCTTCACATGTTCATAAATCTCGGTGCTGCCTTCTAAGCGCATACATCACACATAAAAGCACACACACACCCACACATACAAACACGTAGAAGTGTATGTGAGCACGCGTAGAATGCAGATAAGTTGCATGATGTTGTAAAGTTTATGTTTCGTCGTTTGCTGCAGGACTTGAGGCGAGGCGAGCATGAACTCATAAATACACAAGGAACGAGGTATATGTGGTTGTATGTGTGTGTTAACAAGTAGAAAAGCTTACAAACCCGTTATTAACGCATTACGAGCACCAACAGTGAGTTGTGGATGCTGAGATACTGCCTTGCCGTTATATGTACATATGAGAGTATATGAGACTGATGCTGATCTAGTGGCAGCGCTCGTGCGGGAGTTGGGACCCGCACTCCTTACAGCACTCATTGCCACCAGCTGCTGACTGCTTGCTTTGGCTATAAATTGCCGCAGCACGAAATGTAAGTGAGCGCCTTTCTCCGATTTTAGGGAAGTTACAAGCTTTATTAGTGTAGTTGTTGGCAATGAATACATATTACAACGTCGGCGGCTGCTGCAGCTGCTGGGGAGTAGTTGGAGCAATTGCTGCAGCACATGACACGAAAGCTGTGCTGTGCTGTGCTGTTTGTTTATGAGGGTGTCTCTACGTCCGTCCGTCAGTCAGTCAGTCAACGTGTATGACAGCATAAACAAACAACAAAAACCGCAGCTAACAAATCCTTGCTGTTTTGCTGGATGGATGGATGCTTGCTTAGTTCGTTGGTTGGCTGTTACCGTTGCCTTGGACAGCCATATCAGCTCACATATGTTTGTATGCATGTGTGTTTCGTGACAGCGGCAACGAATGGTAGAATTGCGGCAGTTTAATTGCGCCTCAAGTGGCAGCCATCATCGCAATTCGTGCGACAGCATTTACCAGGCTACTCAGTGATTATATTGCACTTGGTTTCGATATTTATGCGTGCGAGTGACTCAGCTGACCCTGTAGGAAAGATGAATTTAGAGAATATAGTCTTCCTGAGTTTTAAAATATTGTATCTCTGTGTTGTTGCCTTTGTCTAAATGTCCCAAATATTGGAAGAGACAGTTCTTGACCTAATTTAAATCTGAATCGTTTACTTAAACCTCGACTATTATGGGAAGGTATGTTCACATTTCTTTAATAAACCTACGGACTTTATTAGCTTACCTTGAATCCAATCAAGAAGCCTGTTATTTAGGTAAAATTCTATTTGTAACTCTACAAATATTTCCTAATAAAAGAATATTTCCTCCCGAAAGCTTTAAAGACCCATTAGAATTTCTGAGCAACAACTCCATCGTCTAAGTCGAACCAGCTCCAAACCTTCAAAGGAACTTATATAGAAGGACTGCAGAAGAGTAGTAATAGTAGTTAATAGTGAAGAACTGCAGTAGAGGTAGCCTCGCTCACTCTCCCGCATGCAGAAATCATGCGAATGATTGTACTTGTACGCTCCGTCCGGGTGGTGGCTCAAACGCTTTGGGCCACCTAGTAGGTTCCATTGGCTACCATTATAGCCATTGGTAGCGAACCTAGCGTCACCAGGAGCGCGAAAATCATATGAGTACCTTTGATCGTTCAAATTGCAGACTAATAGTTGTCATGTAGAGCTTAAAGATCTAACAAAATTAGTCCAGTCTTGAGCAAAAGATTCATCGCCGAAATCGAGTAGTCATTATAGACTAATAGTTTATTCTTAATACTTTAAAGACCTTTTAAACTGGGCGCACAGCTTCACCGTTTAAGTAGTCATTCTGTTTCAGAGCTTCTGAGTAAGATACTCGCTGTAAGAGCTCTCTTTTTTGAATGGATTTTCGTGGCTTATCGTGAATCCAATGTTTGCGTACTCCCGAACAAAACATTCAGCTATCAAGTATAAGTCAAGCGTATAGTCATTATAGACTAATAGTTTATTCTTAATACTTTAAAGACTTTTTAAACTGGGCGCACATCTTCATCGTTTAAGTAGTCATTCCGTTTCAAAGCTTCTGAGTAAGATACTCGCTGTAAGAGCTCTCTTTTTTATATGGATTTTCGTGACTTATCGTGAATCCAATGGTATGCAAACATACCATCCAATGTTTGCATACCATTGGATTCACGATTCACTCAAATCTCTTGAACAAAACTTTCAGCAAACAAGTAAAGGGTGTATACTAATGTAACCTGGCAATATTTTCTTCTACCAATTATTAAATACAAGGTTTTAATGGTTATGCTAATGAGCTATATTTGAGTACAGCCAGATAACATACCGATATATTGGCATTGAAATTACTCTCTAGGTTGGTAAAAGTTTGACATCCGAGATCGAAGGTCGCACAAATCGACTGGTTCCTAATAACGAGACTATCGATAAGAGTATAAGACCTGATTAGATAGCCAATATGGAGCTTGACCTCAAACACCCAAAGCTACGACCACTCACTGATCAAGTGTCCAGGAGTAAAGTTCTTTGCAAATCAGAGGATCTACAATATGTTTCTAAGGAAATATATAGGTTTGAGTTTGTTATCATGATTGACGATCTTTCGAATAATGTAAAAACCAATATAAAAGGTGTAGGTCTCTCAGTTGTACCTGTAAGATATTGAGACTTTGTGAAATATACTGCAATAAAGAAGTTCTTTTCAACAAACAACGCCGAAATAGGTTCTAGAATGAGAGGTTTTAGGTGTCTTCAGGTACTAAACTTGCGATTGGCGTCATCTCTCAGTATTTAAACAGTGGGATATGCCTAGCGTCTTTGAGACTATTTTATCGACTTTGGTATTTCCGATTTAAGCACAAAAGAAACAGTCCATTGTCTACTTCCTACCGCAATGACTGAAAAGTTAGAAGGTATGTTGAGTTATCTATCATTGATAGGTGAACATCACTTGACTATTGAAATAAGCTAAATAAGATCCAAAGATCTCCCATTACAATACATTATTATTTTCCTAAGACATAAAGTTTATGATGCAAATTGAAATGAAAATTATTTCATTAATTGGCTTCAATGACAAACGTTTCTTTCTAAGCTTAATACAGCAAGCGGAAAAAGGTGGATCTCCAAAGTTGTATTTCTATAATTAAGTCCATATGTAGCTCATGCGAGGTCATCAGCAAAATTCGTTAACTGTACTTTGTTGCCTTAATTTCACGAATTTTTCAAAACCACTTTCTGTTGTCTTTATTAGTATTCAGAAACATGCTGAAATTTTCATCGAAAACTACCGTTATATGACTCCTATGCCTTAATTTCCTACTGGGTAAACTGCATGCTCTCACATATGATTATAAGCAAACGAGCGTGGTGTGCGCTCACCAATGACTGACTATGTGTTTACTTACATATGGCGCAGCATGGGTTAAGATTTTATTGCGTTGTCAATTTGATTTGCATAGAAATTAATGAAGTTCGAATGTGAGACAGATGAAGTTGTGCGATGCGAACACAGGTCGGCAAACGGCATACAGCACTCGGCGCTAAGCGCTAAGCACTTGGCTGTCAATGTAGAATTCAATAGAGATTTTCCAAAGGATATGGAATTGGAATGTGAGAATTCGCATATACATTTATACATATTGACGTTGACTCGGAGTGCTGTTGCATGCAGGATGGTTTAAATGAGCATAATAAGCAAATAAGCGGAAGTTTGGTCATTAGAGGGTCAATGTGGCTGAAAATCGTATTAAATTGAGCTTGCTGAATGCATTTCCGTTACGAACAGCGAACAATCGAAGCGGTCAACAGCTGTTGTTGCTAGAATGCAATGTAAGCTCGTATACATAATTATATAAATATATATTTACCGTTAGGGACGCTGCATAATTTAATTTGCTTGCCTTCAACACTTCTTCACTCAACGTCTTATCAGAGCGCATTTTGCATTGTGCCACGTGGCAACATGTTTTGGATTTGCGGCGCTATGTGGCATGCCAAATATGCTGATTGGAAGCACTGCACGGCACTTCATTATGCGCCGCAGCATATCGCTTCAACTTCTACTTCGGTTCATTTCATTTCGTGCATTTCAATTTTCCGCACACGTTCGTCGGACTTAATCAACGCCCGAAAAATATTCAATATCAAATGGCGAATAGCGAAGAAAAGCATATCAATGCAAAGAAATGAAAGTAATTTTTATTGTTGTTGTTTTTGTTTTTTCCATTTTTTTTTTCTTCTCCGATTGCAACTGCATATTTTCATTTGCGCTGTGGTAGCAAAGCGTTTTACGTAAAATTGCAGCAAATATTTTGCGTGCACCTGCTGCCACATGCAATGCGCCTTGTGTATTACAACAACAACAACAACTGCGGTAGTAGCAATATCAGCAACGGTGAATTGTTTGTGTGTATGGTAATCACTGCGTTCGTGCAGCTCGCTGCCAATTCGTTCCGTCGCCCGGTCTTGGGCCAGAGGGCCGGTCACCGTATTGAGCAAGTCACTCAGCTTGCCGGTCGCTTGTGATTGCCGCTTGCTGCTGCCTGCTGCATGGCAGTCGCTTTTAATTAAATTGAATTGAGTTGCTGCACTACTGTTTGTTGAAGTCACACTTTTTCGGCAGATTTTCTTCTTCTGCTTTGGGGAAGTTGTACAGTGGGTATCCCTGGTGTTCTAAGCACTAGATTTTGGAAAAATAAGAGAAAGACATCTACATATTCATCGCGTCTTTCTTTCGAAGAAGAGGACTTTGAAAAGTCATACAAAAGTCATAATAGCTAACCCGCAGTAAGAACGACCTTAAACGTAGCTTAACAACCTTAAACCAAGTTCTCAGTTTTATTGATATTAGATGATTCGACTGATATGAAATAATCTCTTTTGCTGTTTCATAATAAATTTCCCTCTCATTACTGTTTCGTTTCCATACCGACCTTGTTCCAAGAGACGTAGTGCTTTTTACTCTTTATAACAGCTTGATAAATTTGTTGCTTGCTCCTCTTTCCAAATAATATTCTATCATTTACCAACCATTACTTCAAAAAAGAAAGATTTCTATAGCTCTTCGTCACTTTGTGCTTATTTTTATGGCTGGGATATCTCCGATCTCCCACAAACGAGACTATCGGCATAACGTTTCATTTATAACTTCTCCTGAATAAGTCTCGTCCATATAAAGTATTCCAATTAATCATCCAGAGCAGCACCAGAAGTTGTATTCTTACTTAGAGAGGCCATGTTCCGACAAAAGATAGTGTTATTAATTTAAGGGTTAAAATCTTTATCCTAGTTGTAGATCAAATGTTTATTAAATTGAAGCATATATTGTTCATAAGTAAAATTGCGTAATTGCTGAAGAATACTTGGCTTTCTTGTGGTCTGATGGAAAAAATGAACTTTGTAAATGGTGTCTTCTACCAGCAACCTTTTACCACCCTCCATTTTTCGAAAGTGAAAATCAAATGTGTTCCACTTTGCAACGATAAAGACTCGGACCATCTTCACTTGCATGTAATTTTCTAGGCCCTGTGTATTTAGGATATAGAGATGCCACAAGAAAGAGTTGCTTCGACTTTAGGATACTTATTTTATATTGATCGTTATGTGGGACGTATAAATCATTCTTAACATTTAGGTTAGTTTAAGTCAAGACGTAGATCTCCGCAATTACAGAGAGTCTTACTTAGACAGCTTCGACCGTCTTTACACCGCTTCAGCGGTTATAGCCACGCGCGTCACGCATCTCTCCTTTTGGCAGTTAGGCGCCAATTGATAATACCAAGTGAAAATAGATTCTTCTCCACCTGGTCCTTCCATCGGAGTGGAGGTCTAACTCTTCCTCGGCTCCCACCAGCGGGTACTGCATCGAACACTTTCAGAGCTGGAGCACTTTCGTCCATTCGAACAACATGGCCTAGCCAGCGTAGCCGCTGTCTTTTTATTCGCTGGACCATGTCTATGTCGTCGAATAAAATATACAGCTCATCATTCCATCTTCTGCGGTATTCGCCGTTGCCAATGTTTAAGGTTAATATCAATCTTCTTGTTTAAGGGATCATAACCAATCTTCCGCAAAACCTTTCTCTAGAAAACTTCTAGTGCAGTCTCATCGGATGTTGACATCGTCCACGATTCTGCACCATAAAGTAGGACGGGAATGATGAGGAACTTGTAGAGTTTGGTTGTCCTTTGTAACACCCGAAATACTCCTGACGAATCGACAAGGCCGGCATGATCCGACAAAGCGAACTCTATTATAAAATTCTTAAGTAAGCTAATGTCAATTCTAGTCACTTCACAGGGTTAGCCGAAGATGCTTCGGTAGGCACATTTTAACTTTAGTCTGGCGAATACTGGACATTGCAGGAAGAAGCGATTGGATGATTTCTCATCGCTTTCCTCCAACCAGTTTTGAAAACTGGCCTCTGGATTGATCCCTAATATCGCCGTATGTAATGATAGGATTACTAGAGTTTCACCAAGCGCGAGTTCCGAGGTTCAAGATTACCGGAATGAATACAAATTTCATTTTTCGGCGACCTTATACTGTTTCGGGTAAGACAAAATTTTGATAGATAAATTCGGTTGGTGTTCTGATTGATTGTTCGTCCTTCAGACTCTTACATAAAGTATCAAGTTTTTATCTTAGATTTCAAGCATATTCGGAAAATTTTCTTCTTTTTCTATAGGCAATGAAAAGCGATGACAAAGTTACACCTTGGAAATAAAAATATTATTTTCTTTATTTGTGCCCCATAAAGTAGATTCCATTCACTGTGCAACATTTTATACACTTTCTACTCATCAAGGTGTCCACTACTTTTGAAGCCCGCTGCTTTACTTCGCCTTTTCTTTTGGCTCCCATTACTTCCCCACTGCATTTGGTATGCCTGCGCTATGCCCGGTGTTGCCATTTCATTACTTTGCGCCATTTGTTGTTTTTTTCGTTGCAACGTTTGATTGAAATTTCAGCCGTCACTAACGGTGGCATGCAACGTGCCGCATGAACTGAAACTCCTTTGAGCAGTGCAAGCAGCAAAAAATGCCAAATTGCCATGAGAGAATGTGCGCTTACTCTTCCTACTCACTTACATATATTCATACTGCCGTTGCACGTAACGCATACGCAGTGGCATGCCAACGCATAACGGTGCCAACCAAAGTGGCTTACGCTCACATACATACACGCAGCAAACACTCATGGCTTGTGAAGAATGCAACATCCATACATCACTCATCCTCAGCATCGAACCACCGAAAAGGTGACTGATGCACAGTGTAACAACAAAAACAGTGTTCAATGCATAGATGTTTGGAAGTTGCATTGTATCCCGGTAAAGGGTGTTTGACATTCGGGGTGGCCATTTACCGCATGACGGATGTTCGGTCAGTTTGCGGACAAGCAGCGGACAGCGGTACTTGTGCGTACGTCATGCATTACACATGGCGTGTAATTGAATCTGATGGCTGACTGTTGTTGCAACACATGACAAAAAACCTGCGAGGTGAGAGTACGTTGCATAGAGCATCGGTCGAGTGACAATTGCAACAAATCAGAATTGACGCAACCCCTTGTATATGGTAGACATACTGGTATATGCAAGGAATAGAAGTGAATTATTCGAATGAGTCGAAAAGTATTTGATGGAATAAGCAAAGTTGAGTGTCTACTCACAAATACATTTGCAATTTTACTTAGACTCATTTGTTAAGATTGATTTCCGTGTTCTTAAAAGTAAAAATATCTTATAGTTTTTTATTCTATCAACGCACCACGGTACACTTCGTACTGAGTTTTAAGATATGTTAGGGAAAATGTACATAGACCGTCTGTCGTTCTGAAAAAATTTTCTCTGAAGAGTCTTTGATTTTTTTCTATTAAAATTCTCAAATATTTTCAAATTCTTCTGAATAACAATGGCTCTAAACCAATTCAGTGAATAATTGTGACAGTAATTATTTGACGAAGCAAAATACTAATATAAAATTCCTTGAATTGAGTTTCATAAGCAAGTTCGAACAACTTTCAGGAACTATAGAGCTGTCGTAGTTATCGATCTTAGCAAATAGTGAGTTCAAACAATGAAAAACGTTCCGCTCGCCCGTAGCAACCAAAATTAGTCGAATGTTATGCCCGTAGATGCAAAGAAAAAATTAGAAAGGAATGTTGCCATTGCTCGTCTTGCCTAGATTGTTTTTCATATATTTAGCTTTTTAGGTTTGCTTTTCCATAAACTCATATACAACAATTAACAAGTAAGGAAGGGCTAAGTTCGTGTGTAACCGAACATTTTATACTCTCGCAATTTATTTATTTCACTTTATTAATATAATACATAATTTGGCCCACATATTCGTCATATATATTGTATAAAGTCCAGTGAAAGTCTAGAAAGTTTCCTTTTAGAAAGTTACAGCTTTAGTAGTTTGCGAGATATGTACAAAAAACTTAGTAGGGGGCGGGGCCACGACCACTTCCCCAAAGAAATTACATCCACATATGCCCCTTCATAGTGCGATCCTTCATACCAAATTTTACTTCCATAGCTTTATTTATAGCTTAGTTATGGCATTTTAAGTGTTTTCGGTTGTCGCCATTTTGTGGGCGTGGCAGTGGTCCGATTACGCCCATTTTCGAACTTAACCTTCTTATGGTGCCAAGAAATACGTCTTCCAAGTTTCACCAGATATCTCAATTTTCTCAAGTTACAGCTTGCAGGGACGGACGGACAGACGGACGGACGGACAGACAGACATCCGGAGTTGAACTTTTCTCGTCACCCTGATCATTTTGATATATATAACCCTATATCTAACTCGCTTAGTTTTAGGACTTACAACCAACCGTTGTGTGGACAAAACTATAATACTCTCGTAGCAACTTTGTTGCGAGAGTATAAAAATAGTCTAACGATTTATAAATAATTGTATTCGACTGTAGTTTTGAGTTATATACCTAATTTCATTGAAATCAGTCGAGTAGTTTTTGAGATATGGTTTTTGACACATATGTAAGTGGAGGACGCCACGCACATTTTCCGTTAAAAAAAACCCTGAATGCAGCTCTCCTTTGCCTTTTCTTCTAAAATCTAGTGTTTCTGGCGTTTTTCGTTAGTGAGTTAACTCAATTTTAGTAATTTTCAACCTAACCTTTGTATGGGAGGTGGGCGTGGTTATTATCCCATTTAAACTATTTTCATGGTGTGTGGTGCGGTAGGTAAGGGAAACGACTGCACAAAGTTTGGTTTATATAGCTTTATTGTTTTCCGAGATATTTACTATTTAGGGGCGGCGCCACGCCCACTTTTCAGAAATAAATACATCCCGATATGCTTCTTCCTAGTATGATCCTTTATACCATATTTTACTTTAAAGCCTCTACACTTTTCGGGTTTCGCAATTTTGAGGGCGTGACAATAGTCTGATTTAGCTTATTTTCAATAGCAACCCTCCTCCGGTCCCAAGGAATATTTGTACCCAGTTTCGTCAAGATATGTTAATTTTTACTGCAGTTATCCGTTGCGCGGACAGACGGACGGACTGACAGGCATCTGGATTACAAATCGTCTCATCAACCTGATCATTTTAATGTTATAATAGTTATGAAAATTCACTTTCTTATAACACCAAGATTATTAAAATCAGAGTTCTGACTATTCAAAGTGTTGTGGTGCCATACTGAAGTTCTGCTCTGCTCTGCCAGGTTACCGGAATCGGAAATTAGGCAACCGGAAATGATGTTACCGGAACCAGATATGGACATCCGGAACCGGAACCGGAAATGGTGTTACCTAATCAGAATTAAATAATATGATATAGTCGGGAATTTTAATCCGGTAAATATATATTTCCGGATGTTCGATATAGAGCGGATAAATGACGGAAGTAGAAATTGGACAAGAAACGTCACTTCTCCAAGAAGTACTCAGTAACGGAAACAGCGTAACTTCAGGGTTAACATAAATGTTTCCTGTTCTTGGAAGATTCCCGCTTCCGTTATGAGACTGCCGTTTCCTGTAATCGATATCGATATTTGTTTATATTAGCATAATCATTTGTAATTCAAAATCAAGTAACGATTCTGTCTTTATTACTTATGGGTTTGTCATTAAAGAGAAGGATGGACATATGACCAAACGCTTGGATCTTGGGGAGTAAAGACATATTTAAGTCAGTAAGTGTATCGTTTTGATAGGAATGAGCAATCAACTATTATTTAAAGTTGAAAGAGAACGAAACCCAACTTAAAATTATTCAAAATATTAGGATAATATTAACTAAATTTAGGGATCTTATAGATATACATAAATATATTTCTGATGTGAAAAGCCGCTTTTTCAAAAAGTTAATCAGTTTATTAAGAAGATAAAGAAAGAGGTGGGGAATATATTTATTATAAATATATCCCACTCTATGCTTCTTATATATTAAGACCCCGCATACTCAACGAACGCCATTGCGCCAAATACCAACATATACAATCCATCAAAATGCAATGGACAACTTCGGCGATAGATAAACCACAAATCGGTTATTAAAATGTAAATGTAAAACATAAAACTACATAACCAGTACAACTTTGTAAGCGGAATAAATAAGCGAACACACACTCATATACATATTACATATATACATATATACTAGATATGAGTATTTGAGCACTATTGCCAAGCTTTTGCGCCACCACCTTGACTCAAGCAACAGCGTGAAAATGTCAAAACTTTAGCTCGGGGCTGACTCTGCAGACTGGCAGTTAGACAAGATAGACAAGACCGATGGTGGCAAAAGCACATGGGGCCCAGCCCGTACATCGACAACACAACAATATTGGCATGAATATATTTTAGAGCAAACACACACACACAAACCAAATATGTGCAAATGTTAGCACATAAAATGATCTGAACACATTTGTATGCATGCTAGAGTAGTTCCTGCAGCGTTCCCATCAATCGCCATGCCATGCCATGCTATGCCACGCCACGCCACAACCATAAATGTGGCCACGGACAGTTCATTGTTGCGCGCTGATTTGGTAGCTGCAACTAAAATCGCTTCTGGGACAATAACAGCTTACAACGCCAACTACAACTCGTAACATAAGCTAATAATAAAACAACAATAACAACAACAGCAAACGAAAAATGTAACAAGCAAAGCAATAAACAGCGGCTAGTAAACGTTGCGCTACATTCATTGCACGAGTTGTGGCATATAGTAAATGTATGTATGTTTGTATTTGTATTGATGTGTACCACTCTATATATGTAACACCGTTTAACGTTTGTAAATAATTGCCGATTCGCACAACAACTTCGTACTCCGTAGGCAACAGCAATGGCAACGCGCAGTAACAACATGCCACACATGACATGTTCACCACATGCAACAGCAGCAGCGGCGGCTATAGCAATAACAACAGCAACGGTAACGGCAGCTAAAGCGTAAACTAATAAACGTTTGGACAACGCGCGCCCGGCACAGCACGTTCACACGCTACACACTCATAGCGTTTTGGCACTCGCTCCCGCCGCACACACCCACGATACATTCCAACAACAACAGACACCATGTCCACACCGCTGTCCATCATCATTGTTCACTTGCGAATATGTATATTTAGAAAGGAATACACGAATTAGGGAGGAGCTCAATTGTTCTTGAGATAGGCTTCCAAAAACTTAAAATCATAACACTGAAGTACTCAAACCCTATCTAGATACATATTATATATTGACTACTAGTACAATTTTCTCAGGAAATCAGCTTTGAGTATAGATTCTACAAATGCATCGCATTCTATAATAGGTGGCCATATCTTACGGAAGGACCGGTGATCTATACCTCTTGGACTTGAAGACACATTTCAGTCGAAAATAGAAATAACACAAGAAATCACAGAAAATATTGACAGACCTCAAAAAGGATGTGAGGGATAACAAGTGTTCTTTTGGATACTCAGATTTTTCTGATTAACTCGCGCTAATAATCTTTGAAGTGGTCTTTTAAAAAACCAAACTCTCATAGAATAGATGAGTATTGAACTCATGATCTTCACTTGGTGGAATATGGTTCAGGACCCTACATAGTTTTCTCTCACATAAGAGTAAACAATTGCTAAGAGTGATTCTCCATGAGGATTAGGTCAAGGTTTAGATCTCCATGACTGCAGAAATCTCACATCGGCAGCTTCAACTGTCTTTTATTGGCACCCACATAACCCTAATGAATCAAAAGATCATCTCGATTCGACAAAGTATTTTTGGACTCTATTTCATGGTAGGTAATGAAAATCTCTCCTTCAAATTGAAGACAATGAAGACTTGGGACTTAATAACTTTAATTAAGAAAATGTCACCAAATAATATTGCCAACTGGAGTCGAAGGAACTCTTTAAAAAATATTTAGAGTAGACTATGAAGAACCGGAAAGTTTATATAAAACTGTCGTAAGATTTCAGTCTCAGATCTGAAACTTAATAGTCCGACTAAGGCTTTGTAAAATTAAATAGTAAGAGTTAAGGTGCAGTTCTTCCTACGAACTCTTAGAAAAATTGATATGTAGCATATTATTTCGTTTGGACCAAGCAAACTGGTTGATTTTAGAACAAGATACCTTCAATTTGATCTGTTATAGATATCCAACTAGAACTTTTAATACCGAAGATACCTAGAAGACCATATCTTAGAGCTGAGGTTACTCTTTTAGGGTATATTTAGTCATTGCTTGTTCCGTTTTTTACATTATTCAGTAATGCCATTGCCAAGCAGGTTCGGCTCGGCACAGAACAAAGCAATTTCATGCACTGTCTAGAACATGGGATAGGATTGATATAAATCCAATTTAGGAGTACTTTATTTTTATTTTTGGTGGTTGCCATCTGAGCGCTGCTCAATAGGCCCTTCTTAGCTTAGATATGTTTGGCATTCTTGAATCTATAACGTACTACTTGGATGGATTCGCAGCTCATAACATAAGCTTCTAAAAACTATAACTAATTAAGTAGACCTCGCAAAAACTTGAAGTACCAACGCATCGGCCAACATAGGATTTCTTTGTTATCACGTTTATAACTTTAGAACGACCCATCTTAATGATTGAAACACATCTAAAATATATAATTCTTCGATGGATTCCTATTGACGGCCGAAGGCTAAAATTGAGGCGCGGCATGGTGCAAAACTTGATAGTTTGATGTGTGCAACATTCAGACACTGAAAACTGTACTGTAAACATGCAACGTTTTGTTGCACACACCGCGAAGTGGCGTTGGCAATGGTGGTCGCGTCCACAGCGACAGCAACTGTGATGCTCAACGTCATTGCGCACATAAATATTGTTCGAACGAGTTGTTGTTGTTACTATTCTTGATGTGGTTGTTGTTAATGGAGGCACAGTTGGCCGGTGTGGACATGCGGCTTTGATGGCATCAATTGCTGGCACATTTGCTCGCGAAAAAATAACATTCGATGCAAGCTTCATCAATTACAATAACAACAACAATAGTAGAGAACAACAACTTCAAGCATAGCAATGTTTTATGCATTTGGTCAATTGTTCGGCGATTTGGCATTTTCCGATCATTGCTGACACTATTTTACGAGCTCCATGTATGTTTGGTGGGTGTGATGAGTCATATATGTTTTCATTTTAATTTTAGTTGATTGAGTGATCGTGTGTGTGACGTTAGTTAGCTGACGGCTATAAAGAACCTTGAAGAATCTGCGAAATGTTGTAAATTGGTTGAAGAGCTTGGTTTTAATATACCAGGAGTAAGTTCTCAGGACATTATTTGTCACAATTTATTTGCTGTACATGACTGCCAAGTTATAGGGTTCGTCCAATCTTGTATCCAATCATTCAATGCTTTAAAGAAGAAGCAATACCATACTTGAAGGTTGAAAAGCCACTTTCGGGAGAAATAATTGTAATTAATTAAGCTTTCAAACAAGAAGGCTCTTTAAGGTTTTCCTTTTGCCTTTCTTAACCTAAGATAGTAGACTCTGTTGAATTTTTTTCTCGTGGATCTAACGAGAAAACCACTCATGCCATAATTGTTTGTATATGACATTGTCAGCCCTAGTGCTCTTCGAAAGATACGTAGTAGACCCATTCCTCCGGTGTTGATATAGAGTTGAAATTATTATACGAAGAAAATAATGAAGAACTGTTGTAGATTTGAAAGATAACGTCTTCTACCCGTGATTATATATATATTTTTTTTCATTCTTCAAATCTTCAAGACGCCTCATTTTTATAAAACTTCGGAAATCATTTAATGGAAAAGACAAAGCTGGAGTTATTAACCTTGTGTGCTTATCATGGTTCTCCGTAAGTAGCCTTTATTCGACCTGAGGTTTAATGAGATAAGAATCCCAAAACATTTCGACATTTCGGGATCCTGAAATAATTTTTACGCCACTCTCCAAATCATTGCTCTCTGTTATACGCTAAGGCGAAGCGACTGCAATTCTTTTCTCCCTCTATAAAGAGATGTCATGTTTTCCCGAACAAATGTCATTGTGATTCGGATTTGGAGTGATTAACCTTGTGTGCTTATAATGATTCCCCGTAAAAGATAGTTAGGAGCCTTTATTCGACCTTATGGTTAATGAGATATGAATCCCGAAAAAGTGGGTTGACATTTCGGTATCCCGAAATAGTTTTTATGAAGTAGTTTATACAAATATGGATTTTATTTGTAAAGTATTAAAAAATTGATAATCCCGAAAATTCGGGATTGTAATTTTGGGATCCCGAAATGTATTTTTCAACGGTAGTGACGAAAAATGGCATTATCTTTACCCAATGAGTTATAGTATCATATGAAATCTACTAATTACAAATACAGCCCTACCAAACTACCACACTAGTAGTCTTCCACATCAATACAATACAGCATTACCTTACTCGACCCATCAACAGCACTGACCTGTCTGTGTCGCACAACAATAAGTTCATAGCCAAAGTGAATTACTTTGAACTCATTGCCAATTTTTATTTATTATTTTTTTCTTCTCAAATATATTTCTCAATGTACACGTATATCAACTCTCAGCTGCGCCAGCATTGTTGTTATCATTGTTATTGTAGCTGATTTTGTTGTTAACGTCATCTACTTACGCTTTATCTTGCAAGTCCTTTGTATGCTATTTGTTTTTGTTGTACAACAAGCGTGCTGCATTTCCAAGTCAAGTTGAATAATTTTTCGTGCATGTGGCATTAACAGCAAGCCGGCAAGAGCACAAACGCACATACACACTTATATAATATATGTATGTGTGTGTGTGCTTATACAGAGCCGTAATCTTGCATTGACCACAAACGCAGTTTAACGGTATTCTGTGCACCTTGACTTCTGCTAGCGTATACTTTTCCGTTTGTTGCACCTCCCTTACCCTTTCACCACTCGCCTATCACATTCACCCCTTCACCGTTATCTATGGCTCTGATCTGCTTTTCTTTTCATTTCATTTCATTTCAATAAAATAAACTCAAGCTCATGCAATCAACATAAAGGATTTCACAAAAATATGAATTTCTGTAGATGAGCAGGTTTTTGTATCGTTTTTCTGCTTAACGAGATAGCAATTTTTCCACTTCCTTAAGCCCCTCGCTGACCGGTTTGCTTGGAATACAATTTGATGGTTGAGTTTTTTGGGTCGCTGGACTATTATTTAAGAGTTTCGTGAAAGTGAGGGGTGTTCAATTTTTGATTTTGTAGATTCTTAAGAGAACCGTCTTGTTTAATAATACTGTTGAAGTGATTAAATGTCACAAAGATGACTAACTTACTAGAAGTCAGTTACAAAAATGAATTTTATTTTGTTTAAGATTCCGTTGTGTTCCCATCATTACCGTTACCTCTGTTGGATGTTAGTAAAAATCAATGTTGACTCTAAACATGCATATGTATGTTCCCTGGGATCTAGAAATGAAGTGATTCTCTGACGAAATATCTAATTATAAACGAAATATCTAATTATAAAGAAAACCTTCACGAAATATTTCAACATTTAGTTCTCCCGTGAAAGGGAACTTATGACTGAAATAGATTTACGAGTTATGTTTCAGATTCTCTATCGCTATGCTCAAGCCTCTCTTTTGTCAAAAAACTTAACTTTTTAATGCAACATTGAGGGTGTCGGGAGAGAGAGAGTATACCCATTTAAGTTCAAGACTTCTTTTCTATCAACATTTGATAATGACAGCATATTTGATTTACACGAGTGCTTTGTTCGATTCACCACTCTTCGTTACTCTCTAAGGAGAAACCACTGCAACTCTTTTCTTCCTCTATCAAATTGTAAATATTTCTTAAGACGAGCAAAACATGGTTTATCGAAAAGATCTCGAGTGGAGCACAACCGATCTCAGGGCTTCATGAACAAATATTATTGGGATTCAGTTCTGTGAATTTGAAAAGGAAAGGAATATTTTTTGAAAGTTATTCGAATGAACGAAAGCGCTCCAGCTATAAAAGTGTTCGATGCAGTACCCGAGGAAGCCGAGGAAGAGGGAGGCCTCCATTCCGATGTAAGGACCAGGTGGAGAGGGACTTGTCTTCACTTGATATTATCAATTGGCGCCAAACTGCCACAAGGAGAGATGTGTGGCGCGGTGTTGTGGACTCGGCGGTGTCTACGCCTGTCAAGAAGAAGAAGAAGAAATCTGATATTTGGTGGTTCCAGGGTCTCAAATCGCTGTCTGCGTTTTGAGACGATTGTTGAGACCTCGAGACCTAAAAGATATCAAAAAAGTATAATGGTTCTGAGCTTAAAGCTCTTAAGTATTGTTCAATTTATATATTTAACTAGCTGACTCCGCAGTCGTTGCACTGCGTGAAATTATTTGTTTTGAAAACAAAGTTGAATTTGTATAGTGTTGGAAAACATTTATCTTCGATTTTTCTAAATTTTTTTTCAATGTAACTCAGCTTAATAAACAACATTTTTTGTTTTTTGTTCCGGTGCGTAAATATACAGAGAAGATGATTTTTCAACTCGTGAATGAAATTTTTGCCACACACCTCCAGCGACTGTCTTTGAGACCTGTTGATTGTCATCCCAAATGCAAGTCTCATTGGAAACTACATACGTTTGAACTGAAATGGCAAATCGTTGGAACTCAAAGAAATTCGTGGAATCAAATATTCTGGCACCTTGAAAGTCCCTTTAAAAAATTCTTGCAACTATTACATTACATTACTTTGCTTGAAGATTGCGAAGCATGATAAATGACAAAGCATTATAATGACAAAGAATTTAGAAATTTCACTGGATAATTCACAGCTTCGTCTTCATTTTCATCATGATCGATCGATGTGTATGAACACAAATCTCCCGGAAGTTGACTTTAAGTCGTATATATTAAATCACATCGGTATTTTTGGCAGTAAAAAATCTGCGTGCACTCAACCAATCGTAGTTACGATAAATTTGGCTAATGTTCGGATTGATATCAAACCATTAGAAAGAAGTATTAACCAGAATTTGCCCAGTTCTTTGCAGGTCTTCTGCGGTGCATTCCTATTGCAGGAACACACGCATATTCATGGTCAATCATATGGTTTTCGCGTGTCGCTACGATGACTTGGGACATGCGTTCCATTCCTCCGCGACGCAAAGCGACGATTATTATTCCACAGATCTTTCATTGTTCTGTCAAGTGCTTCTAGAAAATTGCGCTCATCTCATAGATGTTTCATAGATTTGCATGTTTAACTGAAGCTACAGTGTCGAACTTCAAGTAGCGTTGCTGCAATTCCAGTAGATGCGAGAGCCAACGTAATGCCATTTTGAGATCGTATTGTTGCCAAAATCAATTATACTTGTTGTTCCAAAGTTATTCTGTCGTATGCACGATTCAGTACATCTCTAATTTGACGATTTGGTGATGGCATATGAATTTCAATGCTTCATTGTAGATGTCACCGTTCATTTGCAATTCTGAATTCTCTGTTGCCACTTGCCAATTTCCGACTTTTCGGAATTGTTTTTTTTTATAGATAGATTGAAAAAAAAAATGTATGGAAAAAAGTCACTTTTTGGAATTTTACAATTTTCCGACTAAACCTTCCAAGATCCACAAGAACAACCTCTGAACATTTCATCAAAAATGGTCCAACCGTTCTCGATCCTTAGCGTATCAAATCTTGAACCGCTTTCGCTGCGCAAGGAACGGAAGCCCTCAAAGAAAAATAATTTCCCCCGTTTTTTACACATTTACCACTGTTTCTTCGCTCCTGATGCTATATAGCCTATAGCCTTCCTCGATAAATGGACTATCCAACACAAAGAGAATTATTCAATTCGAACCAGTAGTTTCGGAGATTAGCACGTTCAAACAAACAAACTCTTCAGCTTTATAATATTAGTATAGATTTTTCTCACGACAAGTTTTATACTTCGCCATACGGTGCAACAATCACATTTAAACTTTCAACCCCTTACTTTTACCCCTCTTAGAATATATGACACACAACCCATGTAGTCTAACAGAAGATCCATGCTTGCCCAGCCAAATCAATATCAGAGCTCCAATTTATATTTAGTTGCAAGCAATAAAAATCCTTTTTTGATGCATTCAAACCAATGATGCCACAAACTCATCAAAACCAGCGCTAGGAATATAGAATATACAGAGCCATACGAATAAAAGCTTGTATGCGCCAGCTCCACACCTCTCCGCATCCCGCAGCGTGCAGCAAAACTTGGATGTGCAATTATCGTGACTTAACTCTATTTTGTGCAACAAACACAAATGTATGCATGTATTTGTAAGCATAAAATGCATGCTTGAGCGAGCAAATAAGTGAATGTAGAAAAAATATGTATCGAACACAGACGGACAAAAGCATGTCCTTCAAAGCACGAGAGCCAGCTGGGTGGTGGTCAGTCGTAATACAAAATCATATGAGTAAATATGTAAGTGTGTGTGTATGTGTGTGTACAGGTAGCGAGTACGATAGACAGCGTACAATTACTACGTGCCACAAGTTGTGCAACAACTAACTAGCGTCATGCGGCCACCACCCAGCTCAGCTAAGATGTTAGATGTTGGCTATGTTGGCTTACGAAGCGCTTCAATCCAATCAACTGCAGCTGCAATGCAATGGGAATGTAGACGCCACAAACACATGCATGCATGCAACACATACTTGCAACATATACACACACAGACTTGCAACAACTTACCTAGCAGTAGTGTGGCGCTTGAGCTGGGGATGGAGCGCCGCATTTGGATGGAACATGCCGGTGACAGTTTATTAAATCGATTACTTTCGTTTTGAAATTTTAAATAAACATATTTTTTCATCTGCAGGCAATAATATGTGTGTGTGTGCATATATAAATATTTTTATTTTTGTACAAGTTGGTTGTCATTGTTGCATTGCTTGCACGATGTGTGCTGATGTGGCTGTGCAAGAGACATTGTTGGAATTGTTTCGAGTCGAGAAATGAGGACAAAATACAAGGCACTGCATAGTATTCGTAACGGCGACTGCTCTATATATATGTACTACGTTTATTTGTGTATGTATGTATGTAGCTCGGTTGCACTAGCTTTGGCTTTGGCTGTTGCCTTTGCATTTGGGATGAACACTTGAATGACTTGTACATGAATTTGGCTCGATTTTTGCAATTGTTATGTAGTTCAATTATGGCTGTCCATATCAGAATTCAGCTGTATCTGCGAGAATTGGAGATGATGAAATGCACATGGTTACTTACATATATATATGTATGTAGATATATGTGGTAGATTGGTACTTTAGGGTTGTGCCTATTTGAGAGAAGGAACGAAAAAGTTAAATTGGAGCATTATAGTTTAAACAAGTAAGGAAAGGCTAAGTTCGGGTGCAACCGAACATTTTATACTCTCGCAATTTATTGAATAACGAAAATCGTCATATATAGATATGAGGGCTGAGAGACTATATGCTCACTTAATTATGCTAAGATATCTCTTATATTAACCAATACATATACACGGAATAAAGCCCACCGTATTTTTGAAAAACTTATAATTAGGTATATGGGAGCTAGGAGATGTTATGATTTTTGGAACCGATTTTAATAATTTTTGGAACAGAGAACAAACACTATTTGCAGAAAACAATTACATTAAATTATCTGAGAGATTTACCGATATTTTCGGTTAATATTTACACTTAGGCGCTGAGTTCAACAACTTCGATATCTGGGGCCTTGAAAAGTTATAGTCCTTTTTCGACAATTTTTTCACAAGTGACGCCAGCGATGATATGCACTATTTGTGTAAAGTTTTACTCCGCTATCTTCATTGGTTCCTTATGTATACATTATAAAGTGAAGGAATCAGGTGGAGTTATAAGGAAAATAGTCGTGGTTGTGAACCGATTTCGAACATTTTTTATCCTTGTTATCAGAGTGTTAAGAAAATATTATATACCGAATTTCATTGAAATCTGTCAAGCAGTTCCTGAGATATGGTTTTTGACCCATAAGTGAGCGATGCCACGCCCATTTTTCATTTTGTAAAAAAATGTGAGTGCAACTTTCTTCTGCTATTTCTTCCGTAAAATTTAGTGTTTCTGACGTTTTTCGTTAGTGAGTTAACCCACTTTTAGTAATTTTCAACCTAACCTTTGTATGTTATT
The DNA here is from genome assembly GCA_031772095.1 of Zeugodacus tau. NCBI lineage: Eukaryota > Metazoa > Arthropoda > Insecta > Diptera > Tephritidae > Zeugodacus > Zeugodacus tau. The sequence continues at coordinate 14,044,041 of CM062651.1, read as the reverse complement.
ATCCGATTTCAACTATTTTCATGGTGTATTGTGGGGTACGTAATAAAACCGACTGCAAAAAGTTTGGTTTATATATGTAGCTTCATTGGTTTGCGAAATATATACAAAAAACATATTTGGGTGCGGGGCCCCAAAAAAATTACATCCAAATATGTCCCTTACTAGGACAATCCTTTGTACCAAATTTTACTTTTATAACTTTATTTATGGCTTAGTTATGACACTTTATAGGTTTTTAGTTTACGCCATTTTGTGGGCGTGGCAGTCATCCGATTTTGCCCATTTTCGAAAGCAACTTCCTTAGGGCGCCAAGGAATACGTGTACCAAGTTTCGTTAATATATCTCAAGTTATCCGTTGCATGCAGATAGACATCCGGTTTTGAACTTTACTCTTCACCCTGATCATTTTGATATACATATATAACCCTATATCTAACTCGTTTAGTTTTAGGACTTACAGACAACCGTTATGTGGACAAAACTATTATACTCTCTGTAGCAACTTTGTTGCGAGAGTATAAAAACAAGACTCAAGTGAGGAATTTACGGGTCTATTATTTGATACAATTTGGTCATCAATAATTCGTCCTCAAAAGGTAGTAATTTCTTGATTTGTATAGCTTGGTGCTCTAGCCTACTGAGATCATTTCATATTGACGTGGTGAACAAAATCCTCGAGATTTATTTACATGCTCACCTCAGCATTGTCATTGACAAATATGTTTACTTTGACTGTTAAGTTGACAGCTACCCACCTTAAAATGTGTATAGCTCTAAAAACTCAGAAAGTTCGTCATTTATAATTTCTTTTTCTTTTAATCGATTTAAAAAAATCTCTTTTAAAAAGCTTTGAGATATGAGGCTTTTGTTTTCAATGTGTTATATATTCTTACTTTTCCATACTCTTATGAACCAAGGATGATTTAAAAAATCTGTAAAAAAAAAAAAGTCTATAAGACATTTAAATTATGAAAACATATCAAGGAAATAAATAGAATTGCGAAAAATTGTAATGATTAAAGATCCAGTTATAATTAAAATATTCAACAAAAATATATTAGGATAGTCGTTAGTCGTTACAAAAATATGTCAATTTTAAAAGCTCTACCACCCTAATGTTTTGCATTTATTTATCACATATTCATTCTGATTCTAATGCATGCCAAATAATTTTTCATCATTTTTTTTGCAAATATTTTTTGATTACATTTCAGTTTCTTTGATAGAATGTGCATAAAATCATCTTAAGATATTTATAAATACAAATTTATGCTATGGTCAACGACATTTTGGCATAAAGATAAAAAATATGCACAGATTAACAGGCAAATAGATTAAGAGCTGTCTTGGACAGACGTCTGTGAACTAGGCAAGTGCTTTTTACACAATGTGTGTGTGATGAGCTCTTTTGAGGCCAAATTTTAATGCTTTTTAGTAAATTGTATCGAGTATTTGCATGCCAGTAAAATATGAAAGTTGATTGAAATGAACTTTATATTTCGAATAACTGATAGCACATAATATATTTTTAAGAAATATTTTAAAATTGTAGAATGGGAAATTTCACTTAGCGATTTAAAATATTTCCTAGAAGAGATGATAGCTATTGTCAATATAGAGTGAATATGGTATTCTTCATATAAGGATTTTCGTCAAAAATATTATTTGTTTTGTGCCCAAATAATATTTTTCGGTTTTCATAAAAGAGTCTTTTATGTAATTATATTTTGTTTATTGCCTTCGTGGTTTTCTTTACGTCATAAGAGTTCATAATGGTTTCCGAATAAAGACAACGTTTTCTTGAAATACGTCAAAGAACTCCTTTAGTCACTGAGATAACATAAATAGCGATATTCTGATAAGGAACCACTCGGTTGTCTGTAATCTTTTTTGGGTTAAGTCAACTTCAGATTTATCCATATACTCAAAAAAAAATCATAAACTGCTTTGATCTGGAAATGTTTTCTGATAGTTTTTTTTTAATTCTTGGAACCTTGAAACCTGGAGGATTCAATGAGGAGATGAGATGAGATGAGATTAGATTTTTAAAGCCTTGGTTGTCTGTAGTCTTTGTTGGATTAAAAGAGATCAAAATAGTATTGGTGTCCCTTACTTCATACTGGACTTACATTCATAAACTTGTTTGATCTGGAAATGTGTCCTGATAGTTTATTAGAACCTCGAAACGTGTAGGATTCAATGAGGAGAAGAGATGATGATGATGAGTTTAATCTGGGAATGTTTTCTGATAGTTTTTTGAATTTTTGGAACCTAGAAAGCAGAAGGATTGAAAGAGGAGATGAGATGAAATGAGATGATATGAGATGAGATGAGATGAGATGAGATGAGATGAGATGAGATGAGATGAGATGAGTTGAGTTGAGTTGAGATGAGATGAGATGAGATGAGATGAGATGAGATGAGATGAGATGAGATGAGATGAGATGAGATGAAACGAGACGAGATGAGATGAGAAAGGATGAGATGAGATAAGATGAGATCAGGTTTTTAAAAGCTCATAAGAAACTACGGTCTCTAAAAGGCCGTTAAATATTATGAGAATATTTTATTTCGAAAACCCACGCCTGAGTTTAACATTTTTATTTAAGCGGTGCCCGCGATCTTCTATGATTGTCACTTCGCTTTGGTATGGGTCTGGACTCTTAATGAAACCAGGTCAAAACTTAGATGAACCTTAGGTATTTATCTGCAGATTATGCAACATTTGACTCATAGCTACCACCACTTCTTGAAGTTAAACACAAAACACTAAAAAAACGCAAAAAACGCCATACATATATACATATATACCTTATAAGTATGTCGATTTGTATGACAACCATTAAAGTTGATTAAATACACTTATTCTCACATAACCAAATACATACAAACACACAAACTACCTAAATAAAGTGGCATTGTGTGAAGGCAGGCATTGTTACATAACATTTAATTCGGCTACACTTCTTCGTATATCAAGCGACTGCAGATATATATAGCAGTCGTTCTTCTTTTTTTGCATCCCCAAATTGACGGTAAATCACTCTGGGATGACATCGCCTATTGATTGCAGGTCCGATAAGAATATGTCGATGCCGTTGACATTGTCGCGTTCATTCACGTTTCCATTACGTTTTCCGCATATCCGCGCACTTTAGCCCAAAACACCAGAGGGGATGAACTCAGTTCGCTGTTTGTATGTGTGTTAGTTTGGAAGAAGAGGAAATTCGATGAAGCGAAATCTTGAGATGCTACGAGTATAAAGAATAGTAAAAAAAGACACCAAACAGCTTCAAAATAAGCGATGGATAACAAAAGTAAATGATATACAGCCGCATCAGTTGACGCCAAGTAATTTAGAACCTTAGGCAGCCGAAATGCCATATTGTCAAAGCTGTTAGTCACTCCAACGCTTCTCAGCTGAAGAGGAAGCTACGCTGATGGGTACAAAAAACAAAAACACACGAGAGTATCGAGTTGTTTGAAGAGGCAGAAATTGATATGTGTCTGTATTAAGCTTACAAGCTGGTTCAATTAGGACCATATGCGCTTAGTTTTTAACGGAATGGAGCTAAACGATATACATATACATACATGTACAGAGAAACCTTTCCTAACGGACACCTCCCTTGAGCGCATATTTTTTATGCACCAAGTTACATTGTTAGAACAATGACCCTCTCTTGGGTGAACAAAAATCGCTCGACGGTTAGTGTTCGTTGATGAGAGGTTATATGTACATACAGTGAAAGTCTTTCGGTCGAAGCATTAAGAATATATTTTAAAGGAGCTCCTATGGATCTACCTTACCTATGAAATAAAGGAGCTCCTACCTTGGATCATACATTAAATGTATGGTTATGTGTTTTTGGCTACGTCTTACGGAGACATTGACGATGTTGAAATCTTATTTCTTTACAATTTTTGGCAAAAGTTTGTTTTTACATTGGTCTCGGAGTGCAACCTGAAGTCCACGATCTTGAATTGGCAGACCGCCTATTGAAAGTGAGGTATATGAAACAGTAGACATCTCAAAAAATAGTTCAATCCAAAAAAGTATTTCTGAAGTATCGTGACCGTCGGTGAAGCATGGATCCACTAGTACACTCCAGAGTACACAATGGTCTTCACCCTTTGAATCTCCTCAGAAGAAGTGAACACCTTTTTTACGGCCAGGTGTTCATGCAATATCGAATGTATGCTGGTGGGAGAAATGCATAGGCATGCCTCTATCTGAAGGTATGTTACATGACGGTCTTGCATTATCAGTTCACGTACGGCATCGATGTTTTCTGGCACAACGGCTGTTTTTGGACGACCTTCACGGAATTCGTCTTTGAGCGAGCGTCGACCACGATTGAATTCGTTGTACCAGTTTTTCACAGGGCTATAGGATGGTGCTTCATAGCCATACAAAGATTTTAGTTCATCGATGCACTCTTGTCGCGATAATCCACGTCGAAAGTTGTGAAAAATGATCGCACGAAAATGTTCACGAGTTGATTCCATTTTTTAGCCGAGATGAATTTTTTAATTCCCTGTAAATAAAACAATTCACGATTAAATGACAAAACGTTCTGAGTGATGTTATGCTAAAAAATGTCAAACTTTCCAATGGAAATGTCAGATTGCACCTGGCAACACTTAGTGTTGTCTAGGCCAGAAATATATATAGAAGCCCTCGTATTCTAAATATTCAAAGACCTTAAAATTTAAAAAAAAAATATGTCTTTACCCTCACATGTGACCCGCTTTCTACACATTCTATGCTTAGAAGGAAGTTCAATAGCAATTTTCAAGTCGGATTTTTTGTCTAAGTTTTTGTCTATTTCTGTTAGTTCCGACCGAGCGTAAGGTCCGATCTGACCATATGGAACTGCCATCTTAGTAGATCTTTCTTAACTCCTGAAAATAATTTGTTGAAATCGTAATCGGTAGAATAGATATGTATTTGTGGTGTACTCGATACATGAGCTTTAACCCATCACAACTATCCAAGTTTGATCTCCCGACTCAGTGAACCGTCTTGATATCTAACCTAACCACTAGAAGCGGTACTTTCGTATCATAAACTTAGCCAGAAAAATTCGTAGATTCCTTCCCTCTCAAAACAAGGAAAAAAGCTCTGTGAGAATTTCCGAGTCTAACGTTTGGGGTTTATAAGGGTCTCAACTGACTTTTCTACTAAATATTTTAATGTATATCTATCTCTTTCTTTCTTTCAAAGTTTACTGACCTAATTTCTTAACTAATGAGTTCAATGCCCATCAAACGCCAGTTCTTATACACTTCCACAAAATCAATTTTATAATTCGCTAAAATATGTGTGCACCTCTTCGATGACTCACCCTCGTAAATTAGCGACATATGAGTAATATAAATATATGAGTATAGAAATATGTGTGTGATGCCGCGGAAGCTCGTTGATTAGTCAGCTAGTCGCGCGTGTAGTAACACGCAGCACGTTTGGAAGCCGGGCGCGCTACCACCAAGCGACTAATGACACAATTCTGAATGCAAAGCAAAATTGTTGCCACCAGCAACTTTGTCCGGAGAGAGAGAGAGATTGGGGAAGTAAAAAACGGGCGTAGATGAATTGTCTGCTACTCGTGCATAGTAGTCAGGCAATCAAGTGGAGACGTTGATGAAGAAATGCTAGTGAAATGTGAGTGATTTATTGCCGACGAATTGTGTAGAAGCTGTTCGCAAAAGGTTGGAGTGGATTGAAGAAGGGAAGAGAGGATAGATGGGAGGAGAGCGGAATGGAGAGGGAGGGACGCATGAATGAGCGAATAAAGCGCGCAATGTCAGCGTTATCGACGAAGACACGCAAAGTTGTACCGCAAACATATACAGGGATATATATTCTGCAGAAATGAAGTTGTATAAGTATGTGTGTGTCTATATATGTGAGTGTGAGTGTGCGTCCAACGCTTCATTAATGTTTATTTCTTTTGCTGCGCGTTTGATTGTATTACTGATAATTTAAATGTTGGCTATATGAGGCGTTCACCCAAACAACAGTGATGGTGTTGTTGTAGTTGTTGTTGCTGTTATTCGCCTTGCCATTAATGCTGAATGTGTCAGAAATGACATGCAACTTCAACATGGCAGCCAAGGCAGCTAATGCGTAGCGTGCGCACAGTGGTGGCGCGCGAAATGTGGTGGTTGTTGAAAGACCCGTCCAACGACAGCGTAATAATAATAACAAAAACAAAAAACACAAAAAATAAATTAACCAAAAGCGAAAAGACATCAAACACGTAGCAACAACAGCGAAACAGCTGAAGGGCTTTATTTAGACAAAGACGAACGTCTGCCGATAACACAACGCAAACCAGCAATCAACCACCACTATTTTCAACACAACAACAATAGCAACAACAACAAAATTATTGGCAAGCTGCGCTATATGATACGAGAAATAACAAAATACTCGTTACTGACTGGTCATAAATCACATGCAACATTAAATCAAAGTAAGTGGCAAGGAAGGAAGTGGCAAGCCACTACCAATGCTGCCACACACACACACACAAACATCCACACAAAACCAGTTTTGTTGTTAACAAAGTAGTGTGAGCAAGAGACGCTCAAAACCTGAGAAAATGGGCGTGTGAGTGAGCGCGCAAGACAAGGCAAGTGTGTGTGTGTGTGAGTGTGGCAAGCTGATGGAACGGATTGTAAGCTGTCACTTTGACAATTTACTGCCAAAACGGGTGGTGCCAGTGGTGGTGGTGGTGTTGTTGAGCGTGCAAAATACTCAATATGTAACAGAAGCAGCAGCAGAAAGTGGCAGCAGCCGCTTCAACCAAAACTAAATATGTGTTGGAGGCGAAAGGCGGCAAAGGAAACCCAACCCATTCGCATAAGCTTACTATTTCTTATAGTATCTTGATGGATATAATTCAGGGTTATTTTATTTGATTTACAAAAAAGAAGTGCAAAAAAGAAAGAATGCGAAGCGCACTTACTGGAGCAAAGTGAAATGAAATAAAGCAGGGAGCTGGTGGTAGTTAGGTCTTAAGGACTGTTAGATGCCCTACTTCAAGTGATATTCAGTGGAATATTAAGCATGTAGAACCTTTGTCACTTTCTCGTAATACATTAGATTGACTAAGAAACCGAAAACACTGAGCTGCTGTAAGTTCTTCTCTTCATTTCTTTTCCAGCTAAAAAAAAAACTTTCGAAAAAAACGTTAAAAAGACGTAAAAGTTAAGTTAACACGCCGCTTAAGAGATTATAGCCGAGCTAACAACAGCGCGCTATTCATTTTTTCTTTTCATTGTATGGCTCTAATGGATTATACCAACGTCAGCAAGGTCCTTCTCCACTTGGTGCTTCCAACGGAGTGGAGGTCTTCGTGGAGGTCTTCCTCTTCCTCGGCTTCCACCAGCGGGAACTGCATCGAACAATTACAGAGTTGGAGCACTTTCGTCAATTCGAATAACATGACCTAGGCAGCGTACCCGCTGTCTTTTTTTTTCGCTGAACTATGACATTGTCGTCGTACAACTTGTACAACTAGTACAGCTCATCGTTCAATCGTATTCTACGCTACCAATGTTCAAAGGAACATAAATCTTCCGTAAAACGTAGCGAGCTTCATTAATCAAGAACTGTATCGTGGTGTTTTAAGTCTCTTAATCCAGTCAAGTTATACTTTCATTTGTATATAATATTATAGACTGACAGCTTATTTTCAGTACTGCCAATCTAAGGGACTATATTAGATTAGATTACAATATGAGAATCGCATAGCGATCTAAGGTCTATTGTGTCCCTCCTATTATCACAATATACCATCTAACCCTGTCACGTTAAGATACCATAACAGTGTTCCAGGGCTGAAGGACGCGATAATATCTCTTAGGAAATACAGAGCAACCATTACCTGATTCCTTTTTTTCTCGATCGCCGGGCAGTCAAGATGCAAGTGCTCAGGTGTCTCCACTACTACATCACAGAATCGCCACTGACCCGGCGATCTATTAATTGTTTAAATCTTTATCTATGAGACTTACAATTGCTTTCATTTTAAAAGCACCTTTAAAAGTTCTCCAGGCAAGTATTTAACTTAGCTCCTTATTCTTACAAGTTTTGCAAACATATTAAGTCCCTTCCGAATGCACATGTCTTTTAATGACAGATTTTTTAATGTGGGGAGCTTACTTGGTATTTTTAGAATGCTAGCAAAGAATTCACAGAAATTTGCTATCCGGATAGCTATTGAAACCGCCACTTTCAGTTCTGTAGTAAAAAATTTGCGAGCAATACCTAATGAGAAATCTAAATTTTATACGGAACAAGAAAAAACGTTAATTTCGGCTGTACCGAAGCTAATATACCCTTTACAGGTGCATTTCTTTTAGTAACTATGTGTTTAAGCAAATCTAAAGACGTAAGAAAAAGTAAGTAAAAAAAGAAAACATTTTACTAATTCTTTTTAGCCGGGTTGTTTGCTAGAAACATTGAGGTTATATAGTTAAGCGATATGAACAATTTCTTCGGAGATTATATTATTACCTTAAGCAGTAATCCATGTCAAATTTCGTGAAGATATGTAGTAAAATGCGGAAGTTTTCCATACAAGCCCTTGATTCCGATCGTTCAGTTTGTAAGGCAGCTATATGATATAGTGGTCCGATATCGTCAGTTCCGACAAATGAGCAGCTTCTTGAAGAGAAAATAACATCTGCAAAATTTCAAAGCGATATCTTAAAAACTGAAGGACTAGTTCGTATATATACAGACAGACAGACGGACGGACGGACAGACAGACGGACATGGCTAAATCGACTCAGTTCAACATACTGTTCATTTATATATATACTTTATAGGGCCTCCGACGCTTCCTTCTGGGTGTTACAACCTTCGTGACAAACTTAATATACCCTGTTCAGGGTATAAATATACAATGTTAATGACCAGAATTTGTTAAGATAATACTCTGAAGCTGCAATGTGTTAAAATTTCATACTTTAGGCCACCACTGTCAAAAAGGTTATATTATGGGGATTTTCAGTTAATATATCTAACGACAAAAAGTCGAATTTTCTAAAAAAACTATGTTTCTAAGTGATGGCCTGGCCATCTCAAGATCTTGATATGAAATTGTTGTCCAAAGAAGACCTGTGTTCCACAAGTTATGATTTTATTCGTCTAAATCCTCAACAACCAAGCTGAGGCTATTTTGAACTTGGAACACTCCTTTTAGACGAATAATATCAAAACTCGCCTCAAATTCCGTTTCTGGGAGTTATTAATATTATTTATCTGATTTCTTTTCTGTCCGAATTTTGTTTTCATGATTAATAATTATTATTCTTGAAATTAATAAAATACATACTGTAGGGTACAAAAATATACTTATGTACATTTATAATGAAACATGAGAACACAGCTGAGTAATGCCAAAGCTCAGCATATTTTCTACACAAACACGCGCACAACTCACACAACCAATGTATATGTATAGTTGTAAGTGTGTGCTGTGCTGAGTATGAAGAATATTTATGAGGATGAAATGTTCCCAATAGCGACATAAATATGTCCACAACACCCGCACACGAGCGGCATGCCAACCCAACTAGGCGCTACCAAGCGCTTCAGTCTCAACCAAAAGAGGCAACGGGAAAGTGCGTTGTATAGTGGTAAGTAAGAAAGAAAGTCGAAAAGGACGCTGCTTTGATGACGCGCTGCTGTTATACAGTTACATAGTTGGCGCGCGCTGCCGTCGCCAAGACATATGCGTATGCCGCTTTCAGCTGGTGCAGGATGGCCTCAGATTCTTGGCGTGTGGGCGCGCGTGTACCAGCAGCACTTGATTCACGGCCAGTGTCGCCAGCTCATCACAACGCCCATTGGCACTGATGTGCAATAACTGTAAGAAAAAGAGGAAATAATATAATTATATATACAGACATATATAACTGTAAATATATGTAGTTGCAGTCCTTGAGCGTGTGAGCTGCAAGTCCATGCCGGCGTTGTTGGTGGTGATGGGCGCAGGTTGTCGGCAGCAGAGACAGCGATCTCGGCTCATTCGCACTGACAGCCAAGTAAATTGTGGCGTTTACGACAACTACTGTGAAATGTGGGTATAACGGTAGTACATGACTACATACATACTTACATTTGGACAAACGGTGCGACATTAAATAGTGCTTACTTATATAGTTTTGAAAATTTATGTTTGCACACACATACATTCAGACATACATATCTAGAAATGTCTGCTTCTTCTTCAACTATTGTCGCTGCGATTCATCGTTCGTTCGTCGCCAATACATCAATGACAATAAATTCTAGTGTTATCTAATGTCCTGGCAATCGTTGCACACCCTCATTTTGTCTGATTTAAGCTAATTTACGGTTATGTTTGTGTGTCTATGTGTAGGTACATTTCTTACACACGAGACTGCTTGATAGTGCACATGTTTTATGTCTAAAAGTCTACTTTCTTTTGGTTCTTTGCCTTTTTCGCCTTACAAGTTTTGTACATTTTCTCTTCTTCTTCTTCCTTTTCACACCGCCTTCAACTTATAATGTCCTTTGATGTTCGCTGATTGCGTTCCTGTAATTTATTTGCTGCTGTCATTTTCGTCGGAGAAGTGAAAGAAAATACATAGGTACATATGTAAGGTGGATAGTGCTATTTTATTTGTATATGGTCCCTTTTTGAACAACAACATAATGGCTTTATATGTTATGTTGCATGGTTTTCAAATACAAGTTCTGGGTCCATACACTTCTGTATTTCTCAGATAATATACATATCCATCGATAACGAAAATTATGATTTTGGAAAATATCAAGAGTCCCCAAGCAGATATTGGTTTATTGATTATCCGTAGTAATTGAAATTCATTTAGAAAAGCTCATAGCACCTCTTTATAATATATTTAACGAAAAAATCCGTAGTCTTCCATATGGTAGACTATCTAATAAGGTCGATACTGGTCGCAACAAAAACTGTTCTTCCAGTTGGACTCTCAAAGGAACTCTTAAAACAACCGGAACATGTTTACATACCTTTATAATATGAAACTGCTGTATGAACTGCCATTTTTCCGAATCCTTCTTCCCATATTTAAAATGAAACTATTTGAGAGAGAAATACTTTTATCAGAGAGAGAGAGAGAGAGAGAAAGTGGATCGAAATATAGTGGTTTTATATTTCTTCTCTCGTCTAAAGTTAATTTTGGTCATCAGTACTTACTTCAATCTTTTATCAGATCGGCTCACAATCAAAAGTCGTCAACACCTCCGCGGTATATTTCGCTTGCCTGGTTACTCTTCGATGTTATCTTAGAATGCAGTGTTTTCACTATAGAAACTTAATTTATTTTCTGCACGGTGATTATCCTCGTCTTCTCCGTCAATTGGGTGACTTTTTTCTTCTTCTTGACTGGCGTATACACCGCTTACGCGGTTATACCCGAGTCCACAACAGCGCGCCACGCAGCTCTCCTTTTGGCAGTTTGGCGCCAATTGGCAATACCAAGTGAAGACAGGTCCTTCTCCACCTGGTTCTTCCATTGGAGTAAAGGTCTCCCTCTTCCTCGGCTTCCACCAGCGGGTACTGCATCGAAAACTTTCAGAGCTGGGACACTTTCGTCCATTCGAACAATATGACCTAGCCAGCGTAGCCGCTGTGTTTTTATTCACTGGACTATGTCTATGTCGTCGAACAACACATACAGCTCATTCCATCTTCTGCAGTATTCGCCGTTGCCAATGTTTAAGGGACCGTAAATCTTCCGCAAAACCTTTCTCTCGAAAACTCCTAGTGACGTCTCATCAGATGTTGACACCGTCCACGCTTATGCACCATAAAGTACGACGGGAATGATGAGGGACTTGTAGAGTTTAGTTTTTGTTCGTCGAGAGAGGACTTTACAACTTCAATGTTGTGACTGTCAACAGTGACGTGGGAGTCAAGACGCGAATGCGCTGACTGTTCGTTTGATGACAGGAGATATTTCGTCTTGTCCTCGTTCACCACCAGACCCATTGGCTTCGCTTCCTTATCCAGCCTGGAAAAAGCAGAACTAACGGCGCGGGTGTTGTTTCCAATGATATCGATATCATCGGCGTACGCCAGTAGCTGTACAGTCTTATAAAAAACTACTCTGTTTAGCTCTGCGGCTCGAACTATTTTTTCCAGCATCAGGTTAAAGAAGTTACACGTTAGCGAGTCACCTTGTCTGAAACCTTGTTTGGTATCGAACGGCTCGGAGAGGTCCTTCCCGATCCTGACGGAACTTTTGGTGTTGCTCAACGTCAGCTTACACAGCCAAATTAGTTTTGCGGGGATACCAAATTCAGTCATCGCGGCATAAAGGCAGCTCCTTTTCGTGCTGTCGAAAGCAGCTTAAAAGTCGACAAATAGATGGTGTGTGTCGATCCTCTTTTCACAGGTCTTCTCCAAGATTTGGCGCATGGTGAAAATCTGATCAGTTGTTGATTTTCCAGGTCTAAAGCCACACTGATTAGGTCCAATCAGTTTGTTGACGGTGGGCTTAAGTCTTTCACACAGTACGCTCGATAGAACCTTATAAGCGATGTTAAGGAGGCTTATCCCACGATAGTTGGCGCAGATTTACACAATACTGTATATGATCCGTGGTATCACTTGTGAAAAAATTGTCGAAATCGGACTTTAACTTTTCAATACCCCGGATATCGAATAAGAAGAACTCAGTGCTTTGGGTTAATTTTCCACCAAAAATATCGGTAAATCGCTTAGATATCTCAATTTAATTCAGCGGAAATCTTTTTCTTTTAATAGTGTGTCTCTGTCATAACATCCCCCAGGTCCCATATACCTCGGTTAATATATGAAATATTTTAGCCAAATTAAGTGGACATATAATCTTAGATATAATGTATGTTCATGTTGATAATGAGTGAAATCGGTTCAGTAGTTACATCAGCCTATATACTATATATGATGATATTCGTTTTTGGACTTTTTGCCGAATATATGGGCCAAATCGTGTGTTATCTTAATAAAAATATAGCAATAAATTGCGAGAGGGAAAATATTCGTTTGCTCCCGAACTTAGCCTTTCCAAACCGAATACCTTTACTAATTTCAATTAATTACACTGAGCCATATTCTAAGCTACCTTTAAATACTAGTTACTTATTACTAATATCCGTCAATATTTTTTCCCAACGAATCTTTATCTCTACAATTACGCTGTAACAACATTATTATTACAAAATTCAAATTCGCACATTTTCAATATATTTTTATTTTGCATTCCACATTTATAAATAGTGTTTAGAGCATATGCGAGCGCTTAAAAAATGTTTGTGTTTGTGCGGACAAACCTCGATCGCGGAGACAGCCAGCCGTGCGCAAATGTGTCATCAATTACAATACATACAACAACGAAATGAAGCAACAAAGCAAGCAAATGAACAGCAAACGAGTGACAACACTGCATGACAGCAATGACAGATAGACAGACAGACGAACGGCTGACTGGGACGGACACAAGGACGGCTATGTATGTAAGCGCGCCAACAGCACAGGCGCAGAAGATGCTGAAAGGCGAAAAGTTTATTTGCGTTTATAATCAAGTAAATAAATATTTGAAAGTGTGTGTGTGTGCGAATAAAAAATTGTCGCATTGTCGACTCGCCGCGTTGACTGCAGCAACACATACAATGTGTGCCAAATGAACACACTCGAGCGCACAACAGCAACAGCAGCGACAGGCAGCAGTAGCGGCAGAAAAGTTGCTGCGATTGAATGATTTATTTTTGACAGGTTTTAACTTAAAATTAAAACGGTAAATCAAATTTTGACAGTGCCAACAGCAACAGCAGCAGCAGCAGTGACAGCAATGACTGCAACACTGTGGCGCGCTGGCACATACAAATAATACGGTTGAAGGCGCTCAAGTTACATTGTGGCGCTGCGCCTGTTACTTGGAGCGCATAGCTCTGCATGGTCGCCAAGCACTGTAGCACTAGATCACTCGCTCATCAATGATGTACTGCAATTGCTGGCTATTGCATAACTATGTATTGCCAACTGCTGGTGATCTATTTATTTATTTGCGGAGACGCAAGGTCTGCGCGCAAGCGGCGTTCACAGACGCGCGCGTTATGGCAATTTGTGCCGCGCGGGTCAGCGCGCATTCGCGTACAGCAGGCAATTAAGCGCATTCAAAAGCGCTGAACGCTGACTAAATTTTCACACTGCAAACTCAAGTCTGAACTGCAGGCGCGCAAAAAAAGACGCGTTATATGTATATACATACTTATATAGATACATACATATGTATATATATACTTTCATATGTGTATGCGCGCTTGCTTGTAAATCGCGCTTTGTCAACTCACTCGTAATTTGCATAAATGATTTCTTATTAGTCGTTCTGTATTGTATCATTGCGCGACCTTGCCGCACCGCTCCCGCTCGCTCACACATAGCGACTTAAACGCTCGTAATAAGTCTTATTGTTTTATTGCTTTATTTATTTTATTTTTTTATTGTTTTTGTTATTATTTGTGCACATTATTTGTATCTTCGTATTAGCGCCGCATTGCTGTATTTGTTGTTATTGTTTTTGTCATTTCATTTAGTTTTGAAAACAAAGTCATAAATTGTCTGTGTGCTTAATACTCTGTCGGATGAACCGTAATAAATTAATATAAAACTCTTGTGTCACCGGCGAGCGGGCGGGCGTACGGACGCTCTGTGGTGTGTGCGATGAGGGAGCGACAGCAGACAGAAGAACTGTCATTGACAGCAGCGCCCTGTATATGGTGGGAGGGAGCGCGGTAGTTACATGCGCTGTCTGTTACTTGCGAGTTCAATACATATTTATCTTGCGCCCATAATTTAAATATTACAAGGAAGTAAGTTACATATTTACAACTCAGCTGCACAGTGCGACGCGTGAAAAGTTTCAAGTCAAACGGTAAACTGTTGTTGTATTGCAGGAATTTGACATTCTGTGGAATTTTGTGCCAGCAATTTGTAAGCTTCTTCAGTTGAGGATTTCATGAGCAAAGTTGTATCTAGTTGGCGTATTGCTTTGATGGAGGTACTTCAGAGTTGTAGATAAGGAGAATTTCGAGCTTCTTCAAACACTCATACACTAACGAATTTGGAATCCGTCTCGAACAAAAATAACCTAAAGTGAACAATTTATTTAAGTTTAAAAAATGGATCCTTCCAGGTTCACGAGAGGTCAAAAAGCTCCAATATTGAAAGGTGGGGAGACATAAAGAAAACACTAATGCTTTGTAAAGTCGCTGAAGAAAATTTGATTGGTTGGTTGGTCAGTCTAAAACGGAGGTCAAAATAAACGTCTGGCTCAACTGAGAACAATTCAACAATTTGATGGACTTGATAACCTAATCTTTACCAAGTGAAAATTATATTGTTTCAAAAATGGATCCTTCCAAGTTTACGAGAAAGATCAAAGAACTCCAAGTTTGAAAGGTGAAGAGACTTAAGGAAAATACTGATTATTTGTAAAGTCGTTGGTTGGTTGGTTAGTCGAAAACGGAGATCAAAACAAACATCTGGCTTAACTAAAAACAATTCAACAACTGGGTCGATTGGATAAAATTCCAATGCTTTCACTACACTACCATTTTTTTTTTTCAAATCAGAACATGTGTAAAGAACCCATTGGTGTTTTTGTAAAAAAGTTGGTCAACATTATTTGGTGGAATCTTGACCAACTTTACAAAGTCGACAGTCCTTGGTCGGATGAAAAAACTGAGTCCGTTCCGTTTACGTAGGCATTCTCAGAGATAATGTCCTAACATTTCACTTTACCAAGTTTCCAATGGTATTATTATTCATCCTATTAAAAATCTTGTCGTGAAAATTAGAAGCTATCCACTATCCATATCATCAAAGTAATAGTGTAGACATATATTCGTCGAAAACAGCGAAGCGACTCGAATCGACATTAGCCGACTAAAGAAATTTATTATAGAGTCCAAGCGCTTTGTCACATCATAAGGGACTTAGTGATCCGTTAAGAGTTTTCCGGGTGTCACAACGGAGATCTACCGTACTGTATTGCCGTTGTTCCAAGACCAAAATTTTACCTCTATTTACAACCAGCAAGCATATGAAGGAACTGAACTGCTTCCAGAGGAGGATTATCTTCCTTGCTACTCCAGAGCGAATTCTTTTAGCTAAGCTTCAATGGTTTGAATTGAAAAATTACTATTTATTGTTTCATTCCAATCAATATTCTCTGCCACTAGCACCTAAACTTTCTAAAGAACATCTTAAGATCCCGTAAATAAATTATCAAAGAGCATGTTATTGTTGTATGGATTTAGGGATTTTAATCAATCTAGAGTACCACTTTCGTTTCTGTTCGGCTTGGAACTGTACTCAGAAAATTCTACTGGTATCTAAAGGAGAGGTTTTCTACAATTTTTATAGACTTGTGCATTTAAACTACCCAAGAACCTATCTCCTTAACTGAATCTTGATAGTTTCGTTCCCAATTTTGAAAAAGAGCTTCATCAAAAGTTATTCTACTTATTGCAGTTTCTTATAAATAACCAACCATGTAACCAACAAACACTTCTTCTTCTTCTTGACTGGCGTAGACACCGCTTACGAGGTTATAGACGAGTCCACAACAGCGCGCCACTTATCCCTCCTTCTGGCAGTTTGGCGCCAATAGGTTATACCAAGCGAAGCCAGGTCCCTCTCCACCTGGTCCTTTCATCGGAGTGAAGGTCTCCCTCTTCCTCGGCTTCCACCAGCGGGTACTGAATCGAATACGTTCAGAGCTGGAGCACTTTCACACAGTCCAAAGTAGAACCTGTTGTCCAGAGTGATTCTGCGCTGGATTTCCAGGCTGACATTGTTATTGCTGTTAATGCTGGTTCCCAGGTAGACGAAATTATCTACAACTTCGAAGTTATGACTGTCAACAGTGACGTGGGAGCCAAGACGCGAATGCGCTCACTGTTTGTTCGACGAAAGGAGATATTTCGTCTTGTCCTCGTTCACCACCAGACCCATACGCTTCGCTTCCTTATCCTGTCTGGAAAAAGCAGAACTAACGACGCGGGTGTTGTTTCCAATGATATCGATATCATCGGCGTACGCCAGTAGCTGTACACTCTTATAGAAGATTGTACCTTCTCTATTTAGCTCTGCAGCTCGTATTATTTTCTCCAGCATCAGGTTAAAAAAATAACATGAGAGTGAGTCACCTTGTCTGAAACCTCGTCTGGTATCGAACGGCTCGGAGAGGTCCTTCCCGATCCTGACGGAGCTTTTGGTGTTGCTCAAAGTCTGTTTACACAGCCGTATTAGTTTTGCGGGGATACCAAATTCAGACATCGCGGCATAAAGGCAGCTCCTTTTCGTGCTGTCGAAAGCAGCTTTAAAATCGACAAAGAGATGGTGTGTGTCGATCCAATTTTCACGGGTCTTCTCCAAAATTTGGCGCATGGTGAATATCTGGTCTGTTGTTGATTTTCCAGGTCTAAAGCCACACTGATAAGGTTCAATCAGTTTGTTGACGGTGGGCTTTAGTCTTTCACACAGTACGCTCGACAGAACCTTATACGCGATGTTGAGGAGGCTTATACCACGGTAATTGGCGCAAATTGTGGGATCTCCCTTTTTGTGTATTTGTCAGAGTACACGGAGATTCCAATCGTCAGGTATGTTTCTAGTTGATGAAATATTATCAAGGCATAAGAGTCAATAGTTCGAGTTCGAAATATGGAATCGAAGATTTGGTTCATCAATCTCACAAGATCAAGTTATTATAGTTTTATAAACCATGTATGTTCCTAAGATTTCTAAGAATAATCTTCAGTATGGTTAGAGGTGCCCATTATCCCGAACTAGGGTTCAATGTCTGGACTATTTGGCAACAAAAGAAACACTTTCCCTAAAATCGATTGTTTTTGGACGTATTACTGTCAGAATATTACTTTCATAAAATCCATTCACTATTCGGAGTAAGATTTGTAAAACTATCTCTCTCTCTCTCTGTGTATTTTTCGGTTACTGCACTCTAATGTCAGGAAAATATAGTTGATCTATCTTCATGCAGCAGACTTCAAATTATATGTACATATATACAGACATACAGAAATGACCAGCAAAAGAAAAAAACGGTAAATTCTCTCATTCTTACAAAGTTCTCCACGGCGCTTACTGAGTAATCAATTAATAATCTTAATTAATTTTCAAAACTAACGTACCTTGCAATGAAACTCCCATATAAAGTTTGTTTATAGATAAGATATTTTTATATCTTTACATTGTAGATCCGAGACACATACTTCCAACAGAATAGACTTTGAGGCATGTATTCTTAAGTTGACAAATAAGAATTTCCACAAAAGAATAGACGTCATTGTTCAAGAAAACCGCTACACAAACAAGCAACACGATAACAGTAAGTCAAACTAATCCAGCTGGCAGACTACACTTGCCGCACTGACGAGTAAATACCGCAGATAAGCGATCAGTTGAGAACTTATTGCAATTGACTGTCACTGGACGCAACCGTGATTGATTATGACAGGTGCAAAGCCAATCAAACAAAGTTGTACAACAATTGTGTAATCATTCATGCCACATAAATGCAGCGCATGGAATACCGCAATGCGCTGTGTCACTTTGCATATGACAACAACAACGATGCGCTGGACTTTGACAGGTAGTAAGGTCGCCGGCGCTAGCGGTGACGCCAAACTGTGATTGACAAGCATGGTCGGCCAACAATGTGTAATGCGCATGTGTGGCGCAGCCTAGTTGCATAATTGTTGTTTAAGTATATTATAAGGAGTTGTGTGGCAACCAGTTTTATAGTTGAGTAATGTATACAATTAAAACTGACAAAACAACAACAATAAAAAATAGTTTCAAGCAATTTAAATGCGTGAGAAAATCTTCAACTTACAATTTGTGCGACTCGCAACAACCCTTTAGGTGAGTCAATTCACAGTTGCATGTTGTGACTACCTTGCAACGTAAACACGCTGAGCAAGCGCAAGCACCCAGTCAATGTCTCGCTAAATGTAATGCGTTGGCGACAAATTTACACTTCATTTCGGCTGGTATTTTCGCTTCGCAGATTGTGTGTTGCAGCTGTTGCAAGTTGCTTGGCTCGCGCAACCAAGCAGCAGGTTCATTAATTGATGCGCGCATTGCTACTGTGTCGGGTAAATAAATACATACATACATCCTCACATACGAGTATATTATTCAAGTAGCAGCGCTTCCCTTTCGCATGCTTCATTTCCTACTGGCAATAAAGGTGCATAATGATAAGAAAAACGCCACACCGTTGTGTGAACGAGGCAAGGTTGCATGCGGTAAATTGCCTTGATGAGAGGCAAGTGGAATCTGACTTAACTTTGTATAATTGATCGAAAAAATTTAGGCAATTTTGAACCAGTCAAACAACTAGTTCCGAACTGGTATAAATTTTAAGATTTTTAGAGAAAAATGTTGAAAGGGACCATGATGGTGAACTTAAAATAGATCAAGTAAGGAAAGGCTAAGTTCGGGTGCAACCGAAAATTTTATACTCTCGCAATTTATTTAGAGATTTTCCTATATTTTCGGTGACAAATTACTCTTAGGCACTGAGTTCTTCATGTTCGATATCAGGGGCCATGAAAAGTCATGGTCCGATTTTGACAATTTTTCCACAAGAGATGTCACAGCTCAAATACAGTATTTGTGTAAAGTTTTATTTCGCTATCTTCATTTGTTCCTAATGTATATATGTATTATAAAGTGAACGAATCAGAAGGATTCAAAATTGAGTTATATGGGAAGTAGGCGTAGTTGTGAACCGATTTCGCCCATATTCCACCCGTGTCATCAGGGTGTCAAGAAAATATTATATACCGAATTTGAAATCGGTCGAGTAGTTCCTCAGATATGCTTTTTGACCAATTAGTGGGCGATGCTACGCCCATTTTTCATTTTGTAAAAAAAATATCAGTGCAGCTTCCTTCTGCCATTTCTTATGTAAAATTTGGTGTTCCTGACGTTTCTCGTTAGTGAGTTAACGCACTTTTAGTCATTTTGAACCTAACCTTTGTATGGAAGGTGGGCGTGGTTATTATCCGATTTCTTTCATTTTTGGACTGTATAAGGAAACGTCTGAAAGAATCGACTACAAAAAGTTTGGTTTATATAGTTTTATTTGTTTGCGAGTTATATACAAAAAACCTATTTGGGGGCGGGGTCACGCCCACTTAAAAAAAAAAATTACAACCAAATGTGCCCCTCCCTAATGCGATTCTATGTTCCAAATTTTATTTTAATAACTTTATTTATGGCTTAGTTATGACACTGTATACGTTTTCGGTTTTCGCCATTTTGTGGGCGTGGCAGTGGTCCGATTTTGCCCATTTTCGAAAGCAACCTCCTCAGGGTGGTAAGGAATATGTGTTCCATGTTTCATTAAGATATCTTAATTTTTACTCAAGTTATCGCTGCACGGACAGACGGACGGACAGACATCCGGATTTCAACTCCACTCGTCATCCTGATCATTTATATATATATAACCCCATTATCTAACAACCGTTATTTGAACAAAACTATAATACTCCGTGCAACATATTGCGAGAGTATAAATATGAAACATTAATGCCAAACTGATTCTTAACTCGTTCCTACAATGCACATATGAGTATACCTTCTACATTACAAAATTTGTGCATATATTCCAGATTTCAGATGTTTTACTATATAACAAGTCAATTTACACAATAATTTCCCAGAATAAATATATAGTCTCATATAGCTCTCATACCCTCTATAGATGAACCATTATAGATTAGATAATTTAAAAAGTATGGAAAGCTTCGTTAGATGGAACTTCAATTAAAGATCCCAGATATGGTTTCCTGTACAAACTTGATCTCATTCTAAGTCTCTAATTAATAAAATGCTGAAGGTTCCATCTGTATCGATTCTCTTTAACTGAACGACGGTCTTGTCCTTATCTTTTGCTCTCTTATTGAACCAGCAGTTTTTAAAAGATCAAAGTATAGAATATTCTCGTTTTAGCTTTTTGTACTTTAATCTCATTCAGAAATTCAAGGTCTGGTTCCTGATTGTTTGTGAAACAAGCATTGTTGATTTTAAACGCCTCCCTAGTCCACAAATTGACATTATGCGAACGATTTTCATTACTTAAGTATAATCAGGGATTTGTGAAAACTTCTTTATTCCCCAAACTTCCAACGGACCAATCAAGTATCACTAAAATGTTTTTAAAACCAACTTCAGATCTTTAAAAAGTTATTACCCCCCAACTCAAAAGTAAAAACAGCTCACATTCATCCAACCAACTTCTTTGTCTTTCTTCCTTTACTTGTTCCTTTCATTCAAAGTACATCTCTCAAAAATAAAGACAACAAACGCAACGAAATTCCCAAGAAATCCACGTTGTCACCTTGACACGCAACCTCCAGCGTGTTCAACTCCTGTATCGCAAACACTTAACGCTGACTGCACAAAATCTTGCCTGATGGAATGCAATCAACGCTTAGTTATGCAAGACAGTTGATCAGTCACGTGGGCAGTTAACAACATGAAAATCTACATATACGCACTCAGCTGATTGACAGACAGTTCAATTAAGAAATTTGTCAGTTGTCAGTTGTCAGCAGTCAACTGTGGGTTTTCGATGACAATGACACGTATAAGGTGTAATCAGTGCACATATATTAGTCAGTGAGTAAGATTTTGGGAAAAGAAAAGTACAAGGCAACATAGGACAAGTGATATATTAAGTTGGCAAATATTTCCCTTCCACTTTCTTGCTCTTTATTAAATTCAAAGTGTTACAGTGATCGGATTTAGTTCAAATTCGTTTCGTTCGATAATCTGTTTCCATCTAGACGGCAATTTCATAATACCCCCTCGTAGCAGCCCCTCCCTTTATTTGCGAAGAATTCGAACAGCCACTTTTCAAAAGCCTCTTTTGAGTTCAACTTTACACCACCAAGGGCGTTCGCCATCAACAGGAACTGGTGGTAATCACTTGGTGTATGCGATAAAACCTCCCAACCGAGCTCTCGTAGCTTCTGACGAGTCATCAACGGAGTGTGTGGTCTGGCGTTGTCCTTGTGGAACACTACACTCTTTCTGTTGGCCAATTCTGGATGCTTCTGGTCGATCGACTGCTTCAAGCGGTCCAGTTGTTCGCAGTAGATGGTAGTATTAAGCGTCTGGCCATATGGGAGCAGCTCATAGTGGATGATACCCTTCCAATCCCACCAAACACACAGCAAAACCTTCCTGGCCGTCCATCCCGGCTTGGCCACTGTTTGGGACGATTCACCGGCCTTCGAAAACGACCGTTTTCACTTGATATTGTCGTATGTGATCCATCTTTCGTCGCCAGTCACCATCCGCTTCAAAATGGGTCGAGTTCGTTCCGTTTCAGCAGCATATCACAGGCGTTGATTCGGTCCAGGAGGTTTTTTGCGTCAAATCCTGCGGCACTCAAACATCAAGCTTTTTTGTGTATCCAGCCTTCTGCAGATGGTTTAAAATGGTTTGGTGGCTAACTCCCATCTCCTGGTCGATGTCCCGAGATGTCATATGCCGGTCTAACTCGATGTTTTCCATGATTTGATCGGTATTCGTCGTCACAGTTCTTCCGCCGGCTCGCTTATCCATGGTGTCAAATGAGAATAAGGGCTGGCCAAACAGCTTTAGAAGAGTCCAAATTACCAGACACTCTTAATTCCTCATCATAGCCTGCATTTAGATTATTTCCAATTAAAAAATTATTATCTGCAATGCAACAAAATTGAAAACAAAATTCCAAAGTATTTCGTTGCAACAAAATGTGGGGACTGAAGATTAATTAGTATACTGTTGGGCCGAACCCCTTCTCCATGTGGGTGCGACAATACAACAACAATTACTCACATACTGTTATGTGACGCTACGTCTGACACCTTTTAAGCCAACAGCTTAATTTAAAGAATTGATTAGAGAGAGGGAAGGGGAGAACAAATGTGTGGGCAAACTGCCACAACAAATGCCTGTGGCGCATACAAAGCGTCAATGCGACAAAGTACTCGCATGTGTGTGTCTCTAAAACGCTAATTAAGACTCGGCTGTCAATTTCAATTAGAACACGCTGTTTTTTAATTGATTAACTTCAAGAAATTCAAATTAAGCGCACTCGAACATACATACATACAGACAAGTGAGGGGCAAGCAATGCAACAAGAGCGCTGAGCACCGTATAATTGCGCTGAGCAAACAAAAACAAAAAAAAAACAACAAATGCAATGCAGCGACTTGGAGACAACAAAGCTGTGTCATTGTAATGCGGCGCTGCTTATACCATATAACTGCATATATAACTGAGCCAGTACACCTGCGCGCGGCGCCACAGCTAAGGCTTTAGTTCTCTTTCTTTCCATTTTTTTGTTGTTGTTTATAAATATTATTTGTCTTTTGCAATTATAGGCAAAAGTGCACGCAATACACAGCAGTATATATCTAAAATAGTTTCGTTCGCTTGCCGCACATTTGCGCGCCGCGTCGCGTCACTGGACTGCAACAGCAATCCATAAATGTCATTTGGACGACACAAATTTATTGATTGATTATAATGCATAGATTTTTTTGCGCGCCTTCATTCACCCTACTTTCTGCTGACTGGCTAATGGCTGCTGACTGCCGCTGCCGTCGCCGCGTTCGTTGCTGCACTTGTTTTGATCGTAATTTGCATTGTGCTGCGCTGCTGCACTTGCGCACCAACATCAATCATGATCGTCAAGGCAATGCATGTGGCTACAGGGGCGATGAGGCGGCGCGTTGGCGGGCAAAGTGCGCTGTTTGTCACTAGTTGGTGGAGCGTAAAGTGCGATACGCTAAAGTGGCACATATGCGGTGCCCGTATCGCTTGGCTTTAGGGCGCATTGAGGCGCTGCGGCGAAAGGTGTGCGTTGGTTAAAAGCTACTCAAAATGTATGTATGTACGCTTGCCAATGCAAGTTAATGTAAAAATTTGCATCGCAAAACAACAACAAATTTCGGAAAAAAGCTAAGTACAACAACCGCTAATTGATACAGTGAGGAACAAGGTGAGATTTCTTGAACAAATAAATAGTATGTCAGTTTTCCCGAGCTTTTGAAAGCTCCCATAATCCATTTCTAGGTGGTTTAAAAGTTTTAGAAATCTCCATTTTGAAACATTCGAAAACAACCTGCTAAACCAAAAAAGAGCCCAAAAAAGCTTTTGAAAGCTCGAACGATCCGTTGGTATCTGGTTTAAAAGTTGTTGAAATATCCATTTGTTCGAAGACAACTTGCTAAACCAAAAAGAGAGCCCAAAAAAAGCTTTCGAAAGCTACTCAGATCCGTTGTAGGTGGCTTGTGACACTCTCCATTTGGTCGAAGACAACTGGATTTACTTTCTATAAATGTTAAAAGCTTCTAATATTTTTTAAAGCTTAATTTAACCTTCGAATAGCTTAAATTGTTCCTTCAAGTAGCTAAAAAATTTCAGTGGTTCTTCTTAAACTTGAAATTAGACTTTTTGTCTCTCTCCTAAAATCAGCTGCAGTTGTTTTATGAACATGTCTAGTTTTTTGTTCTTTCTCTGATATTGAATTCATATAAACTTATCTAAAAAGCTCGAAGAATTCATTAAAGTTTATCTGATCTCCATAAGAGCTTATTAAGACATACACTCTTTTCTCTTCACATTACTTCTAATGTAATCAACAATACGTCCACATTCTTAGGGCATTATTGGATGTCAAATACATATAACCTGCACCACAGTTGCAGAATAGTTTCGAGAAAGCTCTTTAAGGGGACTTCTGGACCGGAGGTCTTGTGTCTTGCTTTCAGTTTCATTAGTTATCCGGTCTAGAGAAATGTTTATGTAAATCTTCAGAAAGCGTAATCGAAGTTTGACAATGATTTCGTTGTTTTCGAGGTCGAAAGGCTTTGAAAATAAACCTAAAGTCGGCTTTGGACAAACTCTGAAAGTGGCAAGTACAATGATAATTTTGTATGAAAAACCATCGACGGGTATTTAAATGACTAAAAAGTGATATGTAGTTCTTTGATATTTCCTCTAGTCAAAAAGGCCATATTTCTAGTAATTACAGAGAATTATTGACCTCCCATTAGAGCTTCAACAATCTTCTATAAGAGTGTACAGCTACTGGCGTACGTCGATGATATCGATATCATTGGAAACAACACCCGCGCCGTTAGTTCTGCTTTTTCCAGACTGGATAAGGAAGCGAAGCGTATGGGTCTGGTGGAGAACGAGGGCAAGACGAAATATCTCCTGTCATCAAACAAACAGGCAGCGCATTCGCGTCTTGGCTCCCACGTCACTGTTGACAGTCATAACTTTGAGGTTGTAGATACTTTCGTCTACCTGGGAACCAGTATTAACAGCAATAACAATGTCAGCCTGGAAATCCAACGCAGAATCACTCTTGCCTATGGACTAAGTAGGCAATTTAAAAGTAAATTCCTCTCTCGACGAACAAAAACCAAACTCTACAAGTCGGCACTAGTCGGCACTAGGAGTTTTCGAGAGAAAGGTTTTGCGGAAGATTTATGGTCCTTTAAACATTGGCAACGGCGAATGCCGCAGACGATGGAACGATGAGCTGTATGTATTGTTCGACGACATAGACATAGTCCAACGAATAAAAAAACAGCGGCTACGCTGGCTAGGTCATGTTGTTCGAATGGATGAAAGTGCTCCAGCTCTGAAAGTATCCGATGCAGTACCCGCTGGTGGAAGCCGAGGAAGAGGGAGACCTCCACTCCGATGGAAGGACCAAGTGGAGAGGGACCTGGCTTCGCTTGGTATAACCAATTGGCGCCAAACTGCCAGAAGGAGGGATACGTGACGCGCTGTTTTGGACTCGGCTGTAACCGCGTAAGCGGTGTCTATGCCAGTCAAGAAGAAGATTAGAGCTTCATATTTTAAAGAAGACCAACTTTAGAAGTATTCCACTATATTTTAGACTTTAACAGAGGTAACCAAGGGCTAGCATTTGAGAAGAAGGTCTCGTCTGAAGAAAACAGATATATCTAAACCGATGTCGATCACGTAATGGTCCCAAAATGCATCTTACTATATCCGAACTAACCATCCCACTGTACCACTTGACATTAATTTATGCATTTGAAGCGACCATGAGAGCACATTTCAATACCAAATGATCTGGCGATCCGGCGATCTGTGACAATCCACGCTAACAGCACATATCGCTGCATTACAGTTCACAGCAAATGAGACAATCACTCATGTCGCTGACATACTCCTATGCGCATATGTATTCGTATTCATACCCGAGTGACTCGTACCAGAACGACGACAAGCGGTCAACAGCAACGACAACGTTTCAATTTGCGAATATTTTCGCACTTTGCACGATGCATCAACGCTTTATGTGTGTGCGAGTGTGTTTGCATTCGTAAGTGCCGTCGGTCGGTCAGTCGTTGCGTCGTGCACGTCGTCACTTATGCCATTCACCGTTCTAGAAAATTTGCATGCGATCATCAACATTCGACTTGATCGAATCGAATCTCACGTGGGTGAGCCGCTTTGACAAATGCACCAGAGTTTCGCAAATGACAGGCACATTTTTTCGATTGCAAACACATCTTTCAGCTTTTTATTGAAGTGGCACGTTGTGGACGGGCAAGTAATTGGGGGCAACAATTATAAATGGACTATGGTTGCTGATAGCGTTGTGGACAACTGCATTATGGCTTTTTAATCAGATTTTTATTCACAGTTTTCTTTATTCCTTCTTTCTTTTTTTGTTTTATTTTTAAAGGTGAGTACGTCTGGGTGTGGTTCGATGTTTACAGTTATAATCGAAAAATATAGAATTTTTTGATATTATTTCAGGTGATGCAATTTAGATTAATTTGTGTATCCAATTTGGTATGGGTTTTTATGAATAAAAATGTAGAATTCGCGATCCCGATATTTTTTTACAGAACACTGGTTACAGAAGTTACATATATTTAATAAAGAAATTTTAAGAAACTTAAGATTTATCACATAATTCTGCTTGAGAATGATAATATTTCGAGAAGAACAATTAAGCAACAAGTAAAATTACATGTCGTTGAACATTTCTTCAAAAATTTTGGACCATAACAGTTTTAGTATAATGTCTATCAAATTCAGTTTCAGGTTTCCAGACGACAGTCATTAGGGTAGGTAGATATATAACCTTGAAGTATTATTTATTCAGAATAGGTATTCACTATGAAAACAAAGCAATACTCTTTCCAGTTTCCTATTGAACAAGTGGTTCGAGGTCCTTCTTTCCTACTCCGGTTGAACCCTTGTCGGTCTATGTAGTTTCCAATCTTCATGAAAGTACATTCGACGTCATTATATATGGAACTCGATTCCTTTTGCATGGACACCACGGGCACTTGCAGAAGTCCAGACGCAGAACCCAGTTTTCGACCGTTTTCAAGTTTAAATCGGCCGATAATGTTGCAATTTCGCGTTCGATATTCTTACGAATATCATCAATCGTCGCTGGTTTGTTTTCATAGACCATAGATCCATATGATCATTCAGATATAGCCCCACAGGAAATAGCCTGACGGCGTCAAATCGCACCACCGAGGCGGCCATTGACTGGCACATTTCGTGTGATAACACGTTCCCCAAACATAGTTTTCAATAAATCGATTGTGACATTCGTTGTGTGGCTTGTGGCGCTGTCTTGTTGGAACCATATTGTCCAAATCCATATCATCCAATTCGGGGCAAAAATATTCCGTTATCATTGGGCCTTAGCGATTCCCATTCACAGTAACGTGCGGATCTTGATCACCACGGAAGAAGTACGACCCAATGACGCCACCGGCCCATAAACCACCCCAAACTATAATTTTTTTCGGGATGCAATGGTGACCCATGGAGTACGTCTGGATTGCTCCCTGACCAATAAGGCATATTTTGCGTATTGACGAAGCCATTCAGACAGAAATAAGCCTCATCATAAATAGAACGCAGCGCTCTTAAAGTTGAGGCCACTGACTCCGAATTTCGGTTGAAAATTTTAATAATTGTAACTCGTTGTTGGATCGTATACCTTTCCATGTTGAAATGGCAAACCTGACTGAAGCTAATATAGCGTAATTTGTTGTCCATATTGGCCTACTTTTGTAGCGTCTCTTTTGGAAATACCTCCAGATGCAGAGGCTATGTAGTTGCCTGACGCTCATTGCTTCGAAGGTGGTACGGTTAAATCTCAGTAAATCTAACTCGGTTGTATAACTTTTTGGGACAAGTTCCTTTAGTCTCAAATTTTTAATTATCCAGAAGAACATTCTAATAATAATAATTTCGGGATCTCAATTTTCGGGACCGACAAGAATGGAAGAATAATAAAAAAATTCCTTTGTAAGTGAAACAATATCAAAATCAAAATATTATAATTAAATATTATACCAAGTATGTTCTTGGATTAATATTCTATTGTCGAAATTCACATCGTTGGCAAATTTGTAACGCTTCTCATATTTTTATCCGGGACTGAGTTAAGTAATTTAAATCCTTATAAATAACAAGTAAGGAAACGCTAAGTTCGGGTGCAACAGAACATTTTATACTCTCGCAAATTATTGCTACAGTTTTTAAGATAATTCACAATATATTCGACTCAAAGTCCAATAGAATAACGAAAATCATCATATATAGTATATGAGGGCTGAGGTAATTCCTGAACCGATTTCACTAATTTTCACCACCAACATACATTATATCCAAGATTATATGCTCACTTAATTTGCCTAAGATATTTCACACGTTAACCGATTTATGAGGTCATATTTTTGAAAAACCTAGAATTAGGTATATGGGAGTTAGGGGAAGTTATGACCCGATTTTAATCATTTTTGGTACTGAGACAGACTATTAGAAGAAAAAGATTTCCTCTGAATTAAGTTACGATGTTTGAGAGATTTACCGATGTTTTCGATGAAAAATTAATCCAAAGCAAAGTTCTTCATATACGATATCCGGAGCATTGAAAAGTTATACTCCGATTTCGACAATTTTTTCACAAGCGATGCCACAGATCATACATATACAGTATTTGTGTAAACTTTTATTTCACTATTTTCATTGGTTCCTTATGTATATATTATAAAGAGAAGGAATTTGATGAAATTCAAAATTGAGTTATATGGGAAGTAGTCGTGGTCATAAACCGATTTCATCCATTTTCCAAACGCGTAAGCAGGTTGTCAAGAAAGTATTATATATCGAATTTGATTGAAATCGTTCGAGTAGTTGCTGAGATATGGTTTTTGAACCATAAGTGGGCGACACCACGCCCATTTTCCATTTTATAAAAAATCTTAGTGCAGCTTCCTTCTGGTATTTCTTCTGTAAAATTTTGTGTTTTCAGCTTGTCTTGTCATCCTGATCATTTTGATATATTATAACCCTATATCTTACTCGTTTAGTTTTATGCAGGGACCGTAACTCTTATGACTTTTATCAAAAAAATCAAAAAATAAGAGTTATTTTTGATTTTTATATATTTAGATCAAAAATAAAAATTATTTTTGATTTTTATATATTTAGATCAAAAATAAAAGTTATATTTGATTTTTATATATTTAGATCAAAAATAAAAGTTATTTTTGATTTTTATTTTTTTAGATCAAAAAATAAGAATTATTTTTGATTTTTATATTTTTAAATCCATAATAAAAATCAATTCAAAATTTTTATTTATCTATTTATGCCGTATGTATTACAATATGCTGCATCATTCCAATTTTTATATGTCACAAATTTTGAATTGATTTTTATTATGGATTTAAAAATATAAAAATCAAAAATAATTCTTATTTTTTGATCTAAAAAATAAAAATCAAAAATAACTTTTATTTTTGATCTAAATATATAAAAATCAAAATTTAAAAATCATACAATATTTCGAATATAGTTCACCTAAAAATCATGATGGTGTAATCAAAACTTTTCTACGATGTTCCTTTATGTATGATTTTTTTTATTAAAAATTGTAAAATAACTCTTATTTCCGGTCCCTGGTTTTATGACTTACATCAACCGTTATGTGAACAAAACTATAATACTCTCTTAGCAACTTTTATTGCGAAAGTATAAAAATATACCAATTTCAAAGTATTATATAATGTAACAATATCTCGGTGTCCACGAATTTTCGGGATTATAAATTTTGTTTGAAACTTTTGTTAAACTTTTTCTGGATCATAAAAAATATATTTATTTCCAACTATAAAAATCTTAAACAAGCAATAAAAAATATTACTTTAACCTAAAAATCCCGTTACCCCACTTTCAACATCACTAATTAAAAAAAAAATAAAAATTTTCAATATTTTTTTCAAAGTTCATTTCATTTAATTTCACAAGCTCAAGGTAACCTAACCTGTAACATTTAATTTATTTTTCCACTGCAGCAATGTTGCAACAATGCATCTTATCAGGCAATTGCAGCAGCTTTCAAACGAATTCTGAAGATTTACAATTATTCTCTTTTACTTGTTGTTATTATTGTGACTGGCATTTTCCAAAAACACAACAGACAGCCAAAAGAACAATTTATTTCTACATAATATAAAGAAATCATCTTCCGCACTGTACTAGCATTTCTTTAGAACTCTTGTTGCAGATAAATACATATACAAACAAACAAACAGTTATTTGTGTGTGTGTGTGTTGCTGTGCATTGGCAATATTTTCCATACACAATAATATATTCAATGTAATGGAATTAGTAGAGAATTCAGAAAAATGAAATGAATGCAATTGAATAACTAAATTTGTTGCATGTTGCAGGTACAGCGTACGAATGCCGCAGGCATAATTTTCTGGTTAAAAAGTGTAAGTCAAAGCATTCAAAATGCATGCAAAACAATTACGGAAATAACACACACACCCACAGCTACAACAAATACGCACAAGCAACTTGCAACAAAGTGGTATGTAAATGTGTGTTTGTGCAACATGCAACATATATACATATATTTTTCACAAATAATAATAGCAAAATCAGTAAATGCAAGAGCAATAGCAGTGGTAGCACAAGCTTTGCTAGTAACAACAACAACTTGGAGTTTGTTGCAACTGCAACACAGAACCACAATCGAAAATAAATAACAAAATGAATGAATATTTTGAAAATTTCAAAATAAAAAAAAAAACACAAAAATAATACAATGAATAAAACTGTTTTGCATGTTGCAACAATGCATACAGCTACAATAGCTGCAGCAAGCGGCATGAGAGCGGGTTAGGGGCGCACTAAATGAGCACGCACGAGTGCCGTTTGCCACATTGTGCCAGACGAAAGCGGCGTACACTTTATTTCATTTCGGTTTATTATGAGATTATCTGCCTCCCAAAAATATATATATTTTTTTTCACTTATTGCCTTGCGATCAAAAGGATTCAAGGATATTACATCGCGTTGCTTTGTATTCATATTGTTGCAGTTGGCATCATCATTTGCGTTTGCCTTTTATAAATTCACCGTACGCGCGCGATTTTTGGCTTCGCGCGATTTGCCTTCATCCGCAGCTGTTGCAATGCAATAGCCAACAACAGTGCAACACATTGTGGCAGGCAATAATATTGTTACTTTGCATTCCTTTGTTATGCTTTGTTGACTTTTTGCAGTTGCGTGTGTGGCGTAGTTTGGTTTCTAGCGACATTAGGCACTCAAAAGCGTAATTCGTAAGTTCTCGTGCCGGAAGATATTCCGGTAGATTGTAGTTTTCAAATGTTGCTAGTATAGAAGTAGAATTACATATTTTTTTGTTGGAGAAGTCGCTATTAAATAGAATATCTTCAAGATGCTATTTAATACTTACTTATCTTATCAAGAAAGCTCTCACAAGTTCTTCGTTTTCTAGTCAGTTAAAACTAACTCGTAATTAAAGTATGTAAATTCTTCCCTAAAACTTTTCAGGAGCAGATCGGATCAGCTTTTTTTAGTTAGCTACGACAATTGCGCTTGAGAGATTCCACGATGCCCCCTAGTGAAGCGCCGTCCAAAAAAATTTATATGAAATGTTTCTATGAGCATGCGACAAATTTCAATTTGAATGTATGATTGTTTGTGGATATGGTCAGTATTTGAAAACAACGTTCTCTTTGAAATCGTATAATTATAAATAGTTAATTATTTTTCATATTATAAATAAGGTGGAATGACAATATCGGAACAAAACTTTAAACAAGCACTGCATTAGAGGTGTGGCATTACTTATTTGTCGAAATCGAACTAAAAATTTTCAAGGCCCCAGATATCGAATTTAAAGCAAATTGATATTTCTTTTACCGAAAATCAGGTTTCTTAAAAAAATTGAATGTGTTTAAAATCGGGTCATAACTTCCCTAGCTCCCATATACTAAATAATAGGGGTTTCAAATATCTGCTGAGCTTCATACCGTATATATCGGTTAATATATGAG
The DNA here is from genome assembly GCA_031772095.1 of Zeugodacus tau. Lineage (NCBI taxonomy): Eukaryota > Metazoa > Arthropoda > Insecta > Diptera > Tephritidae > Zeugodacus > Zeugodacus tau. The sequence continues at coordinate 14,011,538 of CM062651.1, read as the reverse complement.
ATATCTTAGGAAAATGAAGTGAGGATATAGTCTTGGATGCAATGTAGCTTGGTAATGAAAATTAAAAATAGGTTCAGAAATTATCGCAGCCTTCGTGGCTAAATATAAAGCGCTACAGAGCTCGTACTTGGGAATACTATAGATCTTTGAAAGGTCTTGACATAACCTACAAAATAGGTTATGCATGATTGGTTTTGATATTGCGTTCATATCCTGGAAAACCATTTTAAACCATCTGCAGAAGGCTGGATACACAAAAAAGCCTGATGTTTGGATGCCGCATGATTTGAATTAAAAAAACATTCTGGATCGAATCAACGCCTGCGATATGCTGTTGAAACGGAATGAACTCGACCCATTTTTGATGCGGATGTTGACTGCCGACGAAAAATGGATCACATACAACAATATCAAGCCTGGAAAATGGTCGTGGTCGAAGGGCGGTGAATCGCCCCAAACAGTGGGCAAGCCGGGATTGACGGCCAGGAATGGTGGGATTGAAAGGGAATCATCCTCTATGAGCTGTTCTCATATGGTCAGACGCTTAATTCTACCGTCTACTGCGAACAACTGCACCGCTTGAAGTAGGCGATCGATCAGAAGCGTCCAGAATTGGCCAACAGAAACGGTGTAGTGTTCCACCAGGACAACGCCAGACCACTCACACTTCGTTGATGAATTGCCAAGCGGAATTGCCAATCAAAATATATAATGATTTTAGTTATTCTAATGGGCTTAGTGCCGAATAAATAAGTAACATTGTGTGTTCTCATAATAAAATTACAAAAAAAAACAGAATATAAAATGCTCGATTACACCCGAATTTAACGCTTCCTTTTTTATTCATCTTGACTTTAGTTTGAACGGCTTATAAATAGCCAACCAACAAACAAAAAAAAAAATATTTCCATTAGGGTGACAATCATAACACTTTTAACTTGCAGTGCTAATAAAGCCTTATTAAAAACTGGTCGTAACACTAGAATAATATCTTTAATTGTACACTCAAACTTCCTTAACTTGAAGTTCTCCATAATTCGAACTCTTGGATATCCAAGAGTAATCAAATTCCATACAAATTCTGTTCCATAAATCGAACTTTTCGATCAGGACTTATTACAACATTTTTTTTAAAGACTCTCTATACCGTATAGAGGCAAACGAAAAATATGATATTACACTAATGGATTGCATAAATCACGTAACAAATCATGAGATACCGACGTAACGAGCCAAACAATATCAAACTTCTTCCGAAAAGATTTGGATTTGGTCAACACTCCGCTTGGGACGATGAAGATACCATAGCATTAATTTTTTTGGCGATGATCGAAAATTTATGTGAACTGATTTCCCTACAAATATCACTATTATGGATTATATTGAGCTGGGCAATGAGATTTGCACAGCCGGAGTTGATATTGTAGACCCAAATATTTCAGACTCAACGAATATGACTTCTAGCGCCATGGAAAACGGTGAGGATTCTGAAGAAGACATTTTTCAACCGTCATCCAAAAATTATGAAACACATTCCTTTACGAATTTAAATTCCTATTTAAATACGAATATTAATATAACTGACGATCACTAGAAAGCACCAAACAGATTAACAATTTTTTCACTGAAACAAAAAGCAAAAAATATATGGTTAACCAAAAATTATAAATAATTTATGTTCAAAAAACATTACGCTTTATGAAAACTTCTATGACCCGAAGCCTCTCTAACTCGAAGTTTTTTGTGTATATTATGGTGATTCGAGTTAGGGAAGTTCAACTGTAGTTAATTATTTCATAATTACGCACATGTGGCAACCTTCAGTTCATTCCTTTTTTTATAAAAAATGTGTTATATCACCAAAATTCCAATATTGGTTAATTTTTAACAAAAACAAGTAAGGAAGGGCTAAGTTCGGGTGTAACCGAACATTTTATACTCTCGCAATTTATTTATTTAACTTTATTTATATTAATAATACACAATTTGACCCACATATTCGTCATATATAGTGCATAAAGTCCATTGAAAGTTGGAAACCCTAATATTAGGTTAGAAGTACCGAGGTCCTCATGTTCGATATATGGGGCCTTGACAATCTATGGTCCGATTTCGGTGATTTTTAGAATGGGGCTGCCACACTATAAACGTAGTATTTGTGCAAATTCTGCATCGATATCTTATCTAGTGCTTACTTTATATATTGTAAAGTTAACGATTCAGATCGTCTTAAAAGTTCTGGTATATAGGAAGTAGGCGAGGTTGTGAAGCGATTTGGCCCATTTTCACAACATATCATTGGGATGTAAGGAAACTATTATAAACCAAGTTTCATTGAAATCGGTCGAGTAGTTCCTGAGATATGGTTTTTGACCAATAAGTGGGCGACGCCACGCCCATTTTCCATTTTGTAAAAAAATCTGAGTGCAGCTTCCACCGGCCATTCCTTACGTGAAAGTTAGTGTTTCTGACGTTTTTCGTTAGTGAGTTAACCCACTTTTAGTAATTTTCAACCTAACTTTTGTATGGGAGGTGGGCGTGGTTATTATCCGATTTCTTTCATTTTTGGACCGTAGTAGGAAGTGACTAAAAAAAACGACTACAAAAAGTTTGATTTATATAGTTCTATTGGTTTGCGAGATATGTACAAAAAACTTAGTAGGGGGCGGGGCCACGCCTACTTCCCCAAAAAAGTTACATCCAAATATGCTCCTTCATAGTGCGATCCTTCATACCAAATTTTATTTCCATAGCTTTATTTATGGCTTAGTTATGGCACTTTATGTGTTTTCGGTTTTCGCCATTTTGTGGGCGTGGCAGTGGTCCGATTTTGCTCATTTTCGAAAGCAACCTTCCTGTGGTGCCAAGGAATATTTGTGCCAAGTTTCGTCAAGATATCTTAATTTTTACTCAAGTTACAGCTTGCACAGACGGACAGACGGACAGACGGACAGACGGACGGACGGACAGACGGACAGACGGACGGACGGACAGACATCCGGATTTCAAATCTACTCGTCACCCTGATCACTTTGGTATATATGACTCTATATCTAACTCGTTTAGTTTTGGGTGTTACAAACAACCGTTATGTGAACAAAACTATAATACTCTCTAGCAACTTTGTTGTTGTGAGAGTATAAAAATTATAAATTTAAACTTTAACTCAAAAATATTGCAGCAAATGTTTATTAAACGCTTTCAACGCGTGCAATTTCACAGGCGAACGCATTATTATCAGTCACTATCTGATTGTTTTGTCGTCCATTTGCTGCCTGCCAGTCTGCTACTCGCATTGAGTCCCTTACCAATGAGTCGACATTTTTTTGTTGTATGTGTGTCTATCAACAAATGCAGTCAGCATACATTTGCAATTGCGTTTTTGGATTTGCCATTCGTAAAATACGGAGAAAATTTGAAAATTCAATTCGCAGCAATTGCTTCCATCCACTTCCAATAACGGCAACAACAAACACACATGTCCATATGCGTTTCATTTTAGTGATTATTGTCGTTGCTATTGCAGTTGTTTTTGTTGTTGTTGCCACAGAGCAATGGGAATCATTGCTTTGCGTTTCCGGCTGATTGCCGGTCATTGCGCCACTATTGGCTCAACACACACACCCCCGCCAGGGATGGTGAGGCAGTGCTGCATGTCGCTTGTGACATCCCCACACATATTATGACCGTATGCCTGATAGCTGTCTCATGGCTCCTCCATACCGACTGCAATTGCGATTAATGCAAAAATTCTAAAATTTCAAAACGTAATATCGAGTAAATCTAATTTAGTTGGACAAGTGACTGTCAGTGATTGCCCCATTATTTGGGGGTGGTGAGGTGCTCTGTGGTTTGGGTTTGCCGTCTGGGTCAGTGATATGGTGCAGTGTGGTTCACTGAGTGGTATATGTTCTGCATGTTAGTAGATTCTGCTATATGACTATTGCAGGCATCTTATTTGGCTTGCACTCGTCAATCGTTCCAAGCGACCAAGAGCCGAACAATCGCTATTGCAAACACAATATGGGTGTAAATACTGATTATACAGTGGGATATTTTGCGTTCAGCTGCGGAAGATTTTGTGAAATGTTGAGGAAGTATGCGACATGTTTTATCAGGGTCTAACGCAAGATTCAGCTCTATATGTTGACAAATTTTGAAAGATCAAGAAATAATACTGAATACTTCCTATCAGAAGCTTTTTTCTTTCTTCTTCTTAGCCAGTTATAATTGTAAGTAAGACCCCTAGATTGACATTTACTAACGTAAGGTTTCTAGGTCCTCATAACTCTGAATAACCAGAATTTATAATCGATCCCGGGCTAGCACTATGATTAATTCATTTGTTGAAAATTATGCTATAATAACAGTAAATTTAGTCCACTTGCTCAGAAATTATATCAATCCGTTATACGTGGTTCTGAGATAACACCAATTCAAACTCGGGGGGCATATAATCAAGTATAAAACACAGAAAACCTTTGCAGTACGAGCTCTGTGGGTAATTACCAACTGACTTTATCATACATATATCAATCCGAGATCGGTCACAACATAGTCTTTATAAACTGTTAATTTAATCCTTCGAGGGAAATCTAATTCTGAGGTACTTGATAAGTCCAAAGTGTTACTTACTGTCTAATCCAGTAATAGCCGCTTTACACAACCAAATTAATTGATCAATTGAAATTATGATTGAGAAATCAGTTTTTGCCCTTCACATTACCGACTACTCGATAACCGATACATTTACATTTTTGTTTTTGCTTTTCATAAGAAGTTGGTAAGCTTCATCAGCTGATTGCTATTTTTAGCAGCGACATCTACAGACGTATAGCGTGATCAACTCGCGGACAAAGAACGTATATGGTAGGTCTTTGTCGCAGAGTTGCATTTCATTTTCAAGTCCATTAAAATTCGATAAAAAATTAATGTAGATTTTTATTTTGTATGGTAAATCGATCTTAATCAGCGTTTGAATCGAGCAGAGTCCGGTTTATTGATCAATTAGCTCCTGTGTGAATAGGCTATAAGGTCTCGGTATGCCGTGTCAGAAACTTTTAGAATTTTTTTTTATTTTTCGGGTCCTAAGAAGATATTACCTAAACAATATTACACCTTTTAATTCGGAATCTTAGTAGCTTGGGAAACTTTAATCACTACGGTTTTATTGAGAGACTTGTTCAACTTTATTTTCATTCTTTAAAGGGTCACTTCCTCTGGCTTAACATATTAGCCAAGTAGTAAGACTTCTTTAAACGATTGGTTCGAGGGAGCTTAATTCCTTTGAAACAATGTTTCATGAGAGGCATACGTTCTTGACAGGTTAAGATTGTAGAGTGTGTTTGATGTAGAATCTTACTGTATAAGAATAGGAATTTAATTAAGTTGTTGGAACTAAATTAACCCATCTCATTACAACTACATCATGATTTATATAATCAAAAATTTCATGTTTTTAAACTTCATATCGTTTAACAGATTTCTTATTTTCATTTCAGATATGTCCTACTGCTTTACACCTGTCAACTCTGGTAAGTTTAAACTCAGATTTATCTAAGAAAAAGTCTATTAGTTTAGTAATAAGGTAAATAGAAATAAGAAAGAAATTATATATGCTTAATTACTCAGCTTTCTAGTTTAGTTTAGCCTCGTTTAGCGAACATACAATCCGCTCCACTGTGCCAATCGACGCAATATTATGCGCTCATAAAACGTGGCATCATCGCATCATTTCACTGCCGATTGGTTGCTTCGATTGCGTTGCGATTTGTGTGCATTGTGGTGGCGCTATGTGGATACGCATCTGCCGCCTAATATCTATGGGCGAAACGTACTATTCATTTGAATGTATGGTATATCAACGCGTCGTTGTGTGTGTATGTGTATGCGTATGTGTGGCTGTTCGAGAGTATTAGGAAATAAAATTGCATTTTCATGAAGCGTTCGAATTTATGCGCAGAGCAAACGATTTTCCTCCAACTTCCCCAAAAATGGTGACTGAAATCAGCGCCAACGGTAAATCCCAAATGCCGCAAACCAATGCAAATAGGCAAATGAGTGGAGGCCATACGGATACTCCGGCAGATATAAACATATGTACGGAAATATTTTGTGTAGGCAGTGTGGAAAATCGAATAGAATCTACAGGCTTAAGAGCTGCTTTATAATCTAAAATAGATAATTAAATCAAATTGATCCTTTCTTTTCTCCAAATCTATATAGAAACTCTTTTTTCTCAGTACTGAATACAAGAAAGACATATTTTTTGCCTTCCTTCTTTTAAAAGGGTCTAGTCATCTTAGTACCAAACTGTATTGGATGCTGTAACTTCTTCAGAAGACAACAAAAACAATCCAACGTGTGTATATCCCATAAAAATATGATAATCTACATATTACAGATCAATATAGCACTCATGGGTTTCAGTAAGAAAGTGGGCCTCATTCGTTAAAAGTATAGAAGAAGTCGTTTCTTTTTGAACCTATATATTCTCCCTGTTATTCTCATTTGAAGTGAAAATGTTCAAAGTCATGTTCGCTTAGCTTCCTGAGAACAAGTTGGACAAATGACTAAATTATGTGGAATGAAACGTAACCTATGATTTTCAAATAATTTCTCATAAATATAAAGAAGCACCCCTGTTGGTTAATCAGAAATAGAACTGACTCTTTAGAGGATCTATTTTAAAATGTATCTATTAAAGACTCGACTGTGGACGGTTTAGAAGATCCGAGACCAATATGAATTAATGCGAGACCCACTTGAATTGACACATTTATTTAAATAGATCAAAGTTTCTGCCTTTAAACGTTATTTAGTGTTAGTCATCTTATACGAGAATAAATATCCAAAAAAGAATCAAGTCACCTCCGAGCTTCTCAAAAATTTTGAGAAGCTTTTGCATAGCAATAATACTCTCAGAGGATTATCTGAGTGCGTTCCATTGTAAAAAAAACTGTATCTTATGTTGGTCATAGCCTGGTATTGAACCATGATCTCGCAGAATAACAGTTCCTATCTTCAAACACCACAATATGATGACAGCTTTAGACTCAAATCGTAACAGCGATGTGTTATAAGAACATCTTTGAGAATTGATCCCTACAAAAAGCTCGTGGAATCGATTAGAAGCCCAAAGAAACTCATATTTCTGACGAGTAGATGTTGGTTTAGATGGATTAGAGATTCGAACGTTTATGTATAACTCCAGGCGTCTCGAAACAACCATTGAGTTGAGTTGATTACTTTAAATTACTGACTTTAGTGCGGGATTCATGCTTTAATACGATATAAACAGTGACTTCATAGGCGTTATGAATCCCTCTTTTATTGAGAAGTGTCTTCAGAGTTTTCTATGAACCGGAGTCTAGTTATAGTATTGTCTTGAGTTATGACGATGGTATCTAACTCGTCGTCAGTTTCATAAGTTCCTCTAATCCCAACTCTGATGATCTAATCGTAGATGGAGATAGTATATTGTTATAGAATTTTGAAGAATTGGTTTCTTTGACAATCGGATTGGATCGACTGTGTGGTGGTTGAACTAACTATAGAGGTTATGTTCTGATCTACATCGAAATGCAGGCTCAGAGTGTAGACACATTTTGAAACTGAACCATATTTAGAACAATTTTTATGGACTTGAAAAAATATGTAACATAAATTTGGAAAAATTCAAGCTCAAAGCTGCCGATCCATTCCTAATGGGTTTCTACAATATAAGAAACTATATACATACATACATGCCTCGTCTCATTGGCGCAATTTTGTATTGCTCGCAAATATGTAGCGGCAGAACGATTTAGACCCAGTTTAGCACTTCCTTACTCACACTGACGCGCGTACGCAGACACACAAACACACATATGTACATATATAAGTTTATACACATATGCCTCAATTTGTATGCCACGCTGCGTACTGTGCCGCTATTTATGAGGCAACAAAGGGCCACAGCTGCACGTTGCATGAATTCGATTCACAAATGATAGGAAAATCAGGCAAATGGGCGCGGTAACCCCCTCAACACTAGTGCGTGTGTGTTGGTGGATGCGTGCAGTGCACACTCACCAATCCGACAGGAGTGATGTTTATGCTGTCACTGCTTTGTTGCACTGCGCCATCGCTAGTCAGCTCTTCGGGGTAACGTGCGTCACTATGTGGCATGCAACAAAATAATTACGATAGGCTAGCAACAAATGCCATCCAACTACTGCTAGGCCAAAGCAACGTCCAACGGAATTGGTTTTCTGGTGATTGAGTTGGAAATGCTTCCCATTTGTGGAGCACGCGTGCGCGCCCACCACCGCACAGCAGCACACATGGCCACTTAAACGAGACGCACACACGATCATTATGCACACACACACATATATGCACTTGTTGTTGTTGCTGGTGGTAGTGCTTTATGCGGCAATTTATGCGTGAGATGGCTAGATTTTTCAGCACAAATTTGTTGCTGCCACATAGCCTTCTCCTCTGTACAACCAACAATCCGACAACCGCTCATTGCAAAAAATTTTGCGACAACTCCCCAATTTGCGTAGCTCGGCACGGTGGCAGTGGCAGTGACTGCGGTTGTTCGTCGCTTGCCTGTTGGTGTTGCATGCAACCTGCCATGCCATGCCATGCCATTCACTCAGCCAACAGCTTTCAAATTGGCTGACTAAACGCACGTAAAAGCGTGTGAGTGAATCAGCGCCTAAGCGCGCTTTTATGGGTAACTGTTTTTGTTGTTGTTTGTTTGTTTGCGTGTGTATGTGTAACATGTTGGTGTGGCATGTGGCAGCAAGTGCAGCCACTTTGAGGAAGATTTAGTGTGCCACATGAATGCCGAATGCCGAAACGTAACAGCAAATCATGGTTGCAATGGCAAAAGAAAAACAACAACAACGGCAACGGCAACTCAAAACTTGTGACTGCCATTGAAGCCAGAGCGCAGCGATGGAGTGGTGCCGAGGCAAGGCTATTTCACTTGTGCGCCGGTTGACAGCAGGGTACCTCATGATTTTGCAATAAAATGCGATTACAACAACAACAATAACAAGAAGTTTAACTGTGCAACAACAACAACAACAAATTAACTGTATAAAAAACAATAGTAATTCAATAGCAATAGATTTTTTTGCAATAAGCATTCTATTGCTACAACAACAACAGCAACTTGAACAACACGAAAACAACAACAACTCAATGGCAATAGATTTTTCTCCTCTAAAAACACACGTATCAATGTCGAATTCTATTGCTACAACAACAACAACAACAACATTCATATGCTTTAATCTGCTCATCCGTGATCCCACAAATCTACCAAAGCTCACTCTCACTCAATTCATTGGCCGCTGCGAATTGGCCAGCCATGCCTTTGGCTGATTGCTGGTTGGTTGGCTCATCGTATTCAGTCGCTTCCCTGCTCCATCGTATATTTTTCGACAATGATTCGGCGTTGTTGTTTATGTCAGCAACAGCAACCGCAGTGTCACCAACATGTCGCCGCGCAACGGACTAACTTTGACTTTGCAGTTCACACGCGGGAAAGGTGTATTTGTTTTTATTGGCGTTTTTGTGTGCTCTCCACAAACGAAATATGAGCACGGCGTGCGATGAAATCTATTGTTCCGCCATTTCGTCGACAACTAGCGCGCGTCACGCGTTGCTTGTCAGCTGCAGCACTCATGTTGCATGTTGCTGCAGGTGGGGCATGTGTAAGCGTCATCACCGCAAGTGCAAGCGTATTAGTCGTCGCTTCACTAAATCATATTGATTTATATGATTTTTTGCCAATAATATCACGGCTAAACGCTGGCTCACTAGCGCTCTACAAACAATTCCATCGACTCTTTGGCACAGCATTTACCAGCTCATTTGTTCGTCGACAATCGATTGTAGCGAATTGCGGTATCACGCTTTGGTGATCGCGTTCGCAATTGTTCAAGCATTGCTGACAGTCGCGTCGTCGATCGGCAATGTGATTATGATAGAAGTTGAACCGGAGTTCAGCTTTGAGCTCTAAAGTCACAATCGCGACTCAGTCACAGCGCGGCACTTTGCATATCGTGACTGAAAGAAGCGATTGACAACCAAAGCCGGTGCACCAAACTGCGCCTTCACTCGCAGGAGGGGGGATTTATGTGAGTTACCGAAATTGAGTTTTGCTTGAAGAGTATCGCGTTGATTACGTTCGCATGTTCAATTGAAGTCAGTGGGTGGTGGGTTGCTGAGATTTATTAGAAGAATTGGTATAAAGTAGAGAAATATAAAAAATATAATGGAATGCATTTATCATCGGTAACACTAATTTAAGACTATTATTACAAGCGCATATTTTTATCTCTCTCAAAGGTCACACATTCAATCCCGATATCCAACCTGTATTAGAACAATTCTTCCCATAAGCGATCACTTCAGTTCAGAGTTTTAAAAATATAATTTTTGTTGTTGTACGAGGGCTGCTATATATATTTCTGACCTAATAATGAAAATAGGAATATTTATCAACGAAAATGGTTTTATTGATTTTCAAAATATTCTCCACCAAGATTTATACACTTTTGCATGCGCTCAAACCAATTTTCGAAGCACTTTTTTTGAGCGATTGTCAAATTGTGCGGGATCCAACGAGAACAAACCTTTTTTACGGCCAGGTGTTCATGCAATATCGAATGTATGCTGGTGGCAGAAATGCATAGGCATGCCGCATGCCTCTATCTGAAGGTATGTTACATGACGGTCTTGCATTATCAGTTCACGTACGGCATCGATGTTTTCTGGCACAACGTTTGTTTTTGGACGACCTTCACGAAATTCGTCTTTGAGCGAGCGTCGCCCACGATTGAATTCGTTGTACCAGTTTTTCACAGTGCTATAGGATGGTGCTTCATAGCCATACAAAGATTTTAGTTCATCGATGCACTCTTGTCGCGATAATCCACGTCGAAAGTTGTGAAAAATGGTCGCACGAAAATGTTCACGAGTTAATTCCACTTTTTGGCCGAGATGATTTTTTTAATTCCATGTAAATAAAACAATTCACGATTAAATGGCAAAACGTTCTGAGTGATGTTATGCTAAAAAATGTCAAGCTTTCCAATGAAAATGTCAGATTGCACCTGGCAACACTTATTTTCATGTACCCATTTAGGCATCTTATTATTATCTTCTTTCGCTTCGGCAAACGTTGAATAGTATGATGCTAACATGTCTGCCGACGAACTCTTAGATCTAAAATACCACTTGTATCCCTACAACGAAAAGGGATCTTCCCTAGAGGCCCTAGTTGCTTCCTAAATTATTTTCGCAGTACTGTCTGCGGTAGAGCAATAATTGACTGACCAATTCCTAAATCTAAACTTTTATCTTATACGAGAAAAGTCGGCATTTCATCAAAAAAAAGCTAGTAAACGTTTTGTGACTGTAGATATGTAGTTGTTTGATTAAATATGCGATGGAACCCTTAAGGCTATAAGAGCACCACTCGTATTGTATATTTGAATAAAATCTTAGTACCATATTGACTAGGCGCTTAGGTTACGTTAAAGGACAGATTCCTATGCCACAGTAGATCCCGCTTGGACAGCTAAAGTCCCCAGTCCTTTGTAATGGCACACACTTCTCAAAATGGATGCTCAAGACCCACAAGTGACGATGAAACGGTTCTAGACTTTTAGAAAAGAAAGAGTCTCGAAGTCTCAATCTCACCTTATTCTAAACAGCTTTTGCAATTTGCATCCGACAGAATATTTAACATCAACCTGGAAATCCAACGCAGAATCACTCTTGCCAACAGGTGCTACTATGGACTAAGTAGGCAATTGAAAAATAAAGTCCTCTCTCGACGAACAAAAACCAAACTCTACAAGTCTCTCATCATTCCCGTCCTACTTTACGGTGCAGAAGCGTGGACGATGTCAACATCCGATGAGACGGCACTAGGAGTTTTCGAGAGAAAGGATTGCGGAAGATTTATGGTCCCTTAAACATTGGCAACGGCGAATACCGCAGACGATGGAACGATGAGCTGTATGTGTTATTCGACGGCATAGACATAGTCCAGCGAATAAAAAGACAGCGGCTACGCTGGCTAGGTCATGTTGTTCGAATGGATGAAAGTGCTCCAGCTCTGAAAGTATTCGATGCAGTACCCGCTGGTGGAAGCCGAGGAAGAGGGAGACCTCCACTCCGATGGAAGGACCAGGTGGAGAGGGACCTGGCTTCGCTTGGTATAACCAATTGGCGCCAAACTGCCAGAAGGAGGGATACATGGCGCGCTGTTGTGGACTCGGCTATAACCGCGTAAGCGGTGTCTACGCCAGTCAAAAAGAGAAGAGGAAGAATAATATTTAACCTCACGAAATGTAACCTCATCGGACAGTGCCTAGTAAGAACTCCTTACGACAAGCTGAACCTCGCTAAGAGCAAATACTTTAGTAGATCATACACATTAGATCAGAATGATCTCGCAGCCGCACAGGTGCTGGTCGTAATCAAACGCCTACAGTATTCATTCGACTACATCACTGATGCAGTGATAAGATATAGGAGGATAGTGGGACATCAGCTTGTTCCTGATCTGATGAAGTTGCACAAAATCTGAGGATATGGCTATCACAGCCAACATTAGAGATTAAGTTGACCGAGAACCGTCTTACAGAAGACACTAAAAGCCGTCGAAAATTATTTCAAGAACTATTTTGTCGTATAAGTCACAGTCGGTGGTTATTTCGAACTTCTTGAAGGGAAGACGAAAAGATGAACCAACTTCAGACTTATATTCATCACTGCTTTATTTAATTCCGGTGATATGGAATGCTACAGAGAATTCTTAGCCATAGTGAATCAAAATAATGAAGAAGGCCTCTTTTGAATTTTACATTGGATGAAATGATTTATTGAAATCCCTATCCAAAGAATTATTGATATGTAAAGAATGAGATTTCGTTCCTTCATAAATACCCCTGAGCCACCTTTCTGCTTCGTTGGACATCAGCGTCCATACTCCTTTGGTGAGGATATGAGTAGCACCAAGCTCCAGTAACGCACCCATCACCATACACCAAACAACCACTCCCTCTTCTTATTTTCTCGCCACTAGCCAGCAGTGCTCCTCGTGTCGCCCAATCACCCATGCCACACATCAACATGCAACAAGGCATCAAATCACTTTAATCACTTGCGCTCACCGAACAACCACTTGAAAGTGATATACTTGTACAAACTCGTAAATATGCGAAACAGTTCATGTACCCACCACACCAACACAGCTGTTGCATATAGAGTATGATGTTGCAACATGTTACTTAGTAGCCGGCTCACTTTGTGCTTTCTGGCTTTCTTTTTTTGTGCAGAAAAGCATACCTGCACCCTTATACCACTGAGTGGGTGTGAGAGCTGGCGCTGTTGTTGCTCGTTGAGTGCAAATTTTCTTTTTAACCGAAAAATATATATTCACTGCTTTTGTTGCAACATTTTTTATGCGTTGCGCCTTTATTTCGGTGGTCACACGTTCGAGCAGTTGCAGCCAGGAACGTTGTGTTTCACTTGGTGGTGTGGTGTGAATGGTGTTGAGGCTGGTGTTGGCACTGGTGCTTATGTTGCTGTTCCTGTTGTTCATGCTGCTGACCGGTGTACGCCTAACCAAAGGCGGCTGACAATTCGCGAAACCTGCTTCGATGCGCTTGGCTACACGTGGCGGCGCTGTGTTACTTTATTTCAATTTTCTGTTGTTGTTGTTATTTTATAACAAATTTTGTTGTTTTTATTTCTTATGCGCTTTTTTATTGTTGTTGTTTTTACTATATAGTACCACTGCATCAGCAGCTGTGTTGCTGTTTTTGTTGTAGTTTCTTTTTTATTCTCATTTGTTTTTATTGTTGTTAATGCAGCCGCGTCCATAAAGCACTGACGCGCCTCCGCTTTTACGAAGCTAACAGATTTTTTGACAGTGACTGCTCAATTTAAGAGGTACGAGCTCGACAGTGCTGTGCTGTTGTTGCCGCTTGCACAAAGGCGCGGTAACATTCGGGGCTTTGTGGTATATAGCTTCATCCTATGAGCAACAACAACAACTATAAACATTGTACGTCATCAACAGGCATCAGTTTGTCAGCGGTGGCTTAAAAGGCAACCCTGCCAGTACTCAATTCTTGCTGCGCTGATGGCGCTACTTTGAGCTCAATTGCAGTGCTTTTGTTGTTGTTTTTTTTTTTAAGGCCTTACTCTTTTAAACCCAAGGCTAAGCGATTGTAGACAATGTAGTTGTTCCTGTGGTTAATATGGATGAAATAAAGGCCTTTGTAGAGTAGTAACAGATTCTTTGAGGCTTTGAAACTAATCTAATTTTTCACAGTAATAAAATTTGAAGGAACTAGGTTTAGGAGATATTTTAGTCACCAACGAAGCCAACATTGAGGCCTAGCAAGGAAACATCTTGTGGATGGCTTTAATTAAAGTCTAAGAAGCTAAAAAGTTCATCGACGATTGTAATGTATGCTGTCGAGGCTTTTCCAAACTAAGATTGAAACATCTCGATAAACATAATTTCGGCGAACTTAGCAAATCAGTAGGAATTGTTACTGCATTTATTAATGCTAGGCTCAAAATGCTCTGTCGATAATAGCTGGGTGTTTGGTTCCAATCCACCAGTTCTTGCCAGCTCAAAGAACCACCTTTCAACTTTTTGAACGCAGTCCAAGTGGGATCTTTGTGGGATCGTGACATCTGGTGTTAGAACCCAAACCGAATTTTCGTAAAAGAAATCAGAATGTTCAAAATAATAGACAGGTGTTCCGTTCAAGGGATTATAGTTACTCTAGAATGAAAAATTTTCCGAATGCCTTACTTACGATTTCCGACTGCAAATCCTCTTAGGCCGAATCGAGACTAAACTTGACTGATCCAAAACAGAGCCGAAGCAGCATCTTCCTTTAAAACTTATCGATATGCTCAGGAGAACTCATCACCGCCAACTGCTTCTCTGATCGATTGTAAGCCCATGGTGTACAATCCCATTCGGATCGTATCGCCAATTAGAATTTCGAGGTTACAGAAGTTCTTTGTAAGCCGTATCAAATACTATCTAAACTATCTTATCTCCTCATTCTTCCTACCTTCTTCTTCTTGACTGGCGTAAACCCCGCTTACGCAGTTATAGTCGAGTCCACAACAGCGCGCCATTAATTCCTCCTTTTGGCAGTTTGGCGCCAATTGGTAATACCAAGTGAAGACAGGTCCTTCTCCACCTAGTCCTTCCATCGTAGTGGAGGTCTCCCTCTTCCTCGGCTTCCACCAGCGGGTACTGCATCGAAAACTTTCAGAGCTGGGGCACTTTCGTCCATTCGAACAACATGACATAGCCAGCGTAGCCGCTGTCTTTTTATTCGCGGAACTATGTCTATTCGCTATTCGCCGTTGCCAATGTTTAAGGGACTCGAAAACTTCCGAAAAACCTATAAATCTGTAAAACCTGAATTTAGGATTTCCCAACTAATTAACCAACTGAAATTATAGAAAATAACTCTCTGAACACCGTCCATACTTACACCACATCTAAAATTTGATCGTAGAATTAGAAGAATCCGTCTTCTAATGCACATACCTCAATTTTCTTCTATCCAGTCGAATATTCTTACAAAAACTTTCGCTCCATTCAATATCTAAATATTTTCGCTTGCCTTAAAAAGTTCTTTTTTGCAACTGAAACCTTGTTGTGGTAGCCGTGCATATTTTTCGAAGGATTTCACCGGTCAGTTAATTACTTTTGTTGTTGTTGTTGCTATTGTTGTGTTAGTTGATTGTTGCATGACGTGCAGCAGCAGTTAATCGACGCAACATCATACTCAACCACCGCCGAAAATAATCAACAACATGCAACAAACCCTCACGTTGAAAAAAAGGCTAGCGCCAGCGCCATCACCTGCACCATAAACACCATGACTATCAAATTTTAAGGCAGTCAACGCATTTAAAAATCACTTTGAAGCAGCGACAACAAGTGGTGGCGGTGGCAATGGAGTTCAGTGGCGGAGTGCTGGCGTTGTGTTATGAATAAATAATCGTGCACCCGCACACCTACAGCAAGCAGCTTGGAGCACTCAGGCGGCTCATGGCGCAAATTTACTTTACTTTTTCTTCTTCTTCTTATTTTGGTATGTTTCTCTCTCTCTCTTTCTTTTATTTTGTAGTTTGTAGCCTGCTTGCTTGTTTATGGTCGTTTTGATTGATGGCAACACACTGATGGCTGTTCACCCAGGCTCAGCCGAAATTTATATCCCTCTAGAAGGTCTGTGCGTGTGTGTCTGTCTCCTAAGTAGTATCTAAGGTATTTCACTGTAGCTGAGTTGCACCATTTGTTAATGTTGGCCGACACTCAGTGCCGACGAGTTATGATGTGTTAATAATGGCGCTCGGTGACGCCAGGAGACGTTCGTCGGTGGGCGTACACTAAGCCACTTGGCGTGCGTCACTGTGTGGTTGTTGTTGTTGTGTGTATGTTTGGAGTTTACTGCATTCATTAAACAGTGATTTGTGATTTTCATATTCTAAACATGAATTTCAAATAAAGCACACGCGTTGCACGTAGTTGGTACTAATCGGTGTCGATGCAATGGTGTGAGTTGAGGTGAGGCGAGTAAGGGATTAGGTAATTATATGCATATAAACACATATATGTATGCCTACGTAAAGTGTCAATTATTTACGTAATAATTACACGTTGCAAGGTGTGTTGCACGCTGATTTTCTATTTGTAATGCTAGCTCTGGTATGACAATGTAATCTAGTTTCCTACTAGTTTTAAGGGGTTATATACAGTTAGAATTTTCAAAAAATCGATTAATGTTAATGTTTTCTTAATGTACATATATTTAAGAATACACACAGAAATCGTCATATCATTCCGGTGAATATTTTCAAAGTTACAAGCAAATTTGAAAAGGCGTTTCAGAGTGCTTGGAAGTACAAGGTCCGAGCGGCAGCGCGTTTTTCTCAAAATGGTGTTTTCAAAGTCGGTGACCAACATTACTCGAAAACGGCTAGACCGATTAGTCTCAAATTTTAAAACGACCTTCTTAAATATATTTTTTAGTAATTAATCGAAGATTTTTTCTCTCCGATAAATATTTTTTTTTTTTAAACAATTTAAGGCCGAAATTTCGGTGAAGAATCGATTTTTTTGTTTGAGAAACCGCCATTTTGTCAAAAAAATTTATTTTGCTTATTAATTAATTACTAGATTTAACATTATTTTAACGAAATCTGTTTGATTTTTTAATTTCATATGATCCAGTTCCGAGATATAGTGGTCACCGCAAAACGTCTTTTTTGAGAGGAGCTCCAGGGGATCAGCTGTAGCTCTTTTTCAAATAAATATTTTTACTAGTACTAAGTCTTAAAATACAGTTAAAAGATACCATAATATGTGTATAAATTTTTGGTTCAATAAATTAAAAAGTTTTCTCAGAAAAAATTCTGGAAAATTCATTTTTTTTCGGCTGTCTAACTGTATATAACCCCTTAAGCCACTTTAGAAAAGCTGAACCGTTTTTATTTGCTGTTTATATCAGGAATATTCTTAATTGTATTCCAATAAATTTTGAGTTCCGTATTTGAAATCACTCAACATAGTATACATATACGAAAGTAATGTAGTATTTTCAAAGCTTCCGAAACATAGCTCGTCCTTAACCTTATTTTGTTATCGATTTTCAGTAAAATATAATCTGAGAAGCAAAGACAGCAGACCCAAATAAGGGTCGATTTCGAACAAAAGAGAACTGCAAACCTTTTCCCGGATATTCTTAGTCAATAACTTTTGTAGAAATTTAAAAATTAAGTTGTCATCAGTATAATCAACGGAACTATTGTCAAGTTAATAGGCTTCCTTATGCCAATTTCGAAGGTTCGATAATAGCAAATAAATGGATAGCTCGAATGTATTCCATAGACCTCATAGAAGGTTCAGTATTGCTTTCTTCAACTCCTTTTTATACTCTAGCAGCAAAGTTGCTAAAGAGAGTATTTGAGTTTTGTTCACATAACGGTTGTTTGTAAGTCATAAAACTAAACGAGTTAGATATAGGGTTATATATAACAAAATGATCAGAATGCTGAGACGAGTTAAAATTCGAATGATCATATTATAACCACGCCCACCTCACATACAAAAGTTATGTTGTAAATTACTAAAAGTGAGTTATTTCACCAACGACAAACGTGAGAAACACTAAATTTTACAGAAGAATTGGCAAAAGGAAGCTGCACTTAGTTTTTTTTACAAAATAAAAAATGCGCGTGGCGTCCCCCACTTATGGGTCAAAAATCATATCTCAGGAACTACTCGACAAACTTCAATGCAATTCGGTATATAATATTTTCTTGATACCCTGATAACACGTATCAAAAATGGGCAAAATCGGTTCACAATGTAACTTCACATGTAACTCAATTTTTAATTCCATCTTATTCCTCCACTTTATAATATATAAATTAAGAACCAATGAAGATAGCGGAATAAACCTTTGCTGAAACTCTGTATATGATATGTGGCATTACTTGTGGAAAAACTATCGTAATCAGACTATAACTTTTCAATGCCGCTGATATCGAATATGAAGTACTAAGTTCCTATGAGATATTTTTATTTAATTCAGAGGAAATCTTTTTCATCTAATAGTATCGCTCTATATATATATAATTAGTAAGACGACTAACAGATTTTAAAAGAAATGAAGATTGAAAACGTATGAACTTGCGAATGGAAGCCAAAAAGCAATAATTGTTCATATAAGAGGGTTTGACTAGAATAGTAACTGGAGATTTTAAACTGATCCCAAAACCAACAATCTGCTATAGAATAGAATAGAATGATTATAGAGATATACACTGCGTCCTGTGGTCTATTGTGTCCTCCCAATGTTTACATCGTTCTATTAGTCCAGCACTCTAATGAATTTCAGAATGGTGCTAGTAGTAAATGAGTCGATGGGCCCTTCTATTTTGTTGCCAAGTCCAAAAATTCTGCTCCTGCTTCTGTGAAGCATTAGTCATTCTAATAGTAGGCGAGTTTCAGTCTCCATATCACAGAAGGGACAGATTTCTGATGAGAACAACATTTTGTAGATTCTTCCTGAGCTTGCAGTGGCCTATGTAAAGACCAGTTCTTAGTTTGCTCCTTGATAGGTATTAGAGGTCGATAATGATCAATATCAGGTAAAGTTAATAAAAACAATGGTCTTAAGGACAAGAGTTGGCTCCCTTAGAACCCTGTATCTTGGCTGATTAAGTCAATTTGTCGAGGTAGATACATACGCTTTACCTCGAAATCTATTGAACGGAGAACTCGAATTTATTTTCTGAAGAGAATCTACTACAATTTGCAGAACGAAATAAGAAATGGTTCGCTATAAGGGATCGAATTGTTATTTATCTCACCAATCAAGCAAAGAAACAAATGACTTAGTTTTGAAGAAATTCAGAATTCATCTAGTCTGCGTTAAAAGGAATGTGAAATAGTAGCTCATAGTAACATAAAAGTATATTTATCTAACTATTTCAGGTTCATCTATTGCAAGATCTCACTGCATTCATTATAAAAGTCATCAGGTTCTCATAACTGCCTGGTTTCATAAATACAAAATAAAATATAGGCGTTCTAAAAGTATGTAAGTATTTTAATGGCGTAGAAACTGTTTAGCCGGTTATAGCCGAATCGAAGATAGCACTCCTCTCTTTCCCTCGTAGTTCGGCGCCAGTTTGAGATCCCAAGTGTAACCAGGTCGCTCTTAACCTGGTCTCTCCGACGGAGTGGAGTCCTTCCCCTTCCTCGCCTTCCTCCGGCAGGTACTGCATCGAACACTCTAAAAGCTAGAGTGTTTTCGTTCATTCGAACAACATGATCTAGCCAGCGTAACCGCTGCCTTTTTATTCGCTGAACTATGTCAATGTCGTCGTATAACTCGTACAGCTCATCGTTCCATCGTCTGCGGTATTCTCCGTTGCCAATGTTCTGAGGACCATAAATCTTGCGCAAAATGTTCCTCTCGAAAACTTCTAGTGTCGTCTCATCTGATATTGACATCCACGCTTCTGCACCATAAAACAGAACGGGAATGAGTTTGTTTTTTTTGTTTGCCCCTTGTAGACTTTGTTTTTGCTTCGTCGAGTTCTGAAAGAAGATGTGGGCTTTTAGCTGGGGATTCGAAGCTAGTTTATCAATCTAGTTCCGTTTTGAATGAACTCTTAAAAAGGCAAATAGCAACAGGTAAAATAAGGATCCTTGGGTTAACTAGAATATTGACGTTTTATAAATATGTCCAGAGTCAAACTATCCACCCAGACAATTTTACTTACTACATCATAGGTTTAAGTTAACAATTATCTTAGTAGAAAATTGAAGTAAGAGAGTTTAGTGAAAATGGGTAGCAGAAATATATTTTACAATTAAACTTAAGCGCTTCAAAATGCTCAAAGATCAAAACGACAGAAATATAGCACAGAAGAATTTCAGATTTTATTTCTTAAAAAAGGAAAGAAGCTTTTATGGGTCTTCCTTAAAACACATCAATAATAAGCTCAAAGGTGGGAATTCTTTCGTCGCATAACAACTTCGTGGAACTCTCCCATAGTTTATGTTTCTTTGTTTTTCAATTTTGGGAGTCTTTCTAATTCTAAATTCGAAATTCGAAATTCTAAAAAGGATTCACATCATAAATCTTTGAGCTCTGATTGATTTATATTGGATTTTTTTCTTAAACCGAATTTGATAAGTATCTTATTGTCCGCATGGAATTTGTTCCGCATTCGTACATATACATAAAGAAAAAATTGGAAGCAATAATATTGATATTTCTGAAGCTTCAATCGCTTCAACCATCCCCACTATGAAAGTATACAACAATAAAAACCCAACAAAAATCATTTATATTATTGATGTCGAATTGAAAAAATATTATTTTTTTACAAATTTAACTTTTTCTCTCCTTCTCTATAAATACAAAAAAATCCATATTCGTTTCGAACACGTTTTTGATTAAGCTTTTGCTAAAATTCCAATCTACCACCATCACAATTCCCTCCCATCTTTCACATCAACCAACAGATGTTGACCGCTGATACGCGACGAATAAATCAATACAAAATGCCACTTTTGAATGCCATTCAACTGTACACACACACAGAGACAGAGACGCAGACAACAACAGCTTTTCAACTAACCATGCCAACACGGATCCACCGATCTGCAGATCAACAGATTTATGACGGTATTAATTATAAACTTATTGATTTATTGCGGCATAAGCCTTTCCCTCCGCTTAATTTATTCAAAATGTTTATAACTATACATACGAATATACAAACACAGAGGCGCATACATATTTCTATGTTTATTACCGCTGGCAAATCGAATAGAAATTAAGAAACTACGAAAATGATGGGCGCGCGCATGCGTTGCTGCAGCAGCAGCAACAACAACAACAACAGCTAGCGGGGCCATAGGTGTCCGCCTGATGCGGTGCGCTGACTGTTTTCATGGCTCGTTGATGTGCTCATGTCCTGGTCCACGCCGCGCGCTCACACACAGTCAAACCGTTCATTATAAAGGAGTCGTTGGCACTGCTGGCACGTAAATTAATTATTAATCAAGGAAACATAAGCTCCTCACTTCGCAGCACAGCACAGCACATTCACTTGCCAGCGCATTTATGTCCGCCCAGCCTTGAGGTGGTGGCGGTGGCGATGGTGATGGTGATGGTATGTGTATGTATGCGAAGCAACGCTGAGCTCCAGGAGATGGGCAGCAGTTAATACACAAGCCACATTGATTTATTGTATAACCGCAGTACATACATACTAGCGCACGCACGCCAATCGCCAGGCAACGCCACAAACAACATGTCCATCCAAGCAGCGACGAGCGATGGACGACGAACGACGAACGATGGACGACACGCCGGCGCGCATGTGGTGTTGTGGCATCAAGCAATATCGGCCAACAAGGCGGCCGACTGAATGGATGAAAAAAAGCTTAACAAAAGCAACAAGTTTAGAATGCATCCAAAAACCCCCAGCCATCGCAGCCATCCACGCCCGACACACATCAAACATGTGAACGGCGCGCACCCAGCATCCAAAGCGTCATAGTTGGAAGCGTCGGTGTTGACGTCGACGCCGCTGTTTGCAGCAACATACATAAATTTGTGTATAGCTTGTAGATATGAGTGATGCGCCACGCCGTTGTGTAGATTGCGTTATTAATAATGCGAAACCCCGCCAAGATTTGCAAAGCTGGAAGCTACTGAAGCTCATTCGCATCGCACTCGTCGTACAAACGTCGGCATTGGCCGGTATGACTGACTGGGCTGCGTGTCAGCAGAAAGCAGCGTTAATCTATAGACATACATAAAAATTGTTGAAACCACATGCGGGATTGCGAAACTGGTTACCGCCATCGCCGAGCCACACATAGATATACAGCAGAGTCGCTTGATGGGCCAAATAAATGCCAATTTCATTTCCTGCAGCCAATTCCATTGCACATCATCTGAAAAAATATGTTCAAGTCGCGCGATACACCTCCGCCGTGGCCAGTCATCTCACTATGGTGGCTGACCATTTGGCACTGACATTACTAGACATTTGACAGGCTGCACGGTGGCGCGGAAGGCACTAAGAAGTGGTCAGACAATATTCTTACAAATTGGAGGTGGAAATTTTTGTATGGTTCCTTAGAAATCGTAGGGAGATTTTCAAGAAGAAGTCTTTATATCATTATTTTATGCATGGACCGAGTTCTAGTAGATTCTTAGCAACTTTCTGCCTACTATTGCCCTTAAAAACTTACGAAATTCGAAGAGATTGGAACGAAGTCCTCTTACCGGAATGCTATAGCAGTTTCTTGCCGATCCTCAGGTCGTTATTTCTTTTCTCGAGCTCAACAAATCTTAGTTTAACGAGATCTGAGTCGATTCTACTTCACTTCAATATATGTAGACTCTAGTATCACACTTCATTCTAATCTGGAATGCCCGAATTCTCAGTAACTCAGTTCCAGCTAGTGAGTTTTAAAGACGACATCTCTCAATAAAACATATTTTTTATTCCATATACCCTAAGTCTAAATGTAAAAGCTAAGAAAGCCGAGGCAGAGACTCATTAGGATATAAATCTGAAAGACGGTCCAACCTTCTGTTAGTGCGTTCCTAAGTTTAAAACATCAGCGGCTCTGAAGGTATTATAAGAAGTTCAATTTAATTTCCTGATCAACAAATAAAGCTCAGATTGTATCTCTCATTTATTTATTGAGGTTAGTTTGGGGTAGTTTAAGTACAAGGGCTATCCCCTAAGAAGGAAATGGACTTTGACTATCAAAGACAGTATTTTGTGATGCCAAAAAGTTTAACTCCCTCACTTAAATTTAAGAATCGACAAAACGTCTAGAATCTACCACAAATCTGTAGAGGCTTGTTATATCCGCTAATTCGCGAGGATGCCTAACCAAGTGAGATCCAGAACTTTTTCGTAGATCTCGCAAAGGCGGGGCATTCCAAAAGAAAAGGTGCGGAAGATTCTACCTCATCCTCCACCAAGCAGCTACTGCAAATAGCAAATCTGCTAAAATTAGTTTAGATCGCCTGAATCCTGATGGGACAGTGGCCAGTTCGAACTACATATTTACTGAGGACTACGATAAGACCTTTGAAGCCGACATGTCTATAATGAATCAATTAACTGTAGAAAGCCCTTCTTCCCAACATCTCCTAACCACAAGGTTTTTTCGAAAGGAATACTGAAACATACTTCGAAACAGTCTGCCTAAAGTATGAAAGTCTTCAACTGATCACCAATATACTCAGCTACATCGGCGACAATCTCTCACAAGAGAAAATTCTTCGTAAATCAACCCATCTTGTGCCACAGTCGACCGCCGACCGTACATAAAGACGATTAAACAGATCGTCAGATGAGTAGACAGTAAGTAAATTGACCGTGTAAGTGAGCAAAGGTGCGCGTGAATGAGTGAGTGACTGAGATATGGTGCCGCCAACCAGTAAGCAATTGCTGTATACCAAAGTTGATTGCGACGCTAAAACGCGCCGCAGACACACAGGCAAATAAAAAACTAAACTAAATTCGGAAGAGGAAAAAACTCGCAAAATCGGCCGAAGCAACTGGCATATGAACGCCAACACCCGCAGCCAACTGCAAACCAACAATATTGGACGCGAACCCGCGCACCCGAACGCTTGCATGCGATTGGCGATTGGCATTTTGGCGGTCGGCAGCGATCAGCATGCGATCCCAACACGTTCATCGTCACCCAACGCGCATCCAACAACAACAGCGCCTTCAAATGCCGAACCACTGGACAACCATATGCGCATACGTGAAAGCTTTGCTAGAGACAGGCGAACCAATGGACGTACATACATAAAGAAAGACGAACAGCCATTGAAATGCGAATCAGAAATGCCAGAATTGAAATCGGATTTTAAATCATATTCACATGCAGCTAACCGCAACTTTATTGCCATTGCACATACACTTGTGGCACATGTGATCGTTGCAACTCGGACAACTCGGTAAATAATTCACCGTCACAATCGTCTTGCAAATCTTGAAAACAAATCGCATAATTAAGGGGCTGGTCCCCAGGTCCCGGCTTATTGGCCACCATGCCTCCACCATGCGCACATCGCTCACCGCTCGCCGTTTGCGCACACATTCATTTTCGCTTTGATCGACGGCTTAGGAGCTGGACGGCGCGGCCGCATCGGCGCATGTGCTGCAGCAGGTACGATGCGCACACGAAGCGGCTGACGGTTGTATGTGTTGCAGCTAAACGAGTATCTTGATATGAAAATATACGAGTATTAAGCTTCTCGACTCTTTTGACTTCGCAACTCTGCTCGTTTCTTTCCTTTCAGGCACAATAAAATGTGGGATTGAAGTGTATAAATCAACGCCGGCTGTCCGCCGTACAACAAACGCCCGACGCATCCGCCACAACCAGACGTCCATTTGTCCATCCGTCTGGCTTATTCGTCAGTAAGCAATGCAATGTCTATTTAACGGCCCAGCCAACCAGCGTTGGACACACAGCCGTTTGTAGAAATTCCAACGCGACGCCTTGCGAAACGTCTTCACTGTGTCTTCACCGCAAAGCGGCTCACCCAAGTGGTGGTTATAGTGTATCGCCATTGTTGTTGTTTGAGGCTAAGTTGCGAGTTGCATTGCGGCCGTGTTGCCGTAATGCACGTTTTGTATGTGATTTGTGTGCGCAAATGTCTTTAGATTTTTCATATTCCATCTTACATAAAATAGGCGATGGAATTATTATGTCAAGACTTCCTCGACTTCGGGTGGTTGGTCGTGCGGCGTTGGCGCGCAAAGCGTCTCGTCTTTTATAACTTAGATGCAGATAAATCGTTTATGTCGTCGAAGAATTCTTATTTATTTGTCAACTGCATTATCTTGGAGTGTCTTAACCTTACTTTGGTTATAAAGTGGTTGACGAAAATATTGGTAATGATGCAAGGAACGTTGGTTGTCCAATACTAGTAAACACTTTAGGGTTGTTACGATATTGAACTTATAACAACAGACATTAACCTCGTTGGCCTCATGTTTTTTCGAAACCTATCAACCTGTAGAGGGGAAAATATTGGAGATCGCATAAGATCACTGGAGGTCATCAATAAACCCAAAGAAATAATAGAGACCAAATGAATGTACTCGTCATGTGGACTTGACAATAGTTAGTAATCTACCAGTAATCTACATATGTATATTATAATATCAGGTTGACAAATATCTCCCTTCCCCTTTTTTACTTTTTATAAGTCTCTCTTTTAAAGTGTTACAGTGATCGGATTTAGTTCAAATATGCGCCGTTTCGTTCGATAATCTGTTTCCATCTAGACGGCAACTTCATAATACCCCCTCGTAAAAGCCCCCTCCTTATTTGCGAAGAACTCGGACATCCACTTTTCAAAGCCTCTTTTGAGTTCAACTTTACACCACCGAGGGTGTTCGTCATGGACAGGAACAGGTGGTAATCACTTGGGGCTATGTCCGAGCTATATGGTGGATGCGATAAAACCTCCTATCCGAGCGCCCGTAGCTTCTGACGAGTCATCAACAAAGTGTGTGGTCTAGCGTGGTCTTGGTGGAACCATACACTCTTCCTGTTGGCCAATTCTGGACGCTTCTGGTCGATCGCCTGCTTCAAGCGGTCCAGTTGTTCGCAGTAGCTCATAGTGGATGATTCTCTTCCAATCCCACCAAACACACAGCAAAACCTTCCTGGTCGTCAATCCCGGCTTGACCGGCCGGCTTGTTTGGGACGATTCACCGGCCTTCGACCACGACCTTTTTCGCTTCATCCAGAAGATTTTTTTGCGTCAAAGCTTTTTTGTGTATCCAGCCTTCTGCAGATGGTTTAAAATGGTTTGGTGACTAACTCCCATCTCCTGGGCGATGTCACGAGATGCCACATGTCGGTCTAACACGACGTTTTCCATGATTTGATACGTATTCGTCGTACAGGTCTTCCGCAGGCTGGCTTATCCATGGTGTTGTTTTCACCCCCTCTGAATCGTCGAAACCATTCCTCCGTAGGTCGAAGTGATAGAGTACCATCCCCCAAAACCCAAACCCAAAACCCCCCATTTATCTCACGGAACGCAATATCCGAACTAATCATGCATAACGTCGTTTTGTAGGTTATGTCAAGACCTTTCAAAGATGTATAGTATTGCCAGATACCAGAGAGAACAACTATAACGGCGCAGAAGTCTTTTTGGAACGGTTACTAGATATGTCATCTTCTCAAGTGAATCAGCTCAATATACGCTCTATATAAACTCCTTCTTTTTTAATGGACACAAATGCCTTAGTACTAAATTTTTGCAACTGTCAAGCAAACAAACTGTAAACTCAAATATTCATAATCAATTTCGTATAAATTCCGCAAACATTGTACACCTGCAGCTTAACCGCAGATTGGAAAGTCATCGATTAGTTGACGCAGTGGGCGATTAGATTAAGCGGCAGCCATTAATAACCATTAATAACTCCATTGATGATATTAACGCTTTTTTTCATAAATATCGAAAAGCAATTGACAAATTGCAAATGAATTTTCAATAGACATTTCATAAACGCAGTTATGCAGTACAACAACATTAGCATATACTATCACCAACACTTACAGCAAGCAAGTCTTTGACGCGTGTGTTGACTCCAGCTGCAATGTTTATCTTGACCTATCGACCTGTCAAATGTTATTCGTCGTATTTTCATTCAGTTAGTTTATTTGTCTGCTGTTATGTGATTGCTAGCAATTTAGATTTTATGAAGTCGTATATTTATTATATGCCGTCTAAAACCTCTAGTTGAATTTTTGTACTGAATCGCACCGAAACATAATGAGCAAATAAAAAGTAATGAAGGGCTAACTTTGGGTGTAACTGCATATTTTATACTCTTGCAATTTATTTATTTAATTTTATTGAGATAATACACAATTAGACCCACATATACGACGTAAACTCACTAGAATAATGAAAATCATTATATGTGACCTGGTCTACGGAAAGGGGGCTTAGGTGTCAAAAAATCAATTTTCACTTTTTAGTTGATTCGGATGGAAGATGAGATGCTTTTTTGCGTGATAGAATCCAAAAAGTCATAACTTGTTTGAAAGTTTCCTAAAAATGTAGATTCATTGTTTTCATCATCCTTTTCATGGAAATATTGTCCGTATACGGCACTGAACTCCTCATCAACACTCATGTTTCATTTCATGCGAAATGCGAAGACGATAATCAACAGAAACACTTACACAAATGTGATAACAGAACATCCGGAAAGAGAGACGAATGAAAACAAGACAACAGCAGCTGTGCGGTATTAGAGTGAACGTCACTTCTTCAGTGTTACTTTTTTAAATGTTCCACACTAGCAACTTACACGATGAACTATAATAATATTCCGACCAAAAACAACACTTACTGGACGTCCTTGAAGCCTCTGGAAAGGAGAACAATTAATGAGATAACGAGAAACTGACGAAACGAGTTGTTTATTTTTAACAGCTGTTTCCCAGAAAACTAGTTTTCGCACGTTAGCTCCCTTTTCGTAGACCAGGTCACATATATTGTATATGGGGGCTGAGGAAATTCCTGGATCGAATTCAATTGCTTTTACCACCAAGCTACATTATATCGAAGATTTTACGGTCAATCAATTTTGCTAAGGTATATGATATATTAGCTGTCATCGATTGGCTAACTGCTATAGACAAGCCAATCGAACAAACTTTCCAAATTTCCATACAAACTGGCAGCACTGAAATCGAATTGTATATACTTGGTCGCACTGAACTCTTCAACCACCGTCTATGTCTAACGTTTTCTGCAACAAATTTAATTTTTATTAAAGTTTTTTATTCAATAAATTCAATACAAATATACTAACGATTTATCTTCGCCTGCCCTTTTCAATTTCAAATTTGTGTATAACAATTTTTATTATTTTGACCGTAATTTGTCCTTTGAGCCGTTCACAATAGTAAAATGGTTCTAAAATAAGTAAAACAAAACTTGGTAGCACCCAGCAAGCGGCTATTGAAATTTTAATGAGGTATTCGCATACTCTCCAGCACGAATTCAACTAGATATCTTTGTTGTTGCTTTCACATGTAAAATTTTTGACAGGCGAGCAGCGCCCAAAGATAGCGAGCAGAGAAGTGACCAATCGATGGCAGCTATTATCTCCGATATATGGGGCATTCTCTGGAAAAAAAACCACTTGAAAAAAAAAGTTCTTTATTTTCTTTGGCAATGATATATCTTATAGTACATGTAAAACCTAAAATAAAACATATGGTTTTAGGTCTGTGTAACGCGGGGTTGCCATATTATAAGGGGCCAAAGTTTTTTGTAAAAAATGTTCGAACCGCCATAACTTTAAAACTAATGAACAGATTTTAAAACACCATGTGACTTTTTTGTACAGAATTTCTCAAACTTTGAAACTGTATATCGTAAAAATTTTTAAAATTAATATTTCATAGCAAAAAATTAATTTTTTTTTTTTGGAATTTTTAACAACTTATGCCCCCTTCGATTTTTTTCGAAAATATCTTAAAATGTTCCTTATTTCATCACCTTTTTACCCCCCAAAGGGAATTTTGGGACAGCAATATTTGTATGAGCTACAAATAAAAAACCAACTCAGAACATGATGAAAAATCATTGGTTTGTGCACTATTATTATCAGAATTTAGCGTAACCCAGGATTAACGACGTGGACGTAGCAGACATTTAATCCCTTTTGGTAACTAAGATGTCAAAGAAGATCGAATTTCATAAAAATTGGTAAAGTAGTTCTTGAGATATGGTTTTTGATCCAGAATGTCGGCGGGTGCGGGGGCATCCATCGTTCATTTTTTATAAACTTTTCAAGACTTTACAGTGTTTAAGATTGTGTATAGTTGGCAACTCTATTTTAAAATTTATATTAAACCAACTCCTTTCCTTTCTGGATAACTAAATCTTTAGCACGTGTATCGACATCTTGAATTTTTTTTGAGATTTTGTTATGGTTGGCAACGTTATTCAAAAATATGTCTAAATTAAGGTTCTTCAGTCAAGAACTTTCTACTTTTATTCTCCTTAATTTCTCGTTTCTACAAAAAAAAAACACTTTTCCGTGCTTTGTTCGAGAATAATAATTTTTGGTTATCAGTCGCTCTATTTATGTATGTATATCCACTTTAACATTTCTCGAAACTTATTGGGGTTAGCTTTTTACACTCTCCCTCTCTCTCTCGGTAAAAAATTATATTATCGATTTTAATGCTAATTTTTGTGTCTAAACTGTAAAGTACGTTTTGTTGATTTTGGGTAACATACCAAACCGATGCATCTTTACAGGTCGTCCAACAGATATAGATATATAACAGTATAGTTACATATTTCCAACATTATCTCGTTGATAGTAATATCGGAATGCTGCAAAAATAACTATTATATGAATTTTAAATTATTTTCATTTAGAAAATCATATTTTAATGTGGCAACCCTTATTAAAAAAAATCGTCAAATACTTAACAAAATCAGTAATCACGATAATTCTAACGTTTATAACATTTATTTATTATAAACTATTCAGGAAGCACATATTTTTTTACTAAAGATTGATAGGTAGCAATCTTCTACATATTTATATATTTACTAATTTTTTTAATTTCAAGAGTTTTAAAATAAAATCGATTTAATAAGAAAAATTGAGTGGCAACCATCTTCCTCAAACTATTTTCCTTACAACAACAATTAATATTTTTACAATTTTTTTAATACACAAATAACTACTGAAATAATCCAAATAAATGTCAGCAAATCTTTTAACTATATTTTTTTTATGTTGTATGGCAACCCTGTGCAACAACTAGACTTTTCATAACAATATAATTACATTTGATATAGCATATATTCTCAATCTAAGTCATTGATGAATTTATAAATTAACAAGTAAGGAAGGGCTAAGTTCGGGTGTAACCGAACATTTTATACTCTCGCAATTTATTTATTTAACTTTATTTATATTATATAATACACAATTTGACCCACATATTCGTCATATATATTGTATAAAGTCCATTGAAAGTTGGAAACCATAATATTAGGTTAGAAGCACCGAGGTCCTCATGTTCGATACATGGGGCCTTGAAAACCTATGGTCCGATTTCGGCGATTTTTAGAAATGGGCTGCCACACTATAAATACAGTATTTGTGCAAAGTTTTGCACCGATATCTTCACTAGTGCTTACTATACATATTGTAAAGTAAACGATTCAGATCATCTTCTAAGTTCTGCTATATAGGAAGTAGGCGTGGTTGTGAACCGATTTGGCCTATTTTCACAACATATCATTGGGATATAAGGAAACTATTACAAACCAAGTTTGAAATCGG
The DNA here is from genome assembly GCA_031772095.1 of Zeugodacus tau. Taxonomy (NCBI): domain Eukaryota; kingdom Metazoa; phylum Arthropoda; class Insecta; order Diptera; family Tephritidae; genus Zeugodacus; species Zeugodacus tau. Next base: position 13,980,560 of record CM062651.1, on the reverse strand, counting down.
TCGAGTAGTTCCTGAGATATGGTTTTTGACCCATAAGTGGGCGATGCCACACCCATTTTCCGTTTTGTAAAAAAATCTGAGTGCAGCTTTCATCTGCCATTTCTTTTGTGAAATTTAGTGTTTCTGACGTTTTTCCTTAGTGAGTTAACCCACTTTTAGTAATTTTAAACCTAACTTTTGTATGGGAGGTGGGCGTGGTTATGATCAGATTTCTTTCATTTTTGGCCTGCATTAGGAAGTGGCCAAAAAAAAACGACTGCAGAAAGTTTGGTTTATATAGCTCTATTGGTTTGCGAGATATGTACAAAAAACTTAGTAGGGGGCGGGGCCACGCCCACTTCCTCAAAAAAATTACATCCAAATATGCCTCTTCATAGTGCGATATACCACGATCATACCAAATTTTATTTCCATAGCTTTATTAATGGCTTAGTTATGGCACTTTATGTGTTTTCGGTTTTCGCGGTTTTTTCGTGGGCGTGGCAGTGGTCCGATTTTGAAATTTCGAAAGCAACTGTGGTGCCAAGAAATAAGTGTGCCAAGTTTCATCAAGATATCTTAATTTTTACTCAAGTTACAGCTTGCACAGACGGACGGACGGACAGACAGACATTCGGATTTGAGCTCCACTCTTCATCCTGATCACTTTGGTATATATAACCCTATATCTAACTTTTGGGTGTTACAAACAACCGTTATGTGAACAAAACTATAATACTTTCTTTAGCAACATTTGTTGCGAGAGTATAAAAAAATATATATATTTTTACCAATCTTACTTATCTATATATGTATATACAATATACGATTATATATCACCAACAACGACATCCACTGTTAATTTTATGAATCTTGGCGTTGAAATCGCATTTAAAGCAACCAAACTAAGCACTCAAAGCAGCCACACAAGCACACACGCAACTTTGGTACACTGGCGTAGAAATGAAATGCTGCAAAACAAAAACAAAAACAACATCTTGCCCTGCGGATGATTAAACACACCACAATTGACCAAAAATGCTAAACAGGCCGAGCTCTCAAATTCAGATGAGCAATCAAATGGCATAAAAGGAAGTCAGACCAGGTGAGATGCAGCAAGGATATGGTGGAAGGCAGAGTCGATAATTTGCGGTGCGATTGCTGATTTAGTGAGTGCCACACATGTGTGTAAATGTGAGTGTGTGTGTGTGTTATGGCTGCTTTAGAGTTGCAGCAATTGGCAATGCTAGCAAGTTCTCTATATATGTGTGCGTGTGTATGTATGTGCTGTGCCACTGCAATCGTTCGAATTACATTTGTTCTTTAACCATTTTGGTATTGCTGCTGTTGATTTAATAACAGGGCTGGGGTGCAGCGCTCAGCTGAATGGTCGACGATGCGCGTCACAATCAGATGTAGATGATGAGCAGCAGCTAGCTATAAATGCGCAGTGAGTGCAAAAGACAAGCGGACCAATACGTACACACATACATACACACATATATTCAATGAATCGCACTTTCAATGCATCAATGTGAAAATAAAACGCCCAGCGTTGGTTGTTGGTGGTTGTTGTGAGGAAGTGGGGAAATGCATTTCAGTCTCCAGTTCGATTGTGTGATACGATAAGCGACGAAGTGGCGCATACATACTCACACATAGTTTTTCTCTAGCTTCATACTTTATACTGTATGTGTGTGTTTCTCTAGAATTATTTACACTCGAAGGGATGGGTGGTAACCGTGCACTTCTTTGATTTATGACTCCGACCAATCGACATGACAAAAATATGACGATTTAAAAATATGTTTGGCTGATTCTTTAATCGTTGGAATAGCAATTAGATGCGAATCTAGCTTCGTTTGGTGGGAAGTTTAGTTGAAATTTTAATTTGAACATGTGAATGGACCAAATGCCTATGATTATTTTGAAATGATTTCAAATGTATATAAATATATATATAATAAGTATTTTCTTTCTAAAAAAATTATTGCAAGAATTAGACTATAATACTAAAAAACACATCCTCTAAATTTGAATATATGTGTATGCAATTTGGTTGGATGAAATCAAGGTTTAAGGTTATTAAATTAAAAACCAAAATTTGTTAACATTTTTTTCTTCAATTGTCAATCGAATGACTTGAAAATACAGTGGAACTTCTCTAACTCGAATAACCATAATCCACAAAAAAATTTCGAGGTAGAGAGGCTTCCGAGAAGGTAATTTGTATGAATTTTGACTTCTATTGCCAATTTAATAGTTCGAATTATGGAGAACTTCGAGTTAGAGCAGTTCGAGTTATGGAAGTTCAACTGTATATCTTAATATCACTTTCAAAAAATCGTTTTTTTTTTAATTTAATTCGAACTATCCAAGAATGTTTCTTTAAATTTTCTAGTGTAATTTTCAAAAACTCTTGAAGATATATCCGATTGAAGATTGAACGATAGGTAGATTTTATACCCAAGAATTTGCTTCTCAAAACTTTAAACGCGTTTTTATCGAAACAGTGTTTTTACAACTGGCGCATGAGGTTACTCCAAACCTCAATGTAATCGGTTACAAATTTTAATACGTTATTCTATACATATATAGCTGTGGTATGAACTAGGATAAATAAAATCAGATCTTCTATACTTTTCAACTTGATTTCTAGCTGAAAAAAGGCAATTTTCAAAAAAAAATTTCAAAGGTCCGCCATTTTGTTAATTTTTGTACGAAATTAATAAACCTAGTTCGTACCAGAGCCAAACAAATACTCTTTCTAATCCTAAAAGAAGGACTTTTTGTACATTTTTTTTCTTCTTTTTTAAGTCGTTATTTGAAGATGCAAAGTTACAACCCTAAAAAATAATTTATGTTCATTTACCAGCCCATGGAAATCGTCAAAATTTGAAATCGAGAATGGGGGGGGGATTCACCTCTTAATCGCAGTGAACAACACATATATAGCAATGTAATCAGTTTCCAATAGCAAATTTCATCTAAGAAAGAGTTCCGCTTTATATACTTTTTGTAATTTTTCGAAATATTAGAATCGAAATTTTTGAAACAGATTTAGAGCTTTAATGGTATTCATATTTTCTCATAAAATTATCGACATACTAAAAATTTAGGGGACCTTTATGACACATGTCAGGTTATAGTTATGCTAATTGAAGTATTATGAAACTCTACGACGATTGTAGATATTGAAAATTATTAAGGACTAAAAACTATCAGATAACAATTAAATATATAGATTTTAAATATAGATATATTTGATTTTTAACCTTATTTTCTGAATGCAATTGTCTATATTTCTTGACTTCGTTCTGCATTTAACCCTCAGTCAATTGATTCATACTGATGATATCTAATTTGTGTTTCATATTCTCTAAGGTAACTATGGTCTACAACTTTGCTTCCGCCGTTTTTTGAAAATTTAAGGCTTTTTTCACTTAAGACAGCCTCACCGTACGTATCCGAAAGCATTCGATGATTAAAAAAATAAAAAATTCTTGGATTAAAAAAATAAAAGCAAAATTTCCCGCAAATGTCGAGAATTCGGCTCAAAAAGTGACATTTTCAGTTGAGAATAAGTTTGGGATGCAAACAGATCTCTCTCTCTGGGTTAATGTTGACACAAATGTCCAAGATCGATATAAAACGATTTAATCGACCAATGCTTGACCCTAGAGACATTCCCGCGAATGTCGAAAATTCAGCTCAAAAAGTGACATTTTCAATTGAGAATAAGTTTGGGATGCAAACAAACCTCTACAAATATTTTGTTGGGTTAATGTTAACGTAAATGTCGATATAAAACAAAAATCGATTTAATCAACCAGTGCTTCACCCTAGAGACATCTATTGGAAAATGGCGGAAGCAAAGTTGTAGACCTTATATATAAAAGTATAGTGTGATAAAGTTAAACTAAGTTTAATATCTCTGATACTCGCTTAATAACAGTTTCATGTAAGAAGAATTCTGTTCCTTGACTTTAAGGTGTTTATTTCAAAATGTACTATAATTAATGATTCATAATTAAAATTACCTTTACCTTACGAGAAACTGTAATTAAAAATCGAACATAAACTTGATACAAATTTTATATTCAGTTTCAAGGTTAATTTATTAGTAATCAAAACTAAATTTTCCTGAAAAACTATTAAAATATATATATATATATTTTTTTTTTCAATTTATCGTTTAAAATTCATTAATAAATAATATTACATTAATATTATGCTTTTCTAACTGGAATCACCATAATCCACAAAAAAAAGTTGAGTTTGAGAGACTTCTGAGTTACGGAAGGTAATTTGTATGAAATTTTACTTCTATTGCCAATTCAAGAGCTCGAATTATGGAGAACTTATAAGTTATGGAAGTTTAACTGTTATAAACCTAAGCTTTTTAAAATACAACGCACGCTCGAAAACATGAACGCTCTAAAACGTGAACACCTTTCTTCTTTTCTTTTTCCTTTCAATTCATAACCATATCATAACATATACATCCATAATATTAAATCCACTAAAAATTAATAAGTAGATCGCTTTCATTAAATCCTTCCAATTTATTATTTTTTCCATATACGCTTGAAGTGTCTTCTAAATATACTCAGAAACTTAGATATATAATGTATACGCTTTTTTGAATAATACAAACACATATCTACATACGTCTGCAATTTAAAGTAATTATAACAGTTAAAGTCCAAATGAAAAATTTATTTAGCTATAAAAATATAAATTTCTCATATATAATTTTATTTCTAATTAACACATAAATAATATATACATACATACATACATCATTAAATATATTTACGCACCCAAATCTACTTAAAAACCCACTATTATTCCCACTCATCCATCTACCAACCGAACCACTCAATCTACCCATATTACTACACTCAATTCGTAAATGATTTCGAATAATTCGAACATCAGCATGTAGAATGCCGCTCAGTGCTCACATTTTGCGCGCGCAATTGCTCTCACGCTCTCTCGCTCTGCATGTGTGCGAAACAGCTGTTTGCCGGCAGCAGCTGTCAAAAATAAATTCAGTTTGTAAATTTACTTGGTGGCTGCTACGGTCGGTTGTGCAAAGTGTGCTGTATAATTGCAATAATTAAACTATTAAATAAAGCATAAATGACGTGTTAAAGACAAATTCAAAGTGAAAGTGAAGTGAACAAGTATTTAAAAAGTGTTTAATAAGCATATAGTTTGCAAGTGCTTTGCTTGATGGGCAGCGCTTGACCAGCGCACGCTGCTAGGAACAGAAGCAAATCACTTAAGCGCTGTATAAGTAAGGTGAGTGCATATTGTAAGTGTAGTAATATATGAATATCGATTGTTTTAAATAAAGTTAAACCATTAAATAAACTATTAAATTAGAACTAACAAAATCATTGTTTGCAAATTGCCGACGCGTTTGTTTGTGTGTCGCTTTATTTTCTTTGTGTTTGAGAAAACGTGCTGAGAGTGAGCGTGAGAGCGCACACTACGATTGAGCGTAAAATATTTCGAAGATAAGAGCTGTTCAGTCAGTTCTCTCCGAATTCTTGAGTTGAGTTGAGTACAAATTATATACGATTTTATTTAATTCGAATTTAACTGACTTTATAGCGTAAATTTTACGGGCTAACATGCAATAAAGAATTAATTTTAAATTTTGCAAATTTGAGAATTATTTTGAAAATAATATGCTATGGGTATAAAAATGAAGAAGTTAATTCTTAATGAATATTTATTAAACTTCGATGTATTTCCATACATGTATGCCTTTGTAGGAGAAATTTGAAACACGAAAAAATTACAATTTTCAGTAATTTTTGTTTGCTATTAAATCGTGTTATTTTACAAAAGTGATAAAAAAAAACAATGTTTTGACTTGAAGTCGTGAAAATTTAAAAAAAATCATAATTTCCAAATTTACAGCTGTTTGTGTTGACACAGTTCCAAAAACAAATCCTTGCGGTGACAATCATAAATCCTTAGTAGATTCATCAAAAATCATTCGGATAAGAAAATTTGGTTTTTTACATACAATTTTTTTTTTTTTAAATTTGGGCCGGATCTAAGCTTTTTTCTTTTTTTTCAAAAATTAACAAAATAACGGCCTCAGGAATTTTTTTTCTATATTTCGAGAAAAAAACTAAAATAAAAAATCGAAATTTTTGAAAAAAAGCCTCGCGCCGGCCCAGGAAAATTTCATTAAAATCTTCTGAGAAAAACGCATTTATAGTTTCAAACTAGCATGTTGGATTGCACAGGCGCTCTTTGTTATTTGTCGAATAACTCGAAAAGTAATTATCCGATCAACTTCATTCAGAGAATATTTTTAAGATATTACAATTAACGATAATGCAAAATAAAAAACAAATATTTAATCTTTTGAAAATCCTGACTATCCCTTAATGGAAGAATTTTAATATTTTAGTTGTTATTATTATTCACTAAACATACTTTTATCTAGCATTTACTCAAAATTTAGAATTTTTACCTTTTGGCGTAGAGAACTTTTTTCTGCGCTTTATCTTTTGCTCTTGCAAACTGACTCTAGGTAGATATAATTTTCTTCAACCTAAATGATTAATATTAATTCAAAAACAGGGGTGGACGTGATATAATTTCATCGTCATCAACTCTCATTTACTTTCATAAAACAGCACATGATGTTCCTAAGCTTTTATTGAAGAGACATATTACATCAGTTCAATTGAAATTTTTAATTTGACTCTTTAAATCCTACGGCTAACAACAAAATTTAATAAAAAAATATTTTTTAAGAAAAAGTCTACGACATTTAGGCCTAAAAGCTCCAATGTTGGAATAAGGTAGTTTAGTAAGTCCCAAGTAAAAAAGAAAAAAAATAAGAATTATGATATAAAGTTGAGTTTAACGAATCACAAATTTTTAGAAATCTTACCGTTTTAGTACTGTACTGTATTTACATATTTATTTATTATCATCATTGACAATATCCTCTAAATAAAAAGTAATTTTTACTTGTTTAAATAGAAATTATTTCCTCGAACACCTGTGCAAAATTTCATCAAGATCGGTTGAGTACTTTTGAGTAACAATAATACCTGATTTCGAGCGCACACCTTCCAAAGGCTGTATCTCCGAAACTATTATTCGGATCGGCTTGTAAATTTAGAATAAAATTCTTGGAATGTTGTAGAAATTAATAAGCAAAAAATAAATAAATTGATTTTTAAATCCACGAAACTCAAGTAACCCCTTAAGCATCGTAACTGTTTATAACTTTAAAATATTACATTCTTAAATAAAAAATTAAAATGTTTGTATTAGTTTTTCGGTAGTTTAGCACCGATATTTAGTCGGTCTATCTCTTTTAATCGCTTAAATTATATTAATAGATAATATTTAAAAAGAAAAAATTCATGAAGTAATATAGATTTTTTAATAATTTTTTTAAAATATGCATAAGAATTAAAACATGAAAATATAAGTCAAACTTCTATAAATATATCAGCATCTAAGAAAGCTTCTAATTACAAGCCAAGTTTGAACTTAATGACAATACATTTTCCCTTCAAGTTTTAATATTCCTTATAAAAAATAATTTCTACATATATGAACATCTTCATACATATTTATGTGTTAATTTGCGTAAAATTAATTTTTTTTTTCAAATAAACATGCATTTATACCTAATTTACACATATGTACATATATTATGTACAAATGAACATACACATATACGTATTTACTCATCCGCAAATCGTCCCTCAATCATCTAATTTGCCTTAACTCCATCTCATTCAAATAACTTGCATATCTCATCACTTGTCTCCGCTCTTCACACCTTTGTTGTAACAATTTCTAACAATCTCCATACCATGCGAGCGCAACTATTTCGCATCGCACCATTATGGTGGACTATTGCTGAACTCTTTCGGTGCAGCACAGTTGCCGCAGTAACGCATTTGCCATCTCGTTTTTCGACACGACTTTGCTGCCATCACATGGCATCGTATATTTTGTTGCTCTCCCAGCCACCAAACACATTCGTCAATCAATCAACTGTCAAAAGTCTGGGCCGCACGCATCGCGCTGTGAGCAGACGAACCTGCTTGTCCAGTTCGAAAAGCAATGGTTGCTCTGCCTTCTCCATTGTTTTGCTGCATCTTCACTTGTGTTTGTTGTTGCTGTAGCTGCTGTTAGGGAAGTCGTTTTCAACTGCTCTTGGTGTTTTGACTGCTCACACTTCTGCGCAGTAAAGGCGGTATTTGGTGGATAAATGTTGTATCGAATTAGATTTTTTGGTTGCTTTGAACTTTGAAGAGTAGTAACGGTTTAATGAGGAGGCTTTATAAAATATGTTAGATGTTTAATTGGCAAAACAGATTTTCAAATAAAATTCTTTGAATTTATAAAAACAATATTTATTTCTAATCATGGGGACTATTTTTAGCTATCCTAAGTTAACTAATTTTTCTAATAGGTAAGGGCCCTACGTGGGTTAGCATTACAACAAAGAGGATTTATGTATTTCGCTATATAAATTATCTCATTTAGACGACTTCGAATTCGCGTAGCTGCTTGAACTTAATGAATTATGTCTTAAAAGCTGATATTTTTCTATCTGATCTCTCAAAAAGCTGGAAAACATCCCGGAAATATCTTTTTGAATAGATGAGTAAGGCTTCGAGTTAAAGTTTTTTTTTATTGGATATGCACCGAAAAATAATTTATTTGTTAGAAATTACCTTTAAAAGTTTCCTTCACTATAGAAGACTTACTATATAATATTGATGTAGATTATTCATACTAAAAAGTTCCTGTACAACCATAGTTGGGGGTGGTTCTATAAAGAGCCGATTTATATGGTGGCCAATACCTGTTAGGTGAAGAGTAAGGCAATTCCAAAAGCCTTTACCTGAAAGGTGTTATCAAAGGAACAACTTATACTGAAAAACTTGTAATAGTCTTGAACTTTCTAAATAACACTAAGGAGGAAATACTCAGTTGAACTTCCCTAACTCGAAAAACCACGAAAACACTTCGACTTAGAGATACTTCCGAGTTACGAGAGATAATTTGTATGAAATTTGACTCCTATTGCCAATTCAAGAGTTCGAGTTATGGAGAACTTCGAGTTACAGAAGTTCGAGTTAAGGTAGCTCAACTGTATTTGATTCTTGTAGTACTAATATTATCCACTTCAAACTTATGTTTCGTAACGGTACATTATTTTTTATATATTCAAATAAGTTTTGACTTTTATTGATATATTTTCGTCGAAAAAATCCACGTTTGGAGTCAGGTCATATATGTAGACCACTTATAACTCGAGAACGACTCGATCAATTTCGATGAACATTTCTTTGTTGAATTCATCTATGCTCCGAACAACGGAATAACTGCAACCCAGAAGGCTTCGCCTTAAAAAAGCAAGAAAAATTAAATATTCAAAAAATAATTGGCGATAGTTGACACTGAAATCGAAATATTTTACATTCTAATTTCTTTAATATGTGCTATATATTTAAATATATCTACCCAGTGTTAGCTCTGGATTCTGGGCTGATATCTTACATAGCTACGAGAAAACACTCTAATAACCATCTTGAATTGTTGCAAAACCGGTTCTCGGTCAGTACGATGGATGCTTATGTATTGAAGAAACACTTTTTAGCGAATCTATCACAAATCTGTTTAGGCGGTTAAAAACGATCCCAGCCAATTCATTCTCAGTTACCTTCAACAACCTTAAAGTTAATATCAACATCGCGAAAACGGTCCGATGGTTGCCCATGTATCGAAGAAATACTTTTAGCGTATCTATCTCAAATCTGTTAAGACGATTAATAAGGATCCCAGCCAATTCGTGCTCAGTTACACTCAACGACCTTGTAGTTAACCTCAACAGCGAAAACTGTACTGTTGGAGAGAACATATTCGACATATTCTACTTAACATAGCCTACTTCCAGACATGTCCAATAATTGGCGCAAGTCAAAATTATATTCGAACCTTGAAAAAAAAAATAAAAAAAATAATTAGAGAGGGTGTAAGTGCACTCATTCTTTTATAGTCAACACAATAGCGAATTTATAATATTCATAAATATTAGAAATTTTTTGATCACCATTAAATATGTTACACAAAGCATAAATAAGACACCACGCCAGAGTAGCGCACTTTTTAATCTTGGCAATCTGCTTAAATTTTAGTCGCCCACATTTCCATAAACAAAAGTAAAAAACTATGTACTTACTTTTATATATACGTATATATATCATACTCATATTTAAAATAACGCCATTAGATGTTTAACTCACGTCTCACAGTCGCCGCAGTTGCCGCACCACCCCACCACCACCAACACTAACAGCACCAGAGTAGCGGCGACGCAAAGCTGTCGAGTCAACCCCCATTGACTGGCATAAATCTGTCACTTTTAATGGTCCTGGCCTGGCATATAATTTTATTTATTTAATACTCACAGCGCTGTGTGTCGCTGTGTGTGCAACCTGCAAAATTTTCCGCTTTATCTTCTGCCCACTGGCATCACACAGCCACCACCGCGCCAACGTAGTTATAGCTTGCCACCACCAACCGTTCGGCCATGTCAAGGCACCTTTGCTCACACAAATACATACACACGTACATTTTTATGTATTAGCATTCGTTGCGCTACAAGCGCATCTCAGAAGACTCACAAATTTCATAAAGTGGCAATTCAATCAATCAATTCTGACATTTGCAACGCAACGTACAACAACTACGGTCTTCGGTGTGTGTTTTTTCCGCCGTGGTAGTAGTGGGTTGGCAGAGCAACCCTCCGCTGTTGGATGGCTCGCTGGCTGGGTGAAAGTAGCCGTGCGGTGGCGGCCATTATTGTTTGTATATATATAAATATATTTTTTTTTGTTATTGTTACTGTTGTAATCTTTGTAGCATTTGCTCGAGTGTTGCTTTGAGCGCTGACTGACTGACAAGTGTAGGGGGAGTGAGTTAGTTTACCGTCTACTAAAACATTTACCGTTATGTGCACGTACGCAATTATTTACGTTTGCCACAGTGTTGTTGTTGTTGTGTTTGTAACGCATTTTGTTGCTCATTTAATGTATTTTTCTATTTTATAAAATATCTATTATAGAGAATGACGCTATTACAGGCCCTGCATCAGCGCGAAGGACCTATATACATATATATCTATATATACAAACATTCAAACAAACCTACAAACATCCTGCTGTCTTACTTAGGCCATTTGCCGTCCGTAAAGCTTTCTGGTCTTTGTCTTTGTCCATCTGCTCTTGTTGTCAGTGTCTATGTACTCGCCTGTCATTTACATAACATTACTAAAAGCGGTCGCTCGAGGCCATCCGAGTCAAGCAATCAAGCGTTTCACCGTCCTGCCACTTTGGCAGTTTAAATATTTTTTTAATTGCGCACACGCCAATCCAATGTAGTACCCCCAACCCCCTCTAAGCATCCAATCGTGCACCGTCAATCTCCCCTGATGCTCCGTCCGTTGACTATTATTTTTATTTATTGCTCTTTGCGCGCTTCTTATTGTCTTTTGTTATGCTTTGTTTTTGCCATTCGTACGTCTCATCAAACGCCAATTGTTTTGTTACCCCACCACTCTATCTCTCTCTCTCTCATTCCATTCCTTTGCCATAAAATCAAAGACAAATGAATTCGACAAAATTTCGTGTGCTAAATATTTGAACAGTTCAGTATTCTTCACGGCTGTGTCTCATTTCCTTGACGGCGTTATCCTTGGGGAGTTTGCCGGCAAGTCCACCCATCAACCCACCTGCTTTGTTGCTATTGCATTTCTAAGCTGCCATCTACTGCTACTTCCCTCAACCTCCTCATTGTGGGGTGATTTCGCTTCGTTCCTCTTGGTTGCGTCTGTCAGACGCGCCTCAAATGTCTTATTGTCATTGCGAGCGTGTCAAGAAAATTGCAATTACAAACTTTTGTGTATGTGTGTGTGCGTGTGTAAGTAAAGTCAATTTCGCCTACGCTTCCATCTTGTGTTTGGTTTTTGTTGTTGTTCGGATATTCAAAGTTTTGTGAAAATTTGATTAGTATCGCCTGTGTTAGAGCCCAAGTAGAAAATCACTTCATTTCGCTTCAATGCGCCAAATTGTACGCCAGTGCGAAATTGTTAGTAAAGTGAGGGGACTGTTTGCTTTTAAACTTACTTGCTTAATATGTTGTAAGACTATGAAAGAGACACCGTATTCCAAAGCATTGACTTCCTGACTCTAAATCAAAATTTTCGGTATTGGATTTTTATATAAAGAGGCTAGAACTTATTTTCCTTGAGTATCCAAAATAACATTTCTAGTTATAACATTGAATAGAATATAGAATAGAATAATATTGAATATATAATTCCATTTTAGGCGAGACTAATAGCAGAAAACTTATTTGTATCAGACCTATGGTGATCTAACGCATCGAAAAGCACAACCTACCTTTCCCTTTCAGGGTGGACTGCTATTAGTCCATCATTTGTAACAGAAATCAACTTCCTTTTCTTTTCTTTTTATAGAGAACAGCCCAGTACCTACAATTTGGCAGCATTTATTTGACAAAACCATCTTACAGTAAATCACATAAGCTTTAAGTGGTTTGTATCTCTCTCTCCCTCTAGACATAGGAAATCCCCCCCCCCCTCATTGCTAGGAAATGCAAAAAAATATCCTTTCAAGAACCCAATCAGTATTCTTAGAATTTATGATCTCAGAAGTTTAGCTGTAGAGGTGTTAGATACCTATATAGTGACTTTGTACTCTATACGAGGTTCGACAAAGGTTACAGAAGAAGGGATTCCTTTCTATAATAGGCCGAAAGCTGCATTATTATAGATACAGCGTATTACCCAAAGTTTCCTGCAAGCTTTCCTCCGTTCGTTTTAAACTTCGGTCAGTTTTTTTTAAACAGATCCAAATATGGGTCACTTTTAAAGTCCGAAATTCGAGAAAAAATTACTACCAATTGAATATATTTTCCGGTTCAATAAATTTAAATTGTTACTTCGTACAGTGGCAACACCAGCGCCTCTGGAGCTCTGCGGCTTCATATTTTACGAAGTCTGGAACCCAAGTCAAATTATTATTTGTCTTTTCTTAACATCTACTACGATATGGAATTAAATGTGGGATTGTGGTCGAAAAAATAGACCCATATAGTGAGATAAAGCCTCAGTTTCTTCCAAAAAGCAAGACACGACAGAATTCCTCATAATTCCATTCGAATCACCTTACAGTCGACTTATTAACCCAAGTTAGAGTCATATGACAGCCTACATTATACATGAGTTAATGAAGAGTTTGTAGACCGGGCTTAGTAGGTTGGGGTGTTCATTAGGACCTATTTCTGTCCATAAAAGTTTCTGATACGAATCCATTAGTCTTTTATAAGAAGCTTAATTTTAATTTTTGGGGGTCTCTATTTGTCGAATTATAGAAAGGTGCGCATTATATAAACATAAGTGAGGGAGTTCGGCCAATAATCGAGAAAAGGTCCAAAAGTTCTGTTATATAGGGTGATCGATTTCGAGGTTCCCTTCTTAAAAAAAAAAACACATAAAATACAAATCTAAAGGGGAATGTTTATTATCATTCGAAAGAGCTTTTTTTGGCATTTCTTTTTGAAAGATTATCGCTTTCAAATGTTGGACGCGGCTGTGTCGAATCCGTTGAGTCCAATTTTCGATGACTCTTTCGAGTATTTCGACTGGAAACTGTCGAATGATACGCGTGATGTTTTGCTGCAAGGTCTGAATCGAAGCGGGTTTGTCCGCATAAACTTTAGAATTTTCATATCCTCATAGGGAAAATTCTAACGGTGTGACATCCCACCATCTTGGTGGCCAATAGACCTGCTCAAATCGTGAAATTATCTGCTCACCGAAGTGTTCGCTCATTAAATCCATTGATTGATGCGATGTGTGGGAAGTGGCGCTGTCTTGTTGAAACCAAATGTCCCCGAGATCCCGAGCAATTTTAGGCATCAAATAGTCGGTTATATATTATTATATATTATTATTGGCGCGATAACGGGGTCGTCAAGTCCACTACGCTGACAAACACCAGAGTCGCATCTACATGTATTTTATTTTACAAGAGCATGAGTTAAATAAATAGAGCTATTCAAGTCTGAAATGTGACCGACAAATACAAAAGGCCTCAATACCAATCTCATAAATATATATGTACTACATATACAAGTAATGTTAAAAGGACAATACTCAAACGGGTCAGGAAACGAAGTAATTAACGATGGCCGCGTGGGATGGGTGGGGCTTTTGCGCGTTGCTGCGCCGTTTGAAGCCAAGCGCAGGCAATTACAAATGATTGAATGTTAATTTTAGTTGAAAAAATGCGCAGGCACCAGTGGCAAAGTTGAAGAAAAGAGTTGTTGTTGTAAAGTTGAAGGGCAAACGGGGCCACGAAACAGCCACACAAACAAACAGGCAAGCAAGCCACCCACCCGCACAGGCACATTAACTGCTCAATTCAGTGCACCGCATAAATTCTCATTATTTATAGCATTCGCTCTGTTTGTGATATTTTATTTCGCGCTAAGAAGCACCGACAAACACACGAAGTTCGGTAGGAGCTTCAGTAGCGCCTGTCCAGCGCATAACCCCATCCTTTATGCCGCACAACAACTCATCGGGGTACACACCGCTTTTCCCCGCACTCTCCCACTCTCTCTTTCCACCACTCTCTTTGAGTGTATGTGTGTGTTCGGGGGCAGACAAACAACGAACAGAAATTGAAATGAGCATGAAAAACGTCGAGAACTTAACAAAGAAAAAGCGTAGGTCCTTTGTGAAATTAATTGCCGAAATATTCGTAAATTCGAAAAACAAAAACCACCTCCCCAAAAAGGAGAAGAAAGAAAAGAAAAATCGCACACTAAGAACACAAGTCGAACAACAGTAGTCGTGGCAGAGAACCATGGGTACGGGTACATATTAAACGAGTCAACCTAACGATTTTAATTAATAAATTGGCTACGAAATTGAAAGGATTTTACCAGAAACGACGAATGCCACGACAGCGATGAGTGTACTCACACACAGACACACCAACTTATAGCCAACAACAGTGGCGTTGGTACATTCGTTTCTCTCCGCACTTTATTCAGTGGCGTTCGGTTACGCCAGTCTCTCTGCCATGTCTTGTTGAGTTGTGAGTCCTTTGGGCGTCCTTTTTTTGTTTGCTCATTTCATATGCAAATGATTTATGCGCTCAATTAATGGACAGAGTTTGCCGCAAGTACGGCAAGTAAGTATATGGAGAAAAAGTGGATTAGTTGTGCTGCGCGCCAATTCGTTGGCGCATTATTGAGGTCATAATTTCCAATATGCTGTGTGAATAATGCCTTGACAATTGCAGCATGCAGCCCATGTCTGTGGGTAGGGTGGGTGTAATAAATAGAAGAAGAGCGACAGAATATATAAATATTGAAATATATACAATAAAGCAGCACATAAGTGATTATCCATACTTATTTGTGTGGTATCAGATGACAGATTGATGAGCAGCTATATTGCTTAAGTCAAAGGAAATTAGTTGAATATATTGAAAGAATTAAATTTAGTATAATATAATGCAATATAAATTATTCTGATCCACATTACTTGACTTCTCGGAATCTTTCGAATGATCATTTCAAACATATTTACTTATAAGCATTATTTCAACATTTCTGTTACAACCTATCATTGGTATCTCCTGTGATATATACCATTTTTCTTCGTCCTCTAACCAGTTTCATACAAGAGCGTTATATTAGATAAACGTTAGGTGAGCGGGAATATTTGTAAGGTTAGAAGATCTCTCTATTGAAGAGTAAATTGACCCAAAAAAACCTTCTGGACCGAATCAACGCCTACAATATACTGCTGAAACGGAACGAACTCGACCCATTTTTGAAGCGGATGATGACTGGCGACGAAAAATGGATCACATACGACAATATCAAGTGAAAACGGTCGTGGTCGAAGGCCAGTGAATCGTCCCAAACAGTGGCCAAACCGGAATTGACGGCCAGGAAGGTTTTGCTGTGTGTTTGGAGGGATTGGAAGGGAATCATCCACTATGAGCTGCTCCCATATGGCCAGACGCTTAATCCTACTATCTACTTTGAACAACTGGATCGCTTGAATCAGACGAACGACCAGAAACGTTCAGAATTTGCCAACAGGAAGGGCAGTAGTGTTCCACCAGGACAACGCCAGACCGCACATCTCTCTCAGAGATTTTATCGCATCCCCCTTTTAGCACGGACATAGCGCCAAGTGATTACCACCTGTTCCAACCCATGTCGAATGCCCTTGGTGGTGTAAAGTTGATCTCAAAAGAGGCTTGTGAAAAGTGGCACTCGGGAATGTTCGCCAATAAGGAGGGGGCTTCTACAAGGGGGTATTATGACGTTGCTCCTAGTGTCGTCTCATCGGATATTGACATCGTCCACGCTTCTGCATCATAAAAAAGGGCGGGAATGATAAGCGACTTCTAGGGTTTGATTTGGGTCGAAGAGAGAGAACTTTACTTTTCAATGTTCAGTCCAAAGAAGCACCTGTTAGCAAGAGTGATCCTGCGCTGAATTTTGAGGGTGACATTGTTGGTGTTATCCTAAGAATTGGTTAGGCTGGTTCCTAAGAATACGAAATTATCTAGGACTTCAAAGTTATGTCTGTGAACAGTGAGGGACAAATAGCCGAGGTAAAATAGTTCGCATACTAAAGCTGAGAGTTCAAGTCCTCATGCATTGCATAGCTAATACTTCAAAAATTGTGAAGGAATTCAGCAATATAAAATCGAAGAAGAGACGAAGATAGTTTAATGTGAAGCTCTAGCTCTAGATAAATTTTATTATAAAATCATGTTCGTCGTGGAGTGGAGTTTCTTAGGAGCAGAGCCAGACCAAAAACCATTGTGAGTTAAAATCTTAAAGAGATTGTCGGTTGGATAAAGATTCGATATGAATATGAGCTCTTGTATGGCACAAACACCAGGAAGACAAACAGAGTCTTGAAAACATTTCTCAAGCGAACAAAACAACATCTAGTAATACTGAGTCCTAGATATAATACAGGGGTATCAATTTGTTTTGAGCTCGGCTTTAACAGAACTAATACATGCTAATCGCCCTTTCTCTCAATGTACCTTTACTAGTTTATGAAGTTATGAAAATATGTCTGTTTCTACTTCTTCGTTTCTTAAGAAAACGGTGCGAATATCTAGTCCTTCTTTAGTGTTTGAGGTCATGAAAAGATGAGGCCTGTGTTTCTCTATTCCTCCTACATATCTTCCTTCAACTAGAATAAAACTGAGAACTCGGCCATGCCTTACAATAGAATTCCGAAAAAACCACCGAAGGTTATATATCAGCCTTCTAGACGGACGAATGTTTATTTTCTATCACACAACAGGCAAGAACGATATATAAAAATCGACAGATCACGGAAGCCTGAAAATATGGTCTATGAAACATATGAAGCTGACTTAGCGGTCTATAGAGAAGACAGTAAAGTAAGATAAAAATATTAGTTCACAGTTATCAAAAGAATTCTATAGTATTTATTCTGCGATTGAGAATTTTATTGATTAAATAAACCAGAAATTTATAATATCGGGTGATCCAATTAGAGATACTTTTTCAATAGCCTTTTTTCGAAAGATTACACACGTGAGTCATGTTAAGCATGTCTGTATTTTTGTACAATACAGACCCAACATTCATTTTTGGATACTATTCGGCCGAATAGATCACATCTCTTTGAAGCTTGTGATCTCGGCGATATTTGGTTTCAACAAGACGGCGCCACCTTTCAAACATCGCATTAATCAATGGATTTTTTGAGAGAACACTTCGGTGAGCAGATAATTTCACCCATCCCGTTGATTAGCCACTAAAATCGTATCATTTCTTCCGTTAGACTTTTTCCTGTGGGGATATGTAAATTCTAAAGTCTATACAGACAATCCCGCTTCGATTCAGACCTGGAAGCAAAACACCACGCTTATCATTCGTCGTTTACCAGTCGAAATGCTCGAACGAGTCATCGAAAAATGGACTCAACAGATGTACCATTTGAGGCGTAGCCGCGGTCAACATTTGAAAGAGATAACCTTTGAGAATAAATGTCAAAGAATGTTCTTTCGAATGTTAATAAAGATTTCCCATTAAATTTGAATTTTCTGTTTTTTTTTTTCTTTAAAAAAGTAGGGAATCTCGAAATGGATCACGCTTTATTAATTTATTATTATTATTATATTATATAATTTATATTAATTCTTCGTTTGGACCATAATAAATTTTATAAAAAAATTTTCGAACCTTTATAAATGATATTCCGATTCCTACAACTCACCTTCTACTAACATTTTGCCTTGACACATTTCACACAATTCACGCTTATCGTTTCTACTTTATGTATATTGTAAGTAAAATTCATCTTCGTCTGCTTACTGCCATGTCCTGCCACGACACGGAGCCACTCTAATTTTCCGAAACGGCCGAGTATTTAAGCAAAGTGTCACCCTCACTATAGCCATTAAGAAAGATAAACTTTGTGCGCTGTCGCTGTCACATCTACTGATGTGCTGTTTAAGAAGCAGCTAAAAGTAAATACAAAAATAAAAACAAAAAACAAACATAGAAAATGTGAAACAAAACCAAGCAGGACGAAGGACACGTCTTGTCTGTCACTCCAAAATGTCACAGCGGCACCGAATACCAATGTGGAAAAATCCCTAAACATAAAGAGCAAACAAAAACAAAACAGCAAAGCAAAAAAAATACAAAAACAAAAGCAAAAACAACAATAAATAAAAAAGTCCAAGAAAAACACAGAAGGCAATGTACGCGCTGTGCCCAAATAATAATGGCTGCTTTGGCTACGAGCTGGCAGGATAATAGCCTGCTTCTTCGACTTTGGCCCGCTTCTTAGCACGGCAGCGCAAGGAATGGCATAAAGTGTAAAACAAAAAACAGAAGGCATGTAGCTCTGCGCTGATGGACGCTTTGCCGAGTCGACGCAACAGCAACAGCAACAACAACAACGTTGAGCGTTAGAAACGTGCGAGCGCGTCAGGAAGTGGTGGAAATGCCAGGCGGTTGAGTGATTTATGGCGTTGCGAGTGACGAGAACGAAGCAGAATGCTTCAGCATAATGCCAAGACATAACGAGATTGTTTTATGTGCAAAATATAAACACAACAACAAATATAAATATATATAAATACACATATATATATACAAGTATACAGAATCTTGACATTTCTTATTGCGCTTGGCGGTGTGTGTGAATACATATTTAGGGGTTTGTGAGCAGCATAAGGACCTGAGCAGTAGAAAATCAGCAAAAAAATACAATTTTTGTTGTTGTTGCTAAAAAGTGTCGGGCGAAAGAAAAGCAAAAATTACTTGATGCACATATTTCACACACAAAGCACTTGCGCAAGCATACAAGAGATCTACATAGCTCACAACAACAACAACAACAACACCAATAAACACGCACACGTGTAACTAGTATATTAGTTAGGCAGACAGGCGCACTGCAGCGCGTACCTTCAATCAAAAGCATAATCCTTATTTAGTAGCGTCACGCTGTAGCATTTGCTGCGCCGTTGATAATAAGGTGAGGCGGGCTTACCAACTTGACTGAGAGTGTCTTAGTTGAGGTTGGCGAAATCGAAAGGCGATACATACATATATATAGACTATATATATATCTACCGTGAAATATGCTGAAATCCTTAGACCTTTATGTATATTTATATAAAGTACGAGGCCATTGCATATGCGTTATGCGTGCAAAAATGTGTGAGACCTTGTAACTCGCACGATTGTTTCGTCAGGATGTACGTCTTCATAAGCAAAAAAAAAAACAACAAAAAAAGAAAAGGTATAAGCAGCGCTGGCAGGTGTGTGTGTGTACTTGCTTTCTTTTATGAAGCCGTCAAAACGATGATTTAGCAGAAATCATTTCATTTGCCGTGCGTGCCTGGAGAAAGCTGTGATATTAAACGTGTTAGCAGCGCTTGGAAGCTTTGCATACAATTTGGGTAGAGTTTTTTTGAGTGTTAGTGACCTTCACAATATAAAATATATAGGAAATATTGTAATTTTGAGAAAAAATCAAATGATGCTTAAATTTTGTGATTTCGATATACTATATTACTGTGGATGAAATATGGATCTGAAGGCACGCGAGACGTCGGGCCAAAGCGGTCAGAAAGCGAAACAGTCACCTGACAAAGTTAAAATATATATTTTGGAATGCTCATGGAACAACTACCATATTTAAAAATAGAAAACCATCATTAAAGACTATTATATAGCGTTATCGAAACTTTTAATGAAAGAAATTGCAAAACAGCGTTCGTTCGAAGACGATGAGGTTGTTATTTCATCCTGATAATGGTGTATTGCCAGAAATAAATTATTGAAAAATTGTATAATTGAGCGGATATGGACTTCAGCGAGTTTCTCCTTTTAACAGACTTCAAAAGAATACTCCTGAAAAGAAATATTGTGGTAATGAGGGCTAAGCCCCAAGAAATACAATATAACAAAAAACTTTACATATCTTACAAATTAGGAAGTAAAGGTGTATTTTCTATAATTTTTTGGTACCATCGAAGTCGTCATCTATTTGACGACAAACCAAATAAGAAATTATGTCAACTAGTTGCCGAATATACCTCTGGAATAGGTTTTGGTATAAATTTACCATATTTTCCTTAGAAAATAGCTGTGAATAATAGCAAAGAAGCAGATATATTCAAAGAATAAGAATTAATTTTGGTGAAATTTGGAAACGATTACATCCTTTAGAGGACTAGCATCGCTCTAGATGGTTTGATGATGATGGAGTGATTTATGCTCAGTTCTTTACTCTAATTATCCAAATTTTTCGCACTACTTCTTCTCAATATTACACTTATCCGAGCTTGAAGAAAATGCGTGTCTTAAAAATTTTTCGACATCTTCATAAAGAATCCATTCTGGCTTGAATTAAATTAAAGACTGCTAGAGATGCTTCTTTGGGAGTGATAGTCAAGATGCATGATGAATTTGATTCCATAAGCTGAAGATCGGCCTCAATATGGTTGGCTCTTCGATTGGATAGCAATTTTTGGTCTCGTGGAATGAACGATTATCTTATTGGGACGACATCAATAGTGCTGTGTATCCTCGCTTATTTCCCAGCTCTCTTTGGTAATACCGTAAACTGTGGTTCCGTCACTGATCTTTACAGTTGCTTGTTTGAGGTCATGACCATTTTTGCATATTTTTAGGGTCGGCATTTATGATGCTCGGAGACATAAAGTTAGTCTTCGGAAAACGTTTTTGAAGTCGAAAAAATACGTATATGGCTTCCAAACTAAATTCGTTTACTATATCAACTAGCAAGGGAAGGCTAAGTTCGGGTGCAACCGAACATTTTATACTCTCGCAATTTATTGCTATATTTTTATTAAGATAACACACAACTTGACCCACACATTCGGCATAAAGTCCAATAGAATAACGAAAATCATCATATATAGTATATAGGCTGAGGTAATTCCTGAACTGATTTCAATCATTTTCATCGCCAACATACATTATATCTGAGAGTATATGCTCACTTGATTTGGCTAAGATATTTCACATATTAACCGATTTAGAAGCTATTAAGCCCATCGTATTTTTGAAAACCCTATAATTACATAGGTATATGAGAGCTAGGG
The DNA here is from genome assembly GCA_031772095.1 of Zeugodacus tau. Lineage (NCBI taxonomy): Eukaryota > Metazoa > Arthropoda > Insecta > Diptera > Tephritidae > Zeugodacus > Zeugodacus tau. The sequence goes on along the minus strand of CM062651.1, from coordinate 13,958,826 downwards.
GAAGTTATGACCCGATTTTAACCCTTTCTGGTACAGAGACCGACTATTAGAAGAAAAAGATTTCTTTTGAATTAAATTAAAATATCTGAGAGATTTGCCGATATTTTCGGGGAAAAATTATCCTAAGGCACTGATTTCTGCATGTTTGATATCCGGGGCATTGAAAAGTTATGGTCCGATTTCGACAATTTTTTCACAAGTGATGCCACAGATCATATACAGTATTTGTGTAAAGTTTTATTCCGCTATATTCATTGGTTCCTTATGTATACATTATAAAGTGGAGGAATCAGATGGAATTCAAAATTTAGTTATATGGGTAGTAGGCGTAGTTGTGAACCGATTTCGGCATTTCTCCATTTTTTATCCGTGTTATCAGGGTGTCAAGAAAATATTATATACCGAATTTCATTGACATCGGTAAGTGGGCGTCGCAACGCCCATTTTTTATTTTGTAAAAAAACTGCCATTTCTCCTGTAAAATTTAATGCTTCTGACGTTTTTTCATTAGTGGGTTAACGCACTTTTAGTAATTTTCAACCTAACTTTTGTATGGGAGGTGGGCGTGGTTATTACCCGATTTCTTTAATTTGGACTGTATCAATAAATAGCTAAAAGTTTGGTTTTTATAGCTGTATTGGCTTGCAAGATATATATAAAAAACACATTTGGGGGCGGGGCCACGCCCACTTCAAAAATTACATCCAAATATGCCCTTTACTAGGGCGATCCTTTATACCAAATTTTATTTTTAAAACTTTATTTATGGCTTAGTTATGTCACGTTGCTGGTCCGATTTCGCCCATTTTCAATACCAACCACGTTAGGGTGCCAAGGAATATATGTATGTACCAAGTTTCAACATATCTTAATTTTTATTCAAGTTATCCGTTGCACGAACGAACGGACAGACAGACATCCCGATTTGAACTCGTCTCGTCATCCTGATCATTTTGAGATATATAACCCTATATCTAACTCGTTTAGTTTTATGACTTACAAACTATAATACTCTCTTAGCAACTTTTGTTGCGCGAGTATTAAAAATAATTTGGGGACTTCTCCTACAAGTACAACAAAATAATTAAAGGCCAGAATGGACTGCAATAGAAATGTTAATGAAAACAAATAAAAAGCTGGCATAAGTCTAGTGAAAACATTAAAAAAAAAACGAAACACCAGCTTACTTGCCAACGGCGTCAGAAACCTACTGCACTCGCTTTCACAACAAAACCTCGCAGCCCAGCGTTTGTCTGTCCGACACCTTGGCATCGCAGGCAATTGCACTTTGTCATTCACGAAAGTGAATGAAATGCTAAGGAATATTCATGAGGAGATTAGAATTATTTCTCGCGCTGTCATTTTCATTTCCACTTTTTCGCTGTGCGACTTGTTTAATTTTGTTGAGTATTTTTGTTGTTGCACGAGCATTTACTTGTTGTATTTGTTGTTTTTATTGCATTTTATGCGTTTTTTGCCCGAAGTTTTCGCAACATTTCACTTGCGCTTGGCGGGAAAAGTGTGAAGGACAGACAACACAGCCCAGTGGATCTTTATGCTTATATTTGTTGTTGTTGTTATATGTAAATATAATTATATATGTGTACCTATATATAAGTATGAAAGTCTGTGCACGCTTATCAACGTCGTCTCTACCGCGCAGAAATTATGATTTTTTCCTGCCAAAAGGGATTAAACTTGCGCTTACAGGAGCTGTAATTTATATATACGAGTATATATGTACATATATATGCTGTTATGCTTGTATGTGTGCGCTTGTGAACTTCATGTTCCTGACGACGACGACGACGACTGCGTTGCGCACAGCCCAGCCGTTGCCATAAATATGAATCATTGTTGCCTTTTACAGTTTGCAGCAAATACTAGCACTTTTACTGTTGTTGTTGTTGCTGCTTTTCTTCTTGTTGTTTGTGTTTTGCATTTAAATATTTTTGAAAATTATTATGAAAATGCGTAAAGGGATTTAATAAATTACTGTAACTGCTACGTAACTTGTATTTCTTAGCTGCCGTCAGCCCATAACCCCTCTCAGCCTCGCTACCTCATCGCCTGTGACACACGGCTCAACTCCGCTACAGGACTGGTAGTCATAATTTCACTTGTTTGTTGTTTCTTTTTGTTTTGCACTTTTTCGCTTCGCTTCGTTACCGCTATAAAACGCTTCAAGTGTGCGCTAAGCGGCGGAGAGCGAGCAGCAGTTTTCATTGGTGAGCATCGGTCGGGTTTTCCTTTCATTGTTTTAGTCGAAGTCTAAAGCTCTCATATACATACATATATATTTGTATATGTATTTCATTTGTATTTTTGTTTATTTCGTTGTTGTTGTTTTGCGGAATTATGTTTTATCCTGAATTATGGATTTTGTTTCGTTGTTTTCTGTCAAATTCATAATTCGTCCTTACCCCCAACAACAAAATGTCTTCGACACCCTCACTCATTTACATGTACACCACACCATAGCATATGTTTGTTGTTATTTGTTGTTGTTATGACGTTTGTGTTCTACTGCTACTTTGGAGACCAATGATGCCGCTGACTTCAATACAAAATTGTTGAACCCCACTCACACCCACACCTACACCGTTTTTAACGCACTCGAGTTAGTTGAAGGCGCACGCTCTACTCGATTTGGCTGCATCTCATGGCCCATTAATGAGGATTTGTATTGCCAATATACAGTTATACAAATATATATATTTGTTGGCAAGGGGTTGGCCATTAAACACTAGTGTACGCTGTGCAGACGTGGCGCGGGCGCCTCTGTTGTGATTTTAGTTGTAAATTTTCAAAAAGTTTTTCATATAATTTTTACTTAATGTTTAGGAATTATTTCTGTACAAATTAGAAGTTATGCGCAATGAATCAGTGAAAGAATGTTTTTCATATGGAGCGGTATTGCATTTGGCGTATGGTGTGTGTGTCGAGCGCTCATTATGCCAAATGTAGTGCCGTTTCGGGATTTACGTGCGCTAGCCAACTAAACTCATGCAGTGGACCTATATTTCTTGGTAGAAATTTCATAAAAATTCTAGTATTTATGATCGATATTATCTGCGCCAATACTCTCCTCTTGCTCTGAGAGCACTAATTAACTTAATTGCCGCTAAGAAGAATCAATTCAAACCAGGAAGCTGCTGAAATTACTCAGAAAATATTAAATTGTATTTCTAGTCTTCTATCTAATTTCTTATCCGAAGGCGATTTCCCAATAGAGACTAGCTGTCCATAAAGATCCTAAACCAATATGAGAGAGTGGATCGAAGGAAAGAGGAAACCTACAAACCTTTAATCCATTTTCAGACGAACCAAACCCTTACAAACCTCTCCCGTTGTCGGATAATATTCGGAGAATGTCATATAAAACCCCTAGTCCCAAAACATTATAATGAAGGAAGCCCGTATAGAAATTTAAGGAACATGGTCAGTATTCGCCGTTGCCAATGTTCAAGGGACCGAAAATCTTCCGCAAAACCTTTCTCTCCTAGAAAACGCCTAGTGCCGTCTCATCGGATGTTGATATCGTCCACGCTTCTGTACCATAAAGTATCTTGGGAATGATGAAGGACTTGTACAGTTGGTTTTTTGTTCGTCGAGAGAGGACTTTACTTTCCAATTACCTACTCAGACCAAAGTACCACCTGTTGGCAAGAGTGATTCTGCGTTAGATTTCAAAGCTGACATTATTATCGGTGTTGATGCTGGTGCCTAGAGATACAAAATTGTCTACGACTTCGAAGATATGACTGTCAACGGTGACGTGGGAGCCAAGACACCAATGCACTGACTGTTTGTTTGAAGACAGGAGATATTTCGTCTTGTCCTCGTTCACCACCCGACCCATACGCTTCGCTTCCTTATCCAGTTTGGAAAAAGCAGAATAAATGGTGCGGTTTGGTATCGAACGGCTCGGAGAGGTCCTTCACGATCCTGACGGAGCTTTTGCTGTTGCTCAAGGTCAGATTACACAGCCGTATTAGTTTTGCAGAGATATCAAATTCAGACATAACGGCAAGGAGGCAACTTTTCGTGCTGTCGAAAACAGCTTTAAAATCGACAAAGAGATGGTATGTCTCGATCATCTTTTCACGGGTCTTTTCCAAGAGCAAATCGCATGGTGAAGATCTGGTCAGATGTAGAGTTTCCAGGTCTAAAGCCACATTGATAAGGTCCAATCAGTTCGTAGACGGTTGGCTTTAGTCTTTCACACAATACGCTCGATAGAACCTTATAGGCGATAATGAGCAGACTTATACTACGGAATTGGCGCAGATTGTGGGGCCTCCCTTTTTGTGGATTGGGCAGAGTACACTGCCCTTACTTTCTCATAATGTGTATTTTTATCCAGTATTCTTTTTAACGAACTTTGGGTGTAGTCGCTGAACACTATTCAGCTGTTTCCAAGCTTTTCATTCTTACTTTTTGAATAGTCTTATGTCACCTCCGAAGAAGTAGAAATTTAAGACAAGTTCTGTCCTGTCTTACTTGGGAAACTTGGGAAACTCTATTATAATAATAAAACCCTACTAAATTCTCGAACAAATATCTAGGTATATATAACATTCGGTTTATGAATAATATCTATGATCCACGCTAGGCGTTCTCTGTCTTTCGAGTTTCTAGTAAAACCATACCAAACAGCATAGCATAGTAATCGAAGCAAACAATGACAAATGACCTTCTTGAATTATTACTTAAATCACTACGTTCTCTATTTCAACTAACAAACCAACCAAATATTGGCCTAACATATATTTTAGGAGCTTCGTCTTAAACCATCGGTTGGTTGTATTCTATAAAAGAGTAATGGAAGTAAAAGGGTAGATTCGAAGACAGAAGAAGTTATTTTGCGACGATGAATATTCCAACACGATGAAATACAAACCAGAGAGTCTCCTAAAACCAACATCAAACTGAGAATAGATCGCAGGTGGGAGTTTAGGTCATCAGGGACCCCGAAGGTTAACGTTAAGATTCCTTTATAGTTGCTTATGATAGACGCTTCCACTAAATTTCTCATCCACTTGCAAATAGTTTCCAAGAAGGTCTAATTCATATTAATGGGACGGTTTTTGAGATATATCGGTCACAGTCAACAAACTTGACACCCATTCGAGAGAAGAAATGTCCACAAAGTTTAACTCACGAAGTCACTCGACAACGAATGAAAGAATACGAGTTAAATGAAGTTAGCAAAAACAAATCTGCTGAAGTGGTGACAAATTCAATCGAAGAGATAGCATTTTTTGATTTAAGCTAAAGTTAGCACGGTAAGCTACTAGCACTGCAACTCTATTCTAGACCATTAATTTAAAAAATGAGAATGTTTAGTTGGCCTCAATACTGATGCAGGCTTCCATGTAATTTAATGCATACTCATTAAGTTATTAAAGTAGGTTAGTTTTGCCTTAAACTTTAGATCAAAATAGCTCTCCTCTTTATCAAGAGTGTATTTTTATGCGTGTCCATCAGTACGACCCTCTTTAGACAGCTTTTATGCTCTAGTGAGCGCATTGAGTTCTGAGTAGACAGGGTGCGCATAATTTAGCTAGGGATATTGTACTTTGTTGTACTTTGGGACACCTACAAACACAAACACACACATATACAAACACATGCAATGATTGCCATCTCATGTTGACTCGGCAACAATTTACCGTTGCTGCTCTTTTTTTTACGAATTTTAATTTTCCGCTTGCACAGCGAAAACCCATACTAAATGGATATTCATATTTGCGTTGACGCACCTGAATGCCAGGAGCACCAACACAGAGACACCCGCACAAGCGACGTCTCCGACCGCAGAGGTCAGTAAAGGGCAACGAGCAAACCGATATGGTTCATGTTTTTTTTTGCTTTGCTTTTGTTTTTGCATTTGTGCCTTGTGGCGCTCTAATGACGGATCCCGGCGACCTGACTGAAATGAAATCAAAATCCCTGCTAACGGCGGGGGAGTGGAGTCAACGCTTAGTGTTGGGACAAAACGCTAACGTTACTCGCCACTAATGACGAACGACAACGAGCATAACGGTTGTGGGTGTGTATTTATATATGTATATTTGAGTAGGTGTTTGTGCCAAAGACTTTTAACCGGCGCTTGTTGTTGCTTTGTGGCTGTTGATGAGATTCCGTTGCGACATTTCCATCCACCAACCATGTTGATAATGCTTGATGCTCTTACCGTTTGGTGCGCTGTTGATGCTGTTGATGTTGATGTTGGCTGGCTGACTTGACAACGGTGATGAGGGTGACTTGACTAGCTGAGGCGTGCGTTGCGTGCGAGCGAGCGAGTTATGTAAACGGATCCATGCTGCAGGGCTGTCGCAAAACGCGCTTAAGTAAACATATTAACACACACACACACGCACACTTGCTGGTGTTAGTATTTGTGTACGCACTTATTAGTATTTGTAATTTCTCCTTAACTGTCATATGAACGTGCCATATCCGCTTAGGGGTTTCCACCGACGAGCATTGGTCTCTGTGTATGCATGTGAGTGTGTGGGCGCGCGCTAATGTATTTAAGTATCACTGTCTCTGTTTGTATATAGGTGTGCTTGTGTTGGTGTGCTCGCTTGTTTGCTTAATCTAATGATTTATATAAAATTTAGGTCGCCATACAGTCGTCGCATTATTTACGCCTCATAATGAGTGATTTATGCGTGCTCAGTGCTCGTTGCTGCAGCAGCGTCACAGCCGCAGTCACAGCCACAGTCTCAACAGCATCAGCATCAACATCAGCATCACAACAGCAACAACAACACTAACACTACTACTACAATAACAATCAGCTTTGAGTATCATTTTGTCGTGCCATCGTGCTAGCCAGCTTAAGTATCGCGCATGTGTTCGTCTGTCTCTGCGTTGCTTTAGTGGCATCAGGATAATGAGTAGGCTGCCCGAGGACACGAATTCACATTAGCACAAATGCCATCATAATTATACACATATAAGCGCACACAAGCGTAGATTCACGCCAACACTAGCTGTCACTGTAGCCTACACCATAGTCAGTGGAGTCGCACCACCCACAACACTCGTCATGAAATGCTATGAAAAGCAGCCGAGGCTGCTTTTTGCTAATGTGTATAATGTTTTCGTGCAGTCATAATTTTTGAAATATATTCAAAAACGCATATATACGACTATTTGTTATGGGCGCCCTTATAATTATGCGATTTCCACCTTTTATATGACGTGGATTTTTCTGAAAAATATTATTTTGCTTCAAATTTATATTTTAATCTCACGTTATAATATTTCAAAACAATAGAATACTAAAGCTAAAGTTGTCTTCAGACTGAGCAGTAAATAAAGAAATTTTTCTTCGAATAATCTCAATTTATTGTCTATCAAGAATAATTTAGAAATAACACTGTCCCTTCTTATAAATCAAAAAGTAATTTCTGAAAGATCTTTTCAATTTTATATCGTAATTAATTTCGAATTTTAAATTTTTTGAAAACTATTGCATTTTTCGAAAGAAATTTGCGCCTTAAATACGATTTCTAAACATTTTCAAAATTTGTCTAAATTTTCGAACTTAATATCGAAATTGAAAATTGCTTAAAACAATAATATTTTTCGAAAACATATGTTTCGATTTATTTATTTTCATTTATTTCGAACATAGTTTCAGTATTAAAAATTCTTAAGGTAAGCTCTTCATTCACTTCAGCACCTTAAAGTCAATTTCCTAAAATCGAAAAAAATTATAATTTCTAAACATTTTAAAAATATTTCAAATTTTTCGAATTTAATTTCGAAACTAGAAACAATTTTTTTTGAAGTTATCTTTATTTATTTCAAAAATATTTCCAATATGAAAAGTTTTTTTAGGTAAGCTTATTCTTTTCCACAACACCTTAATGTTCATTTCCGAACATTTTTGTAACACTATTCGATTTTTAATTTGAGAAAATCTACTTAAAATATTTTTCAATAAAATAAGGTTCGACAATAGTCATGGATCACACATTGAGTAGTTGTGAAAAGTTCGAATATAAATTTAACTTAACTTGTCGGAAATCGATTTTCGAAAATTCCAGCATTTCTGTTGAACCCAAATTTCATAAAAATATTTGCACAATTTACACTTATTCCTATTTGTTTGAATATTTTTCGAAAACATATGTTTCGAAACAACTTTTTTCGAAGTTATTTCGAAAATATAATAGCTTAGATAAGCGTAAGGTAAGCTTCACTTCCTCACGCAGACAGACTTCCAAAAATCTAAACCTTATTTGATCACCACCAAAATTTTCGAACTTAATTTCGAAATTAAAAATTGTTTAGAACAAATATATTTTTCGAAATAATATGTTTCGAAACGATTTATTTATTTTCATTTATTTCAAACATAGTTTCAGTATGAAAAATTCTTAAGGTAAGCTCTTCATTCACTTCAGCACCTTAAAGTCAATTTCCTAAAATCGAAAAAAATTATAATTTCTAAACATTTTGAAAATATTTCAAAATTTTCTAACTTAATTTCGAAACTAGAAATTGTTTCATACAAATATATTTTTCGAAAACATATGTTTCTGAACAATTTTTTTTTTCGAAGTTATCTTTATTTATTTCAATAATATTTCCAATATGAAAAGTTTTTTTAGGTAAGCTTTTTCTTTACCACAACACCTTAATGTTCGTTCCCGAACATTTTTGTAACACTATTCTATTTTAAATTTGAGAAAACCTACGTAAAATATTTTTCAATAAAAGAAGATTTGACAAGGGTTCTTTTACATTATTTTCTTCTCAAATTCAAAGAAAGGTTTTTGTAAATTTTCGAAATAAAGCTCTTTTTAAGTTTGCACACTTTTTCGAAAAACACATGGAAACAGTTTTCAAACAACGGGTCAAGCTTTTTCTAAAAAAACGGAAAACTTGTAAAATTTTTCCCATATTTTATACAGACTTCGAAAAAAGTTCGTTAGAAAAATTATTCTGCTAGCCGGAAAGTTCCTTTCAAAGTTCTTTTGAATTTTCGAAAATAAATTTTTTAAGAACACTTGAAATCTATTTTTCAATAATTCTTTATAATTTTTCTTGCTTTTAAATACCAAAAAATAATTCAGTAGTCATGGATCACACATTTAGTAGCTGTCAAAAGTTCGAATATAAATTTAACTTAACTTGTCGGAAAGCGATTTTCGAAAATTCGAACCTTTCTTTCGAACCCAAATTTCTTAAAAATATTTGCTCAATTTTCACTTACTTCTATTTGTTTGTATTTAATTTCGAAAAAAATAGAATTTGCCTACAATTGAAACATTCTTACTATAGTATTTTAATATTTACTAACTTAAGAGCATCCCTATCAATATGTATATTATATATAGCAACTATATAACCAACACACTCAATTCCATACATACTTATGTATATCCGTTCTTTGTCACCGTTTCTGACATTTTCAAGTTCTCGAAATTTAATGCCTCAACGCCATTTATGTCAATGCTGATAATATTTTGTACAAAACTGAAAAGGATCGAGTCAACGTGTCAGAGTCATTGCCGCCGCGATGATTTATGGCATTTTGTCCTATCGACAACTGACACTCCGCATAAACACACACACAAACACACGCATACAGACAAATGAACCCACGCGGGTGAGCCAATGGCCGTTGGGTGAATTATGGTTGATTGACAGGCAAATATAGTCAGACAGGGTTGATACATATGTATATGGGTTGGTGTAATGTACTGAAAGTGAGAAAGAAATTACATTATATATGTACATGAGTATATAAATCCAATACTTTTGTGCAATAAATTGGGGAGAAAGGAGAGTTGAAATTTCAATGGCAGTAGTCATCATGATGTATTGTAATAATTGTATATATTTACATAAATTTGTCATTGAAGGGTGCTTGCTTATACAAACGTTGGTTGAATAAATATAATAATTTTCATATACATATATGAATAATCTTATATTTAAACAGTAAAGGATTATAAAGAAATTCGAAATTTTTTTATTTTTCGATATTTTCTCATTTAAGTTAATTCAATATGTAGAAAGCATTTTTCAAAAACTAGAGTATTTTTGATATGAAAAGCTTCTTATCAAAACCATCAACCTTACATAGATTTTTTCATATCAAGTTTGATAAAGATTGATTACTGTATGGGCCGAATCGTATAGATCGCATATGTTTGTGCGCTATTAGTCCGTTTTCTTTACAAAAAGCCTTTTGAAGCTTCAGAAGCTGTTTTCTTATTGGATCTAATATCCTTCGGCTTCAACCCAACAGGGACCTGATCCCTTATCAACTTTAATCATTTTACTCATCTGTTTTTTAAATGTCACTTGAAAATTAGTTTGGAAGTTGAAAATTTTATAAAAATGTTTAATATAAAACTGGTACCGTGAGTTTCACTAAGCTAACAAGTAAGGAAGGGCGGATGTGACCGAATATTTTATACTCTCGCAATTTATTTGTTTAATTTTATTAATATAACACACAATTTGACCCACATATTCGTCATATATATGGTATAAAGTTCATTGAAAGCTGAAAACCATAATATAGGTATTTGGGAGCTAGGCGAAGTTATGACCCGATTTCACCAATTTTTGGCCCGGAGACATATTATTAGAAGAAACACATTCCCTCTGAATTTCTTCAAAATATCTGAGAGACTTACCTATACTTCCTCATTTTCGATATATGGGACCTTGAAAACCTATGGTCCCATTTCGACGATTTTTAGAAAAGGGGTGTCACACTATAAATACAGTGTCTTCTGTTCTGATATCTTCACTAATTCTTACTGTATATGTTGTAAAGTTAACGATTCAGATCTACTCCAAATTTCTGGTATATAGGAAAATATTACAAACCAAGTTTCATTGATATTGGTCGAGTAGTTTCGGAGATATGGTTTTAGACCCATAATTGGGCGGAGCCACGCCCATTAAAAGTTCGTATACCAATTTGAATGCAGCTCTTCTGTACCTTCTTTCCTCCATTTTTGGACTGTATAAAGTAGTACCTAAAAGAAACGATTCTAGAAGGTTTGGTTGATATTGTTTAAGTAGTTTACGAAATATGTACGAAATCTTAGTAGGGGCGGGGCCACGCCCACTTATCCAAAAAAATTGCATTCAAATATGCCTCTTCATAGTGCGATCTATCATACCAAAATAGGTTAATTTATGGCTTAGTTATAATATGTTTTCGGTTATCGCCATTTTGTTGGCGTGGGAGTGGTCCGATTTCGCCCATCTTCGAGTTTAACCTTCATATGATGCCAAGAAATACGTGTACCAAGTTTCATCAGGATATCTCAATTTTTACTCAAGTTACAGCTTGTACGGACGGACGGTCAGACAGACAGACGGACGGATTTGAACTTTACTCATCACCCTGATCATTTTGATATATATAACCCTATAATACTCTCTTTAGCAATTTTGTTACGAGAGTATAAAAAAATAAATTATTTTCAATATAAAAAGCTTCTTATCAAAACAATCAAGCGTACAGAGACTTCTTCTTCAAAGAATCCCACAAGACTATCTGTCTACTTGACAGGATAAAATTCCAAGTACATTCCGGTTACACAAACTCGAAAGGATGAAATAAGTGTTCCCAAAATTAAAATTATTCACTTATTAAACCTATTCCAGTCTGTTTTTGATTATATCGCGTAATATAGCAATAATTGTATGTTCTTCCTTCCTTTGTTCGTTGGCTTATTAGTTCTCCTTCTTTACAGAGAGTCTTGGGAATACATAAGCACTTTACTCCACTGTTCTAATTTCATATTAACTACGTCTCAGCAGGGACTAGACCCCTGATCTATTCTAATCATTCCACTCTTTTGTTTTCTAAATTTTGCTCGAAAGTAAGCTCCAAAATTGAAAATTCTTCAATATAAACTTGTGACCCTGTATTTCACTGCACTAAATCCCCGGAAGGTTAAAGAAAGCCAGGCAGTTGCTCGTTAGTTGAAAAGAAACCATCTACAGTACAGCAACAAAGGCTCATAAAGAGGTTATTTTTCCAACCTTACAATTAGAGTTGAAAACTTGCTCATGAAAACCTTCATAAGCTACGTGTTAAGAATTGTTCGGTATATCTAAGAACCCATAAAGCTTTTTGAAGATGGTTGAAAACAATTCTTTGGTTAGGATTTGTGCAAAGTAAACCGTTCGTATCATCCAGATTGGGAACCCAAAGACAGGCTTTTCATTTTATAAAACTCGTCTAGCCTTCTCCAAAACCCTATAAAATCTTGTATGTGGGTATGGAATCTGAGAACGAGACTTGTACAGAAGAAGAATCTCCAGTCAGAGATAAGCCGAAAGACTTTTCTTTAGTATTACTTGAGACGTTGGTTTATAAATTAACACTGTACCTTATAAACCAAAGCTAAAGCTCACTCTAACCTCTCCCAAACTCATATCCTTCTGCAATTATTTTTCAATAATAATAAAATCATAACTATACTTAACACCATACATTTTAGTGTCTCAGCTATTAACTAAGTCGTAGAATATTGCTTTTCATATGCCATTATTCGCAATAATTACACGCTGTCACGCTCTCCATGCACCTCTCTCTCTCGGTCTCTCTCTCTTTCGCCACGCTGTCTACAAGCGCGTTAAGTGAAAACGCCGCGGGTGATGTTGGTCTCACCAAATCGCTTTTCTTCATTAATCCGCCGCTCAAAGTGACACTTTAAAACCCAGTTTGACAAACGAAAATGTCATAAAATTAAATTAACCGTTGATGTTTATGGGAGTTTCCTTAAAACACACACACACTCATATATATACATATAGGGGCCATACAGCTGATAACAATGAGCAAGCGCGTGTAACAATGGCTTGCGCAATAACAACAAATGTTATATGCAACATGAAACACAATTTAACAATTAAACAACCATAAAAATGATTTTCACAACAACGGGCGGGTGACGAGCCGGTCATAGTACACACGACTCTCATAAGAATGTGTGCGAGAGTATGTAGTGAATGCGTTAATTTTATGACCAAAGCATGCAGCATGACTTTTGTGCTGATACAAAACAATAGCAATAACAAAAACAAAAACAACACAAAAATTTAAAAACAATATATAGCTTATAACAAAAGCAATGCATTCATAATGGTAATATAACGACGATGGTGGCATACAGTACAGATACATTTGTAGATATGTACATTCTAAGAATGGTAAAGTAAGTAAGTGTGGCTCTAAGAACACACCGCTTAAGGGCCAACGTAGTTATGACTACTGTTTGTGAAAAAAAAAAATTAAGAACTGCAGAGCTGCACTCTCAATCTCAACTTGACTTTAATGCGCTTCTGAAGTTTAAGAGCATAAAATAGCTTAGTATTAATTAAATTAAATTAGCGACGGAAGCTGAAAATTTATGTTTATTCTATTACCAATAAAAATACAATTGCTTATTCACCGCCTTTTCTGGCTCTAGAGCAGATTTCCTTTGGACCTATACAAAAAATCATACCAGCTTTCACTCTCTTATGCAGGTGTTCGGTATTTTTCGACATACATATACTTTACTTTTTTTACGAAAACTTAAATTTGACCCTTCATATCATCTGTTAAATAAGCTTGAGCCCATATATGTATTAATATCCATTAAATTAAAAGGATAATGTAGACTATATCCCTATTTTGGATTTTGTAATTAATAATAATTATTAAAAAACTTTTTTTGAATTTCGAAAACAAGTATTTCGCTTTTGAGAATACACTTTTTTATACTCTCGCAACCTGTTGCACAGAGTATAATAGTTTTGTTCACCTAACGGTTGTCCGTCCGTCTGTCCGTCTGTCCGTGCAAGCGATAACTTGAGTAAAAATTAAGATATCTTAATGAAACTTGGAATATATGTTCCTTGGCACCCTGAGGAGGTTGCTTTCGAAAATGGGCAAAATCGGTCCACTGCCACGCCCACAAAATGGCGGAAACCGAAAACCTATACAGTGTCATAACTAAGCCATAAATAAAGTTATGAAAATGAAATTTGGAACATATGATCCCATTAGGGAGGGGCACATTTGGATGTAATTTTTATGGAAAAGTGGGCGTGACCCCACCCCCAAATAAGTTTTTTATATATAACTCGCAAACCAATAAAGCTATATAAACCAAACTTTCTGCAGTCGTTTATTTTAGCCATTTCCCTATACAGTCCAAAAATGAAAGAAATCGGATAATAACCACGCCCACCTCCCATACAAAGGTTAGGTTGAAAATTACTAAAAGTGCGTTAACTCACTAACGAAAAACGTCAGAAACACCAAATTTTACATAATGGCAGAAGGAAGCTGCACTGAGATTTTTTTACAAATTGGAAAATGGGCGTGGCGTCGCCCACTTATGGGTCAAAAACCATATCTCAGGAACTACTAGACAGATTTCAATGAAATTCGGTGTATAATATTTTCTTGACACCCTGATGACACGTGTGAAAAATGGACGAAATTGGTTCACAACCACGACAACTTCCCATATAACTCATTTTTGAATTTCATCTTATTCCTTCACTTTATAATATATACATTAGGAACCAATGAAGATAGCGAAATAAAACTTTACACAAACACTGTATATGATCTGTTGCATCACTTGTGAAAAAATTGTCAAAATCGAACAATGACTTTTCAAGGCCCCTGATATCGACCATGAAGAACTCAGTGCCTAAGGGTAATTTTTCCCCGAAAATATACTTAGGTAAATCCCTCAGATATCTTAATGTAATTCATTCCCTCTGATTTTTTTTCTTATAACAGTTTCTCTCTGTACCTGAAATGGTAAAAATCGGGTCATAACTTCCCCCAGATCCCATACACCTAATTATAAGTAATATTAAATTAAGAGAGCGGATAGTCTTCGATACATTGTATCTTGGTGGTGAAAACGAGTGAAATCGGTTTAGGAATTACCTCAGTCCCCATATACTATTTATGATGATTTTCGTTATTCTATTGAACTTTATACCCAATATATGTATGGGTCGAATTGTGTTATCTTTATCAAATTACATCAATAAATTGCGAGAGTATAAAATGTTCGGTTACACCCGAACTTAGCCCTTCCTTACTTGTTATTGATTAGGTCTAAATCTTTGCTTCCGCCGTTTTCCAATAGATATTTCTAGGGTCAAGTTGATTAAATCGTTTTTTTTCGGCGGAAGCAAAGTTGTAGACCTAATATTTCTGAAACTCCGGGAAAAAACTAGTTTGGCTCAATATCCAATTGTACAGTGTAATACTAACTAGGTCATTTGAATTTGACAGAACACTCTTGATTCACTCTTGAAATTTTTAAATAATCTTAAAAATAAGCAGATCGGAGCTCACTCAGAGTTTCAATCGAACAGACCAACATAACCTCAAAACAAAAATAAATAGTTCGGAGGTCTCCAAAATAGTTTGTCTGATCTTAAATTCTATATAGCACATATTTAACCGAACTGGAGAGCATAAGTTCAAAAATCTTCCCTCTTCTTCTTCCTAACCTCCATAATTGAATGATAAAATCAACATCTACGAAATCTGAATCCGAATTTGAATCCCAAATATATCGTATTGACTATTTCATTATTTGAAGGTATTTTCGTTTACAGCTTTGTACTTTTCAAACTTTCGAGTTGGTCTTAAGTATATTTAAGACTAGGAATATTACTCTAATTGCTGATTCTAATTTATGAAATAAGCTGTTATACTCGTCACATTTTCAAGAATCCTTACCGGAAATGGTAATATTGGTAGCTCTAAGGTATTTAATGTTGGTCCTCAATCTCTATACTCTTAGTACCGTTCAACATATTTATTTTTTATCACCTAAGACAAGGTCTTGATGTAAATAAAAACACCTGCAATTGTTTCGAATAATACGAAATGGTAGAAGTTCAGTTTCATATAAAGGGCGATACATTTCGAGGTTCCCTACTTTTTAAGGAAAAAAACGCAGAAAATTCAAATTTAATAGGGAATAATTGTTATCATTCGAAAGAACATTGGTTGGCATTTATTCTCAAAGGTTATCTCTTTAAAATGTTGGCCGTGGCTACGTCTCAGATGGTCCAGAGCGAAACGATGTAGCTTGGAGAGGTCGAGCGGCTTCAGTTATTGCACAAGCTGTATTTTGTACGCTTTCAATTGAAGATCTCGACGTCGAAGCGGGCTCTCCATGGTCTTCGTGTACACTCTCAGCTACGTCTGCAATATTTTCTTCACTGCGTGCTGTACATGGTCTATTCGGTCGAATATTATCCAATAAGGAGTGTTGGGTCTCAAGATGAGAGATGGTGTTGCAAATAGTAGGCTCAGTAGGCCGATTATGTTTACCATAAATTGAAAAATTTTGTAAGCGTTGTTCAGGCGTAAGTAAGTCTTTCTATGATGAAATGTCAAACAATTCTGATTAAAAATAACAGCTTGACCTGACTCACACGTGAACTGTAGAAAAAAAGTTGTTGAAAAAAATACCTTTACTTGGATCACCCGATATGTGTATATATGAACATCAAAAAATTGATTAAGATTAGTATGTCACTTCTTTTCACTTTGTCTTTTGTCTTTCCAAAAATTATTATGAACAAAAAATTTCTTAGAAATCGAGAAAGGCTTCCCGATATAATTCTCCTTTTTTACTATAAACTTTAAATATATAACAGAAGCAATTCTGACCTAGAAAAAAAAAACTATATTTCAGCAAACTAAGAAATATATACATATTTACCTGCATGGAAAAAATCAAAGCACCATAAATTCCCAGCCGCAGCCTCGCACCACTTTACTCCGCTAGCGGGTACTTAAAATTACAAAAATATTATGATTATTTGACGACACGTCAAAAAGGTGAAAAACTGCCAACGAACCACGGCCAACAATTGACAGCAACAGCGCAGTCGAGGTCTATAATTATCAATATTGTCTACGCAATGTAACAAAGCCGCGTGACAGCACAGACAGACAGTTGATTGTGCGGCAATGCAGATGACCTCGACATTTATGCGATTTTTATGGACACAACGCGTACATAATTCAAAAAATAATAAAAATAAACAACAACAACAGTTGAAGAGATTTCGCCTTAAGCAGGATGTTGCAACGTAGGCAGGAATGTTGTGACTGCAGCGGCTCTAGCTGATGCTGGCGCAGCCGTTACTGCTTCTGATGCTGATGCTGTTGTTGTTATCTTCAGCTGTGGCCTAATCCTCGACTTTGCTCACCTTATTGTCCAGTTAGGATGCTGTGACGGTGGCTCTTTGTTGATTTTATATGTTTTTGATTTCTTGTTTTTGCTGTTGTTGTTGTTATTGCCATTATTAATGTAGTTTTTGTTGTTGTGCAATATTTCATGCGCCCAATATTACGACTATCCTTACTGCCGCTGTTGTTGTTGTTTTTGTTGTTTTTATTCTTTTGCAGTTATTGCAATCGACGTCAAGTAATCGAAAGCGCTCGTAAATCACGAACTTTACGAGGTCCTAAACAACATCAAAGCATCATAAAATCAAGTGACAGACACAGTGGCCAACAGTCACAAACAAATCAAAACGTTGTCGGGCGGGGAATAAAAACGAAGTGAAAAGCAAATAAAAACATATTTACCGGCACGCAAGCCGGACCAAAGGTGTTGCCTTCAAATCTCCTTCAAATCTCCTTCAGCGCACAAACGGCAGGTAAAAATTGTTGCGAAAAAGAAATTTCGAAAGTGCATTTCCGTTTAAAGCAACAACAACAAGAAGAGTGCCGGCGATAAATTCACCTTTCTCCATGCAATATTAAAGGGAAAGGCGCAAAATCAGCGCCACGCTGATGACTTCATTAGTGTTGGCTACAGCAACACACACATATATATACAAGTTTCTTATACATATTTACAAATTCGAAATACATATATACCAATTTCCATACAAACATACCTCATTTCACACACATTTCTACCCAACACCACAATTGCCTTTCTCACCACAGCTCATTTGCTCGCCGTTGATCTCGCTGCTGATCAAGATATCGCTATTATTTGTTGTATTTGCTCATTGACTTTTGTCGTTGTTGTTGTTTTTGTACACTGTTAATGCTGTATGCAATCGCTCAGAGTTCGCTGGAAATGTGGGAGTAGGTGATAAATCCGTGTTAAGTGCCGCGTTAATGGGTCCTAAATTTTTTATGTGCACTTGACTGCGGCCACCTTTGTGTCATGCATTTGTGTATGCACGTCGATGCCTATAAACATTTGAGTTCATTTCAGCAGCAGTGGTGGCAAAAAGTATGCTAATTGAAAAATATTACTTCATTAACTAAAAGATTTTTTTTTGTATTATTTTTTAATACTGAAACATTTTTAAGTAAAAATTAGCTGCAAGCTTCTTCATATATGATTTTTAAATTTTTTATGTTTGCTCGAGCTTCTATGCCTTTCTTTCTGCTTCTGCTTCTTTATTTTATTGCAAATAAGTGAACTTCCCAGCCCTTAGTCGCATCCGAAGATATGTTGGATTTCTGGAGAAACTTTATAATAATTAAAATACTTTCGAAGGCTTGTCATTACTTACTGTGAGGTAATATCTTAAACTAAATGAGAATAGTCTCTCATTACTATATTCAATCTTTATACATCAATTTTTTATTAGTAAATTCATGATCCACTTTTTTGTCCCAAAAAGTCTGGCTTAACACCAGTCTTAATATGGGAATCTTACTGATTTTCTCCACTCTATGCTCCGACTGAACTTCTGATAAATAATCCTGAGATCATTTCTAAATACTATGGCCTCTTGGAGCTAGTTAACTTAAAGGATCTCTACTAAGATCTTTAAGATACGTTCATAAAATAAAATTTTTGGAAGAGTTTGAGGCTATATTGGACATAGGTTAGGTTAAGTGTTGTATTGGGTATAACTCAGCAGCAAAACTAAAATTATGTATGGATTAGATTTAAACCTTTGTATTCTTAAAAAAAATCAGATTACATTTATCTCTAATTTAGTATGTTTCGAAAAAGTATACTTAGAGAACTGTTTTACTGTAATCACCTCTCCAAAGCAATCCAAGGTAGTCCACCTTCATAACCATTCACTGCCAAGTTTTACCATATTTAATACTTACATATATAGTTCCATGAATTTCTGTCAGATTTTGTATCGAACCTTACTTTGAAGACACTATTATCGAACTATTGTTATACATGTTTTCGAAGTTTGAATGAACTCTTTTCTCAGTTAAATATCGGTTTAGTGTAGGTCAAATATCAAAGTTGAACGCTACTGATTCGAAATTTCGAACATTTTTCATTAAATTTGACATCTCGTAAATTTGATTGCCATTAATGAGTTTATTACAAGCTTTCGTATTTCAGTAGCAAACAAAGTTTCAATTAGTTAAAATTAGCGTTCGAAAAATATAATATATATTTATACTCTCGCAACAAAGTTGCTAAAGAGAGTATTATAGTTTTGTTCACATAATGATTGTTTGTGTCACCCAGAATTAAAAGAGTTAGATATGGGGATATATATATATATATATATATACGAGTAAGTCTGTCTGTCTGTCCGGGATAACTTGAGTAAAAATCGAGATATCTCAATGAAACTTGGCCACCCTGATTGGTATTGAAAATGAGCGAAATCGGAACATGGCCACGCCCACAAAATGGCGAAAACCGTAAACATATAAAGTGCCATAATAAGATAACTAAAGTTATAAAAGTAATATTTAGTACAGAGGAAGGGGTACATTAGGGAGGGCCATATTTGGATTTATTTTGTTTGGAAAAGTGGGCGTGGCCCCGCTCCCTATTAGGTTTTTGCACATATCTCGTAAACTACTAGAGTCGTTTCATTTAGCCACTTCCTTGTATTCAAAATTAGAAGAACTGGGATTGTTGAAAACTACTAAACATTTATTAATTTACTAAGAAAAAATACTATAAACCTGTAAAGTTTCAAGTTTTTACAGGCTTATACACACTCTCCCATACATATATATGTACTTTCCCGTTTCTTGCGTGGGTTCATTAAAAAATATGGAATAATGAAAATTTAAACATGAAATTCAATTTTATTTGCAATTAGCTAAAACTTGATTAAGACCTCTAGCCTTTGGTGTTCGTTGTCTTTCTCTTTGATTATGAAAGCGTTGGAAACGCTCAGAGTTCGACGCCCTAAAGCGAGCTTATATATTTCTAATATTTTGTTCTTCAAGCCGCTGCACACGCTCTATACTCGACTCTCAAGTGCGTACTTGGGAGGTTTTGAAATTTTTGTTCAGCAACCAGCTGCGAGCGCTCCTTCTCGACTATCTGGCACGCGATTGCGATGCGAAGAGAATGACTTGCAAGACGATTTTCAGTTTCAGATTAAGATTCTCCATCACGGAGTAATTTTGATGCTCTCACTTGGGAACTATTTCCAGAAAGTTAAGATCCCAGTAATAAATATAGCCTATGTTACTCGGGGTGAATGTAGATTTCCATTGGTGAAAGAATTTTTGATATCGGCACAGTAGTTTTTGAGTTTATTCATTACAAACATACATACAAATCTTTCCTTTTTATAATCGAACATGAGGACATCAGTACTTCTTATAAATTTTTTACCGATAATATAAGTAAGTCAATTAGCGATTTTGAAGAAATTGAGAGGAACATTTTTCTTCTAATAATATGTCTCCGTGCCAAAAATGAGTGCAATCGGGTCATAACTTCCCCTAGCTCCCATATAACTAATATTTGGGGTTTCATCATACTTTTCACCTATATATCGGTTAATATGTGAGTTATATTAGCAAAATTTAGTGAGCATATAATCTTGGATAGAATGTAGTTAGGTTGCAAAAATAGTTGAAATCGGGCCATGAATTACCCAGCACCCATATATATATAGCTACTGATTTTTGTTTCCTAATGGACTTTATGCCGTATATGTGGGTCAAATTGTGTGTTATATTAATGAAATTAAATAAATATAATTGCGAGAGTATAAAATGTTTGGTGACGCCCGAACTTAGCCCTTCCTTACATGTTTTAAATAGTTTTATTAGTAACAGTCGACTTCTTCGTAAACAAAATCTAGATACATTATGTGAAATGAATAAGCTATATATATTACAAAGATTTCTTCATGTCACCACTTCTCTGATAATTATTTTTATGTAGTGTTCTGAAATCAAAAATCAATAATAGAGTATCGGCATATCTCTATAAATATGTCGCTATTTTATATCTATTTAGTCTATATGAATTATACCAGTTGTTCGTTCGATTCACTAGTCTCTAAGTCTTGGCGAATAGAAGACAATTGTTCTTCGAATATTTACTCGTTAAAACAGTACACATAGTTAACTTTATTGCTCAGTGTTATATCCAAATATTCCGTTCGATTCACTACTATCTAAAGCTTGATCTAGGAACCCTTCATTTACATCCAATATTCCAAGTGGTTTTAGGACTTTCTAGTGATAAAAAAATTTCTAAAATGTTTTGGAATAACACTCAATTTTTAATGGTTTCATTACTATCACATATTATTTCATAAATTCGGTTGTCATTATTCTCCCTTTTTCGCTTTAATAGCGTCCTAGAACTGAATTTAGATCTGTCGATACGCAAACTGTGTTAAAATTCTGATTTTATTTTTTTTTTTGCAAGATATTCGAAAAAAAAACAAAAATAGATAATACAAAGAGGTTTTTACGAGATTCATTCATGGAATACACAACTTCTTTCATTTTGTATTGTTTTTAAAAACATACCAGCAACACTGGCCGCCTCATTATCAATTTCCCACCAACCATTTGAGTGCTGTGATTGCTTAAAGTGTAACACGCGCCCACTAATACTGCGGGAATGCACTGAGAGAAAAATATTTTCGAAATTTTCGATACGAACACTTTAGACTGCATAATAACTCACCGAAATTCAGAAAAAAATTCAATTATTTCTCCGCCTGTGGCAAAGCGTTCAACGCATGCGTGACGCGTGGGCTGCGCTACCGGCTGGCAGTTAGGCTTATTTGCCGCTATTAAAGTTTTTAGTGCAAACACACACACACTCCGTGACACACTCAAGCATAAGTGCAGCACCCTTTGCTGCCTCATAAATTTAACAATTTGTTTGATTGCTGCTTTATTATTGTGGTCGCTGATTGCCCGCCTGCTGTTGCAAGTATGCCGTGGCGATTTATGTCGGCAATGATTTGACGTTGTTGTTGTTGTTCTTACTGCTGTTGCAGCGACTTTTATGAGCTGCTTTGCCGCTTTTATTTGCTGCTGCTGTGGAGATGAGGCTGCTGCTGATGCATGCGTATGAAGGAGAGGAGTACTTAATGTCAAACTGCTCGTGCTACATGTGGCAGGTTTTAAATAAAAATTGTTGTATGTCATAAATTATTATTAAAAACAATTTCAAATCATTAAAAATCAAGTGGAGCGGTGGTGGTGTGGAGAAAATAAGAAAAAAGTTAACAACAAATGTGGGCGCGTATTTCCTTTACAATTCCGGTTGCACCTCTGATGGATGTTGGTTGTATGTGAGTCTTTTAGCTACACTTGATTGCTCTACAACGTTAATGACTGCAACTGAAGTAGAAATATTTACAAATACACAAACAAAATTAACTTATCTCTCCTCTTCTTCTTCTCGCTACTGCCTCTCTAATCACTATGACGCGCTGTGTGGCACGCCGTTAGTCCGTTAAAGTCAATTAAGCATTTATGCCATTTTTTACTACAACTCATAATCTTTATAAAATATTTATTTAGCGAAAATATTCGCAAAAATGCGTAAACAAATACTCACTAGACGCCACATAATGCTGGCGGACAAGCCGTTAGCGTAGCGCCACCAACGAAGTTTGCGCTTAAGCACTGTAGACAGAGTCTAATTTTACTGCGGCATTAAGGATTATAAATGTAATTTTTATAATGCTTATAGAAATTTAGAAATTCTTCGTCAACATTTAAGCGGTAATTCTAGGAAATTTTATATTAATTTGTTTGCGGAATGGTTTAGATGAAAGGAATAGATATGTTGGTAATAGTAATGGTTGGGCATATATTTATGGTAGGACTGGATAAATGTAAAAACAACAAGTGCCAAAAAATAAAAAATAAATATTTTTTCTACGTGACCCAATACTTATGAAAATATGTTTTGTATAATCATATATTCAGTACATAATTATTTGAAACATTTTCATCCTTTCTACATTTCAGTATAATATAAAATTTGTTTTTGTGGTGCATATCCCATGTGATACGCTCAAAAAAATGATTTTCTATCTTTAATTATTTTCTAGATATGTATGTCTAGAATATTGTAGTAAAGTGATTTTGAAAAATTTTAAGCCATTTTAAAGATACAGCAATTAGAAGAAGATGCTGTTCGAAACTTTTTCAAACTTTCCTCCATCGTATCTCAAAAACGCCTTGACCGAATGATTTGAAATTTATTGGGTGCCCTCAGCACATGTAAATGCATGTAACGCTCTATTATCAATTCAAAAAAAAATTATATTCAAAATTAGATTTTTTTATAGCAAAAAAATAAAAAAACGCTAAATTTTTTTTAATCTCTACCAAAAGTCCAATTTTTGGAATCGTGGAAGAAGTCGGACACACTTTTTTCGAAGCGGCGGTGTTCAGAACGCTGTAACTTATGTTTTATACAATATTTTACTCTCGCAACATGTTGCACGGAGTATTATAGTTTTGTTCATATAACGGTTGTTTGTGTCACCGAGAAATAAAAGAGCTAAATATGGGGCATATATATAAATGATCAAGATGACGAGTGGAGTTGAAATCCGGATGTCTGTCCGTCCGTCTGTCCCTCTGTCCGTGCAAGCGATAACTTGAGTAAAAATTAAGATATCTTAATGAAACTTGGCACACATATTCCTTGGCACCCTGAGGAGGTTGCTTTCGAAGATGGGCAAAATCGGTCTACTATAGTGAGATTTTTTTACAAAATGGAAAAAGGGCGTGGCGTCGCCCACTTATGGTTCAAAAACATATCTCAAGAACTACTCGACCGATTTCAATGAAATTCGGTATATAACACTTTCTTGACAACCTGATGACACGGGTGGAATATGGGCGAAATCGGTTCACAACCACACCTACTTCCCATATAACTCAATTTTGAATTCTTCTGATTCGTTCACTTTACAATATATACATTAGGAACCAATGAACATACGTTAATAAATGACAATAAACTTAAAGCTCTATCTATTTACTGGTCGTAGAACATTTTTTTTTTAATTTCAAAAAACCAGCCCGTCATATGGGATGACCCTCTTAAACAGGTTTGTCACAACGAGGCGGTTAGAATTTCATGGAATAATTTGCTTTTGGATATGGTAAAAAAAAATTCTCTCGATGTTTCTAGTATCGGATCTATTAAAAGTGGATTCGAATTTTAAATTCTTTTATTAATTATACTGATAAAGCAGTAAATTAAAAATTAACGAAATGGTAATGGATATATAGGTAATAGAATAATAAAAAAATGACGACTGTGAAAGAGAGTGACATAAAATAGTAGAGCTTCTTCTTGGGATTTTATAATTATTTTTTGACTCGGATTGTTGTTACAATGAACGAATATAATCCGCAGTACTAGAAATAAGATCCAAATACCGATATTAAAAAGTATACTCAAAGAAAAGTCTAAAATTAATAGAAATCTGGGAGGAGAAAAATTATAGTCAAGCAAATGATCCAAGAATAGGACTTGGGATACACAAATTTGACGACGAGAGTAGGAGCAACTAGTAAAAGAAGAACAAGTGCGGAGTTATATAGTTGTAGTTAAAAAGCCTTTCAAAAAATAGTGCTTACAACAACACTATGTAGAGAAGATCTAGAAGTACTGATCTACAGTTGTAAAGGAAGTTCATTATTACTAAAAAATTCAATATAACAAAGTTAAAATTTTTTCGTTTTAACGATTAATAAATGAAAAAGAGATACACAATGTGGAAAATACGAACACTTTTCATAAGATCAGTCTACATACAGTAATAGCGGAGGGAACTTATACTACGAACTTAATGTAAACAAAAGAGAGAGAAGTGAAAAAAAAATCTCCAAATTATTCTTGTTGTAAGCACACATGTACATACTATAAATTATTTTGATCGCATAAAAGTAGAGATTCCTACATTTAATAGACCAAGTTTTAGGTTAAATTACAAAAAAAAATTTAATGTAAAGAGTTCCATGAAGCTTGGGATGCTCATCGGTTCCACCCATAGGCCAAAAATCAAAAAATACATCTCACGATTTTTTTGTCAAAATGAATACCGCAGGCCTCTAAATTGTCCAAATTTCTTATTTACAAACCGGGTTTTCCTAAAAATCTAACGGTAATTTCTTAAAATAGAGTTAAATGCATGAACACCTGCACAATTTCAAAGCACATCAGAACTTTGTTGAAAATTTTCGCAACAACGCCCTTCAAATTGTTGTGGTAATTGTTCTGGTTAACGAATCAAGATAATTTTTAATGGATTTTGAAGTTAAAGGTATTTTAACTTGTAAAATTAATTAAGACTAACGTGATTTGTGTTTTTTGTAAAATAAATGTTTTATATCACCTATTTTTTATAGAAGGATAAGTCAACGTTATTTCAATCTGTGTACTGTTTACTAGAGGAGAAATTATAAGTTTTTGTTCTAAGTATAATGGCTATGGAGTGGCTGTGAAAAAAAATTAATTATATTAAATTGGTTGATAAGTTGCTTTTTTTCTACATGATTTTTTTATAATGATAATATTCTTATAGATAGAATATGGGGGTTGGATAGGGGAAACTATAACGACAAATCATATTGAGCTTTTTTAATTTTTTCATAAATATTTTTACAAAGCCTTACAGAAAGATGAGACGTTCCAACCATGACCAGGAGAAGTGCGATGTGGCCAATTTTTTTATAATATATTTGGAATATTTTTCTAGATTTTTGGTGAAAATTTCACAGCGATATCTCAACGGGAAGTATTTATGACCGCCCCTTCATACAAGCAGAACCATGGTGCGATGTTAGCGTAACATATCGGCAATCAATTTTGGTAGTGGTAGTCTCAAGTAGTTGATAGGCCATACTTTCATTATACAGGACCAAAATTTTATCTCTGCTCCAATCAATATGAAGAAAAATACTGTTTTATCTATTAGTGTTCGAGTTTTATCAAAACTCCGATTGTTTTTATGCTATGAGAAAGCCTCCACTAAAACTTCTTTCGTAGTTTTAGGTTGGCTTACAATTAGTAGAGCAATCTAACCTCGGTGAAGTACCTAGCAAAGTTGTATATAGTATACTATATATGTATATTGCAACCAAAAGACCATCAGATCTTCCAGGCGTCGTTACAAGAGCATTTGAAATTTCTACAATATCGATTTCGCTTGACAACACATCACCAGTGTCAAATGCAATCAAACTAATTGCTTTTGGCATTTAACGCTGTTGAGCGCAAAGCTCAATGAGATGCTGTGTTAGCATGTGTGTATAACAGTCAGTTTTTTTTTCGCCAATGCAAAAATATGTAAGCCATTTTTTTATTGTTAACATTTGCCGTTTTATGACTGGCGGCGACGCGACACATCACTTTTGTAGCGCTTAAAACGCTGAGCAACGTTGATTATTGCCGCCAATGCATTTGCGCGGCTGCTGTTAATAATGGTTGCTGTTGTTGCTGGTTTTCTGTTTTTCATTTAATAATTATGGCACTCGTGCTCTTACTGATGCTTGTCACAGCGTTTTGTGATATCGATTGCCATTTTTATTTTTATGTCCACCACAGGTACATTGCTGGCATTCGCATTTTAGCTTAACGCCACCGCCGCACCGCGCCGCGCCGCCAGTACACACCATATACGCGAGTCAGCGCTTAACATGCGTGCGCGTTAAAACTTTACGACCGTTTAATACCTTTTGAATGCAACGCATCAATGCGTTCTTACCAACCCATCAACAAGAGCGCGCGTACTAGCGCTCCCCACCGCCGCCAATGTTGCGCTCACACGCCGCTTGATGATGGAATTTCGCTGCGCATTTATTTTATGATTTTTTGCAAATTAAGGAAATTTATATTGAATGTAACGTAAATTTGGCACGCCAACAGCGGTCGCATTGATACCAGCGAGCCACAAAGCCAGTCAGCCGGCCAGCGCAACTCAATCCATTTCTCTATACGTCCGTTGTCGCGCTGACGGTGACAGTTGATCCGCCGCGTCCATTAAATGCCAATCCGCACACCCATACCACAGTTTCACCGCGCGCATCGTATTTTTAATGAGCGCATTTATAGGATGTCTCTGCGTGTTTTATTTTTTTTCTGCTTGTTGTTGCGCTTCTTCCTGCCGCTGCTTGTCAGGCGCTGGTTGGCTATGGCTGGCCGCAGTTGGCCCGTGATCCCAAATTATTGGCGTTGTTATTAAATTAATGCAATCGATTTGCATTTTTATTCATGCCGGTAATTTACGCTGAATAATTTATTGCGCATGCGCTTCCCTTTACATCATACCGCACCGCCGCGTCGCACATAGCATTGACTTAAATATAGCGCGCCTGTTGCAGTTTGCATGCCATCCACCAGCCGCGCGACGCACTCATCGACCGCTTGATGAAGCTGACTTGACGCGCGCTGTCGCTGCTGCATGTCGCTCGCATTCATGTGGTCACTCTGACTGGCTGGCTCACTCACTTGCTGGTTGATTGTCCATTGTCAGCTTTCGTTTGGCCATTATTTTGCATCTTCCGCGCGGCATTTGTCAAGCGCTGTCCATTTCTGCATTTCACTGGCAATTCGATATTTTTATTATTTCGTCTTTTTTCGGTTGGCTGTTAATATCATTCACTCGTTGTCATTGTCATAAATGTTTGCTGTTGTAGTGGCGCAGCGCTCATCTGCTTTATGAATATTATATTTTTATATAAAAATGTCGTAAAACTCTTGACGTCCATCAGCATGCAGATATTTTCGCCTGCAAACGCTTGCATCAGCAGCAAACAGCCGCAGCATCAACAGCCGTATCGTCAACAACCTCATCATCAACCTCTTCATCATGCGGCGCATCATCATCATGTTCATCATATTCAACATCTTTCCCAGCAACGCCGCCCTCCGGATCATTTTTTATGACCCGAACTCAAATGCATTTGCCGGTATGTGTCAGTTTATTTGTCGTTTGCGCTTGCGCGTAAAATACCGTTCTTTATGGCGCTTGATTAATAATTTACTTCGTTGACATTTTTCGTTAATGACCCGCGGAATTGTTGCAGCAAAACACACAAAAACATTGCTGCTCTTCACTTGCCATCTTAATTATGGGCGCACTGCAAACAAATAATTAAATTTTAAATTTGTGCCGAAGCTGACGTTTAAGCGCATATTTGCTGCGCTGCTTGGAAAGTGTGAAAAGAATTTAAGCTTAATTTAGCATCTCAATTTTTCTTGCTTTCTTTGCTGTCTGCCTAAAAGAGATACGGGCATAATTTAGCACTCCTTTGATGGCGAATGCTTTGATTGGTTAAATAAATGTCTGAAATGCATAAGAGATGAGTTAATTATCACATCATTATTATTTATAGCATCTCTAGAAAAATGAATATTTCAACAGATAAACATGAAAAAATAACATTTTTGAGGTTAGATTTCCAAAAACTTAATGAACCACTGAATGTTGATACGACAAAAGTTTTTTTGACTGCTGTTGAAAATTGAAATAACGGGTTCATCCAATTCGGCCCAAAAAATATGGGGTTATCTTTGAACGGTAGGGATTCCCATTCACAGAAACTTGTCGGTCTTGATCATCGCAGATGAAGAACGCCAAATAACGCCGACGGCCACACCAAACCGTAATTTTTTTGGAATGAAATGGTGACTAATGGAGTACATGTGGATTGTTGCCTGACCAATAATTCATATTTTGCTTATGGACGAAGCCATTCAGCCAACAAATAGCCACATCGCTGAAGACAATTTTTCGATGATAATCCGAATAATTTTTAAGCTGTTGCTCAGCCCAATCCACGAACATACAACTATTCTGGTGGTCAAGTGGCTTCAGTTCTTGCGTCAATTTGATTTGGTAAGGATGTAGGCCAAGATTTTTTCGCAAAATTCGCCACAACGACGTCACAGAGATGCCCAACGCTTGAGAACGGCGTGTAAGAGACTGATTTGAATCTTCCTCATTCATGTTCACTGACACGGGAACAGTTTGTACTGTGTGTGTGAATTTTTCCACTAGACGCTCAATTGTTAATCTGACAGGATGATTATGACGACCATAAATTAGACGTGGGAATTTTAATAATTTCGGCTCGTTGTTGGATCGTATATCTTTCCATGATGAAATTGCAAACCTTAGAGAAGAGAAATGGCAAAATAACGGGGAATGAAGCCGGATGTTTGGAAAGCCTAATAATAGGTATATAGTAGTTAGGGGAAGTTATGACTCGATTTTAACCAGACGCACAGAGAAACATTATTAGAAGATTCCATTCGAATTTATCTGAGAGATTTAGTGATCTTTTCGGTAAAAAAACTGAAAACTTATGTTCGATGTCTGGGGTCTTGAAAAGTGATATTCCGATTTCGATTTCGTATTGTAATATTCCCAAGAGCAGATATTGTCTTGCACCTATACCAAAAAAGTGTACCGCAATATGTATATTATATTTTTATTACTCTGAAGATTGTCCCAGAGTCTACTCAGATCAGTACTCGTTTTCCTTGCAGTCTATAAGATCAACAATTTGAGAAGCTTCGTTAGTGTTCAAATTTTCGACAGATTTAAGTAAAAATTACCCGATGATAAGCAAAACTGTAATAATTTTTTCTAAGTGATCTAGTTCTGAGAAATACAAAATGGATTATCCAT
This sequence comes from Zeugodacus tau, assembly GCA_031772095.1. Taxonomy (NCBI): domain Eukaryota; kingdom Metazoa; phylum Arthropoda; class Insecta; order Diptera; family Tephritidae; genus Zeugodacus; species Zeugodacus tau. The sequence goes on along the minus strand of CM062651.1, from coordinate 13,928,904 downwards.
ATATTCTCATTGGAATTTTTCAATATTTCGTCAATGAACTGTACATTTCTAGCTTTTGCATGATTTTACTAACAGTAAGAGGAAGAATTGGCTGAAGAATTCTGTAAATATTTAAATAACTTCGTTAAAATGGTAATCAATGCAAAATTTGGAACAATTATTCTAAAAAATTAAAAATTTTCCATGTACAAGTGTCTTCTCTAGATTCATATTATCCAAAACTATTATCTACCTTCCTTATAAGACCATTTTCACCTTTTCCATTGAAACATTTTTTCTTCTCCATAGTCGCCATATGCTGCGTTGAATAATTTCATCAAAATTTTCTGATTATCTCCAGATTTGATTTCTATAAGAATAAAAATCCAAGTGATATGGATTCCATATAAAAACAACATATTCCAGCTAAGATCTAAGTAGAGCCGAAACCAAAATTTTACGAAAAGTTATCAACTGTTAATGGTCGAGATAAAATTTTTTAAACTTGTCAAGAACAAGAAAGCAATCGGCTGTTTCACATGAAAGAATTTAGAAATGAAGTAGCTCTTGATTTTCAAAAAAAAAAAATATTTTCGTGCCAATATAATGGCAGAAACACTCAGCTTTACGCTTTTGTCACAAAGACATATTTATGAGTTCCGTATACGTGAAACATTTGAAGCAGTCTTTATTTGTTCTCATCCAAAACTTCTCAAGATGTCTCACTTGAGTGCTGCAAAATTCTTAAAAAGTCAAAGACGTTTGTCCAGCAATGGAACCAATCCTTTTTGGTGCGCAAAAATGTGGACGACATTGAATCACGGCAACATTTTCAAAGCAATCTCATAAAAGGTCAATTTGGTTATAAGGAGCATTTTCGAATACAATACCTTTATCTTTCAGTGACTTTAGCCGATTGCTTTCTTGTTAAACTTGCTAGATATAGATTCCGCACAAGCATGTTCGTTTTTTTGTTAGTTTTACAAGCCCTTACTTTGAAAACTTTAATGTTTTCAAATGAGTTTCCATTTTTAGAGCAACACAGTTTGTAACCCTGGACAAAGTTTCCCAAATTAGAACCAAACTATGTACTTTAGTAAATAAGCCGTCCCTTAGATTTTTAGGTCTTTCCGATTGTTGAAGATATTTTTGAACTGAAATTCTTGGTCACAGGGAAGCAGGGTATGAATTTGCTAAAGTTTTTAGAATAGTTGTTAAGACACTGAAGTTCAGGATACAGGTTTCCGGCGTAGAATTTTAAAGCTTTCCGGCTCTTAACAATATTTTCCAACTCATTTCTTGCTGAAAAGTGAAGACTTTACTAAACTTTTAGAACGTTTGTTATCTACTTTAGCTTCGGGTAACCGTAAATAAGACCCTTTTTAGGATTCCATCGTATCTAAGTGGCATAACGGTTCATATTACTGCCACAAAAGACAAAGATTCACCACCATTTATTGCTTATTTATCTCTAATCGATGTAAGTTCATCTAAATTCTTCAGCTATTTTATGCATCAATATTGGATTATCAAACCCACACGATTACACTCAAACCCTTTAGGCAACTCATAACTGTTGTCATTCCACTTTAACTCCATTTCATATAACTGTTAGTACGTTTTTTCATTGACTCACGTGCCACATACGACAGTGCTGGCAAATTGACTAACTCTTAACTGGCGGCGACCACACACACCTAAAACAAGTACAAAAGAAACAGTAAACCAAACAATCACGCGTGTTATTAGTTAGTACTCGAGTGCAGTCACTCACACACATACCAAAGCTGGCAGTTAGCGCGGCATTCTTCAGTGTTTTACGAACTGTCCAAAATGAAGTTTATTACGTCTGTACACCGCAAAATGTTGCGACGCATGAGTGAGCGGAAGTGAAATGGAGATTGTTACAGTACAGCGCATGGAGTCATCATGGCGTTGGTGGTGCCCGTGAAGACACTTGTAAGCGGAATTAGAAGTGTCATTCCGGCCATATGTGACACAACGGTATTGTGGCGGCGCGCTGCTAAACAGTATGTGTGTTAGTTGGAGGGAGGTGAGAAGATACTCTACCGCGTCTATGGCAGCGCGACGCGTGTCCTGCGCGCAATCCGCACACATGAACGATGTTTCTATTTCCACCGAGCACTTGTGTTATTGGAGGATGGAGTCATATGTAGAAGTTCACGTAAGTGAGGAAAGTTTCTGACTGCCATTCACTTGGGAGTGGCCAGGAACGATTATTTTACATGTGGCTCAAGCAGCTCACAACTTCCGGTCTTAGACCAAGTATCCTCTGGGTAGCCAACAGACATCCGTCTGGAAGCGAGCTAAAGTGAGAAGGCGAATCCCGCTTATGCGGTTGTGCGTTGGGCTTGGGACCCACCACATAAAAACGAATAACCAGTGAATAAGAAACACAGGGGATGAGAAACCCCCCTTTTGATGACGACCACGGCAAACGTATAAAGGACTATGATTTAAGGGCATGCACCTGGAATGTCCGGACCCTTAATTGGGAAGGTGCCTCTGCCCAGCTGGTTGATGTCCTCGTAAGAGTAAAGGCTGACATCACCGCAATCCAAGAAATGCGATGGACGGGACAAGGACGGAAGAAGGTGGGTCCTTGTGACATCTACTACAGCGGCCATATAAAGGAGCGCAAATTCGGTGTGGGATTCGTGGTGGGAGAGAGACTCCGTCGTCGAGTCCTGGCATTCACTCCGGTGGATGAACGTCTAGCCACAATCCGCATCAAAGCGAGGTTCTTCAACATATCGCTGATTTGCGCCCACGCCCCGACGGAAGAGAAGGACGAAGTGATCAAAGATACCTTCTATGAGCGCCTAGAACGTACCTATGAGCGCTGCCCCCGCCACGATGTCAAAATCGTGCTTGGCGATTTCAACGCTAGGGTGGGTAAAGAAGGTGTCTTTGGCACAACAGTCGGAAAATTCAGCCTTCATGACGAAACATCACCAAACGGTCTGAGGCTGATCGACTTCGCCGGGGCCCGAAATATGGTCATCTGTAGTACTAGATTCCAGCATAAGAAAATCCATCAAGCTACATGGCTGTCCCCGGATCGAATCACTCGCAACCAGATCGATCATGTTGTGATAGATGGACGACATGAATCCAGTGTTTTTGATGTGCGTACGCTTCGTGGTCCCAACATCGACTCGGACCACTATCTTGTAGCAGCTAAGATACGCACCCGCCTCTGTGTAGAAAAGCGCACACGTCAACAAACACAAGGAAGGTTCGACATCGAGAAGCTGCAATCACAACCGACAGCCGAACGATTTTCTACTCGACTTGCACTCCTGCTCTCTGAGAGCACTCATCAGCATCTTGGTATAAGGGAGCTGTGGGACGGCATATCAAACTCCTTACGTACAGCTGCAACCGAAACCATTGGCTTTCGGAAAAGCCCAAAAAACAGCTGGTATGATGAGGATTGTCGTCTCGCAGTGGAGAGAAAACAGACTGCCTACCTCGCAATGTTGCGATCGACCGCAACACGAGCGGGATGGGAAAGATACCGAGAGCTGAAGAAGGAAGCGAGACGCATTTGCAGAAAAAGAAAGAAAGAGGCCGAAATGCGTGAGTATGACGAGCTTGACAAGCTGGCCGACAGGGGTAATGCTCGAAAATTTTACGAAAAGATCCGGCGACTAACTGAAGGTTTCAAGACCGGAGCACACTCCTGTAGGACCCCCAGCGGTGATCTAGTGGTTGATGACCAGAGTATACTGTGTTTGTGGAGGGAACACTTCTCCAGCCTGCTGAATGGCAGTGAAAGTACAACACCAGGAGATGGCGAACCCGATTCCCCAATCGACGACGATGGAACAGATGTTCCATTGCCCGACCGTGAAGAAATTAGAATAGCAATTACCCGCTTGAAGAACAACAAGGCGGCGGGGGCCGATGGATTGCCGGCCGAGCTATTCAAATACGGCGGTGAAGAGCTGATAAGGTGCATGCATCAGCTTCTTTGCGAAATATGGTCGGAAGAAAGCATGCCCGATGATTGGAATCTCAGTGTACTCTGCCCAATCCACAAAAAGGGAGACCCCACAATCTGCGCCAACTATCGTGGGATAAGCCTCCTTAACATCGCTTATAAGGTTCTATCGAGCGTACTGTGTGAAAGACTAAAGCCCACCGTCAACAAACTGATTGGACCTTATCAGTGTGGCTTTAGACCAGGAAAATCAACAACTGGCCAGATATTCACCAAATTTTGGAGAATACCCGTGAAAATAGGATCGACACACACGATCTATTTTTCGACTTTAAAGCTGCTTTCGACAGCTCGAATGCCTTTAAGCCGCGATGTCTGAATTTGGTATCCCCGCAAAACTAATACGGCTGTGTAAGCTGACGTTGAGCAACACCAAAAGCTCTGTCAGGATCGGGAAGGACCTCTCCGAGCCGTTCGATACCAAACGAGGTTTCAGACAAGGTGACTCACTATCGTGCGACTTCTTTAACCTGATGCTGGAAAAAATTATAGGAGCTGCAGAGCTAAACAGAGAGGGTACCATCTTTTACAAGAGTGTACAGCTCCTGGCGTACGCCGATGATATCGATATCATTGGAAACAACACCCGCGCCGTTAGTTCTGCTTTTTCCAGCCTGGATAAGGAAGCGAAGCGAATGGGTCTGGTGGTGAACGAGGACAAGACGAAATATCTCCTGTCATCAAACAAACAGTCAGCGCATTCGCGTCTTGGCTCCCACGTCACTGTTGACAGTCATAACTTTGAAGTTGTAGATAATTTCGTATACCTAGGAACCAACATTAACACCGATAATAATGTCAGCCTTGAAATCCAACGCAGAATCACTCTTGCCAACAGGTGCTACTATGGACTGAGTAGGCAATTGAAAAGTAAAGTCCTCTCTCGACGAACAAAAACTAAACTCTACAAGTCCCTCATCATTCCCGTCCTACTTTATGGTGCAGAAGCGTGGACGATGTCAACATCCGATGAGACGGCACTAGGAGTTTTCGAGAGAAAGGTTTTGCGGAAGATTTACGGTCCCTTAAACATTGGCAACGGCGAATACCGCAGAAGATGGAATGATGAGCTGTATGTGTTGTTCGACGACATAGACATAGTCCAGCGAATAAAAAGACAGCGGCTACGCTGGCTGGGTCATGTTGTTCGAATGGATGAAAGTGCCCCAGCTCTGAAAGTTTTCGATGCAGTACCCGCTGGTGGAAGCCGAGGAAGAGGGAGACCTCCACTCCGGTGGAAGGACCAGGTGGAGAAGGACCTGTCTTCACTTGGTATTACCAATTGGCGCCAAAACGCCAAAAGGAGAGATGCGTGGCGCACTGTTGTGGACTCGGCTATAACCGCGTAAGCGGTTTCTACGCTAGTTAAGAAGAAGAAGACTTGTGTTATTGTGCTATGCTTGTTAATAATTGTACAAATGTGCGCGTGTATGTGCGCGCGCTAAGTGTATAAAGGCTGGATATGCGTTTGCCACAACGCACACCATAAAATGCCAAGAATTCATATGAAGTCGCGCATTGTCGTCGTCGCCGCGCTGAGGTTAAATGCTACGCTGACAACACTTACGCGTGCACAGGCATAAGTCTAGTTGTATAAATGTACTGTTTGCTTGTGTGTATGTGCGCGCGCGCTCTGTGCCCCTGTGAGTTGTGGCACGTTGCGCCACAGTAGTAAGAGCAAACAATTTCGCCATGATGCACAGCTGCCACATTGCTCAAAACAAACAAGCAGCGCCAACAAGATATGCGGCACTCATGAGTGAGCAGACTTGTTAGTCTCCAATGCGCGCGTCTGGGAGGAGGTGTTTGGCCGCGCCGTGTCTCCTACTCAGTGCCGCTGCAAGCGCGCCTTGGTGCGCCGTGACGGTTGATGCCTTACAGTTGCCGCTAATGGAAGGTCGGTCACATTGCTCATACGCAACGGTGTATGTGACAGTTATATGCAACAACAGCAACAAAAGGAGCAACAACAATTGCGGTCATGATGTTGGCAAAGGGCGCGCGACAATTGTCCTTGCACGTTTACACTTTTCCACTTTTCTAATTTGTTGTTGCTTTTGTTGTTGCTGTTGTTATTGTTGATGTTGTCATTGTCTCCACTGTTTTATGAGTGATAAACGTTGCTACGTTTGTTTAACAATTAACATTGCGTATGAAACACATTGCAGTTATTTATACGCAATGCCATGCGCGGGTGAGCTGAAAAGCGGGTGTTGGATGGCTGCGCGCTTGCGAGCATAAGAGGCAACAGTCTGCTGCTGTGTATGTGGAAGTGCGACGCGCTTGTTAAAACATATACTCACATGTATTTAAACAACATTTTTGCGCTGCTAATTAGTTGGCATGCGGCAAACACATACACACACAGACACAGAGAGATATGTGTTTGTCGCTCTAACAGTTAATGGTTGGGGTTAATGAATGTATTGTTGCTTGCATACAATTTGCTGCTTCTTTCACTCTGAATGTCTAGGTTGATGCTGCTATGGATGTTGTTGTTGTTGTTACCGGTTGCGTTGCTTTTGTTGTTGTTGCTGTTTGGTGATAAATGATAATGGCTTATTATGTACGCGCGCATGTGTGGCTGCAACACGACTTTTGTAATTGCTTTTAAATAGCAAATTTTCAGCAAATTTACGAGTATGCGCCGTCTGCTGTGCTGAAAATATATGTAAATTACAACAAATCTGTATACTTCACCTCCTTTACAACGGACATGCATCTTAATGGCTCAAAGAGTTGGCCAGCCAAGCGAAATTCAGATTATAAAACACTTTCGGTTTCATTGTAGCTTTCATAATTATACTCCTTGTGAATGGTTGATTGTGTGAAGAAGTTGCTTTCCTTGTTGGTGTCTTTTTAGATGTATATTTTAGCTGAGGAATGTAAGCACTGTTACTTAGTTGCTTGATAGGTGGTAAGATACTTGAATGTTAGATAGAGAGAGGAATTAAGAAGATTAAATATGGACTCTTGAGTAGAGTTTATTTTACTCGTTATTCGAAGGTACAATTGAAACTTCTTAAGAATGAACTACTTAACAAAAGCTCTTTTTTCAAAATAAGTTCATCTTTTATTAAGTTTTATCGAACTTTCAGGTGAGTTCTTCTTAGAAAAAAGCTTAGAAAAAACTAATAATTTTTGGAAAGCATATAGCTTGTAACTAACACCTTTTATTTGGCAATTATAAAATAGGCCCTACTCAATAAAGTTAATCGCCTATATTTGTAAACATATATGACATCGGAACATTAAAGGTGTTGGCGTATTTTCGCAACATGTTGCACCGAGTACAATAGTTTTGTTCACATAAAGAGTTAAAAACAGTGTTAAATATACCAAACCGATCACGATGACAAATATAGTTTAACCATTACCACGCCCACAAAATAATATTAATAGAAAAGCTATAAAGTGCTATAACTAAACTATCAAGGAGTCTATTAGAGTCTAAATTGTACAGCGGTTCATACTAGGGTATATTTTAGTAGATCTTTTTTTTGAAAAGTGATCGTGTCACCATTCTCTAATATGATTTTTATATACATATATCTCACAAAATACCAAAACTATATATACCAAACTTACTGGGCACATTTTCCTAAAGTACCCAAACATAAACCTTGGAAATAGGAGAAAAGCAAACAAGAACCACTCGCAATCGCCATACAAAGGATACGTTAAGTTCTAATAAAAGTGCTTGAATTCGCTGGCGAAAAACGCGAGAAGCACTAAATTTGATAGAAAGGAAGGTCAGAAGGTATCTCAAAACTACTCGACCAACTTTTTCAATTCCAACTAAATTTGGTATATGCCAATCTTTTGCCACCCTAATATGACGAATGGAAAATGGGTAAAATCAGTTTAGGACCATGCCTACTTTACATATAACACACTTTTAGATTCCATTTGATACGCTCACTATAAAATATATAAATTATGCACTAATGAATATAGCGAAATAAAACAAAAAATTAAATTTATTAAATCAGACTATAACGCAGACCCAAATATCGAACATGGGGAACTCAGTGCCTGCATATATAGTTTTTTAACGAAAATATATATAAATCTTTCATATAATCTATAAAAAGACATCAAGAGCGAATCGTTTCCTTATAATATTGCGCCTCTATGCCAAAAATCGGTTCGTTATTTCCCATTCCATATACCTAATATTCGAATTTTCAATCTTCCTCTGAGCTTTATACCCTATATATCTCTTAATTATCGATTAGTATGTGAAATAACTTGATAAAATTTAGGAACGGATACTATTGGCTATAATCTATGTTTGTGCCGAAAATTAGTAAAATCGGTAGAGGAATTATCTTAGCACTCATAAACTATATATGATGATTTTCGTTATCTTAGTCGACTTTGTGCCGAATATATGGGTCAAAAAGTGTGGTATCTTAATGAAATTAAATTACACTCGAAATTAGTCTTTATAGTGTCTACCACAGATCCATCATTTCTGTGGGACTTCGCTAAAATAAAATATGTATGTTTCTTACCAAATTTTTCTCTAGTACGCAGACAAAAAGTACTTTGCCAACTATCAATATTTCCTTGTATTTATGGGTTAGTAATATAATAGAAATGAAAAAATGCGTTCAAAGGCCACCCCGTGGTTTCATTTCATTATACTATTATAAGAACAATATCTGTTATAAAAATCTCCATATATTTCCACTATTCACAAAGAATTTTCATCCTTCCTAAATATAGTTTATAGCATTATGACACTGAAACAATATATTAACTACTATTCATAACGAAAAATACAAAAAATTCTATCCTGTAAAGGTCAAGAGGTTAAATGAGATAATAACTATAAACTAGGTAAGGTTAGGTTAAAGGGTAGATCTCCGCAAATGCAGAGGATCTGTCCATTGTGACACCCGTACAAACTCCTAACGATCACTAAGATCCTTATGTTGCGACCTTAGCGCTTGGACTCAATAATAAAGTTCTTAAGGGGGGGGGGGTATGGGATAAAATTTTTTAAAAAATAATTTTTTTTATTTGTTAAATCGAATGTACAACTATTGAAGAATGTTGTCTCAAAATTTCAGCTCATTCGGAGAAAGATGGAAGTCACCACCGGCCCAAGTGCTCACGAATATGTGAAAAGATTTGACGAATCCCAAAACTTTGAACGCGTTTTTCTCGAAACGCCTTTTCTGAAGTCGGGGTCCACGATAACTCAAAAAGTTATGCACCGATCGTATTGAAATTTTGCACACTTGTGCAACATAGAATTGACTTCCAGCCAACGGTCCCATTTTATTTATTTTTTGCTCCTATTCGATTTTACAGCCACAAAGTGGCGCATTTTTAGGGCTAAAAACGTACTTTTTACCTTCACCGACCGTTGAAAAAATGAAAAAAAAAATTTTATTTTAAAAGGGCACCGTTGGCTGGGAGATATACTTCTAAAGAACTAATTTTTTTTTATCCCATGTGTTTCAGATGATTCTACGATCTTATATCCGGGACACCGCAATGTGCGGAATTCCGTTGAGTGCCTACTTCAAGTGGCTGCAACTTCGTTGATTTTCGACATTTTGTAAAACTGATTTTTTGTAAAACATATTTGAAATGTCACTGAATAATATGATAATAAAACTATTCAAAAGTATTCAGTAGTTTTCTAAAAAAAAAATCTTCAAAAACGCTTTTTTTTTGGCCCGTTATCCCATACCCCCCCTTAAGTCGGCTAATATCGAAAAAATGGCTACCGAGGTGGTTTATCCTAAGTCTGGCGAATACTGGACATTGAAGGAGGAAGTGCTTGGACGATTCCTCTTCGCCTTCCTCCAAACAGCTTTGTCAACTAGCGTCTGACATGATCCCTAGCCTCACCGCGTGTGTGCCTATTGGGCAATGACCAGAAGCACTCCAATGATCGCAGAGAGGCCTTTCTGAGCGACAGTAGCTGCATAGTGTTTTCGATCCACAGTGGGCCAAAAGGACCTCGCTACTGTGTAGGTGCAGGTTGTTCTCCAGCGCTTGGCGAGCTCACTCAAAGACAGTGTGTCCAACTCTCTGGAGCAAGTGGACCACGGACTGCCCACACGTTTCCACTCCGGCGCCAATATTGCTAGGGTACCCTCTCTTGGTACTATAAACTAAATTATCCAAAATATTTTTTTCAACAATTTTTCTCCAATATTGTAGACCTATATTCAACCGTCGATAAAGTGTTTAGTAAGTCTGAGGTCTGTAGTTCAAGATTTTTGTTGTTCTGAACTTGATTCGTTGCCAGCCTTTTAAGCTGTTCATTCAAAATTCTCCTCATTATCAGAAAGATAGATGCTAGAGAACATACATCTTTATCTCTCCCATTATCTCTGTTTATTACAGATCCCAGTTGGGAGTAGAATTCAAGGATGTAAGAAATGTATTTAAATTATAAAATTTTTTATCTATAAACTTTTGGTTAACAAATTCTTTTGGATTTTTTCGGAGTGATAAGTGTTTTTCTACACTGTACGGAAATAATTCCAGATATTATAGGGATCAACGATTTCACACAAGTGCTCTGCACATAAATATTAAAATAATCGCTAGTGCATATTTCATTGATTACTCCTCCTTTTATAATGTAATTGTGAGATTAACCTAACTGTTTTGGAGACACTATATCAAGTGAGGCTTTCACCAATATCACATTTTTTAACCATCAATAGTATACACTGTTTATTTAAACTTACGAGAATATAAATAACTGCACATGTCGACATTGGTTAAATCACACATTTGACCAGACAAACCAACACTAGAAATGGGGAGAAAAAATATTTCATTTGAATTTAACGAATCATAATGGTTTTTAATCCTATTCGCTCTTTCGACTGGTCGATTGGTTGGCAATTGCGCGAAATTGAGTGGCCTTCTGCGTCAATTCGAATATTTTGTCGAATTCTGGTGTTGGCAATTAAAAAATCCTGAATTGTGACTGTGCCACATGTTGTATCAACGCCGCCACTCGTACTCGACACAAATAAAATCGGATGACCCCAACTTTGTTGGGTGGCCATTACTAGGGTTACTTGATGTGTTGTGAGTTCGGGTATACAAATGTTGCCTACATTTCGGCGCGAATATAAAAATGAAGTGTCATTTTTGGCTAAGCGATATTTGTTAAAAGTAGAAAGAGTTTTTTTTATTAATGAATGATTCAGAATAAGATTCAAACAACTTCAGAAACTACCTGGAAGGATTTCATCAATTAAAACTACAAAAAAGGGAATCGATTGCATTGTAATTGAAAATATGGAAGAACCAGGATGGTCAAAATGCAGTTTAGGGTCAAAAACTATATCCAATGAACACTCAATCAGAACACTTATTCAGCTCCCAATCTTTTCTCCTGAGAACAATGTATAACTTCTCTGTATAAGTAAACACTGATATTACTGGATCACAGAGAGGAAATAATTATACTGCTAAGGTGTAACTTAGACAGAAAGAATTGTCATGGTCTGGCAGTGGAGACAGATACAGTTGTCGATGAAATAATCAGATCCCCATGGAACTTGCGCCTAAATAAGTAAAGCTCTTTGATACTAGTTGGATAGGAAGAGTCTGAGACCTTAAGACCTTCGATGGATATGACAAATCTTAAAGAAAGCTTCAAAATTGTATTTCAGGTGACAACTAATTTCCAGTTTTTTCTATAAACTCTAATTTAAGTTTCTAAATGGAGCCTGTTATTAAATAAACTTCATAACTGAATCTGAGCCCCCGATAAAGTGCGATGAGATTTGTATTCCAGTACTCGGCAATGATAATTTTGAATAATAAAAACACAGATAAAGAATAATTAATCTGCAGTTACCGATCATTAATCCAACTATTTCATCTAAAAACAAGTCAAGGAGTTCTAGAATTGTTTGAGCTAATGTTTTCTTAAAAGATAACAGATACTTAAAAGATGATCTATCGTTATGTAGACTAATTCATTTTATTTAAGAATTCAGTTTAACAGACCATTTCAAATCCCTAAACATATATGGAGCAGAGAATCCCAATTGTATTCTTCCTTTTATTTTGATCTTTTGCTATACTCTTGATTTGACTCTAACTTTTTTGTGATTCAGATACTACGATGTCCAAATCTTCTCCAGATTAGAGCGGGTCGTCCTTTCCATCGGATGCCATGTATATTAAAGTCGATAGATTTCCGGGTAATTGTATCTGGATCTCGTCTCAGAACATGCCAGAGCCAACCACACTCTCTTTTGAGAATTTTGAGCCACAGGGATGTTTGGTTTAAACGTGATTATAAGTCCAAGTTTCGAACTGATTAAATTCGGCGTATTGGAACCCGATTGGAACTTGATGTTTCTTAACCATTGTTTCGACGTGATCTGGAATAAATCTTAAGTGATGAATAATAGAAGCTCGGATAACGGTAATAGGCGATCCGGACCATAAAATATTAGGTTGACCAATATCTCCTTTCCGCCTTCTTGTCTTTTAAATTTCGAGGCTAAATATAAAGCGTTACAGAGCTCGTATCTGGCAACACTATAATACATATTTGAAAGGTCTTGACATAACATACAAATCGACGCTATGCATGACTAGTTTGGATATTACGTTCAACAGTTATAGACGTGTAAACATGGAGTCCACTAACGCCGAAATTCGTGCTATTTTAAAGTTTTCCTTCGTTGAAGGCAAAACCTCTAGAGAAACGTTCCGTGAGATTAATGGTGTTTTGGGGGATGGTACTCTATCACTTCGAACTGTGGAAGAATGGTTTCGACGATGCAGAGCGGGGGAAAACGACACCATGGATAAGCCAGCCGGCGGAAGACCTCTAACGATGAATAACGATCACATCATGGAAAACATCGAGTTAGACCCGCATGTGGTATCTCGTGATATCACCCAGGAGATGGGAGTTAGTCACGAAACCATTTGAAACCATCTACAAAAGTTTGGATACACAAAAAATCTTGATGTTTGTGTGTCGCTTGATTTGACGCAAAAAAAACCTTCTGGATCGAATCAACGCCTGCGATATGCTGCTGAAACCGAACGAATTCGACCCATTTTTGAAGCGGATGGTGACTGGCGACAGAAAATGGACCACATACGACAATATCAAGCGAAAACGGTCGTGGTCGAAGGTCGGTGAATCGTCCCAAAGTGGTCAAGCCGGGATTGACGGCCAGGAAAGTTTTGCTGTGTGTTTGGTGGGATTGGAAGGGAATCATCCACTATGAGCTGCTCTTATATGGCCAGACAATTAATTCTACCATCTACTGCGAACAACTGGACCGTTTGAAGCAGGCGATCGACCAGAAGCGTCCAGAATTGACCAGGACAATGCCAGACCACACACTTCGTTGATGACTCCTCAGAAGCTAACGGAGCTCGGATGGGAGGTTTTATCGCATCCATCATTTAGTCCGGACATAGCGCCAAGTGATTACCAACTCTTCCTGCCCATTGCGAACGCCCTTGGTGGTGTAAAGTTGAACTCAAAAGAGGCTTATGAAAAATGGCTGTCCGAGTTCTTCGCAAATAGGGAGGTGGGCTTCTACGAGAGGGTACTGTGAAGTTGCCGTCTAGATGGAAACATATTATCGAACGAAACGTCGCATATTTGAACTAAATCCAATCACTGTAACACTTTTTAATGCATTGAATTGAATGAAGACCAAAAAAGCGGAGATATTTGCCAACCTAATATTTAGTGACCCTCGTATTCAGTGCATACAACTCAATTGTGGCGATTTTTCGACTTGTTGTTGTTTTGTACACAGCTATTGTTGTTGCATTTCTATTTGCATAACCACTTGGTGTTGGTGTTGTTGTTGTGCAGGATAAACTTCTAAATTTGCGCGGAAACGTCAGCAACCGCTGTTGTACAATTCACCACATACAATTGTTGTTGTTGTTTTTTTTCTATTTCTATGCACGCGTAAATATTTTTGCGGATTTTTTTGTTTTTGCAATAGAACAGCCACACCCTATGCAAATACGCGTGTGTGTGTGTGTAGGTGTTAGTGGTGGAGTTGGGCTGCAGCTGTGTAAATGTGTTGGTGTGTGCGCCACGGCTTGTGGTACTAAATTGGGTGATAACTCCTTTTTAATGGTCGCGGCGTTTTTGTTGTTGCTGCTGCTGAATTTTGTTTGTTGTATTTGTGTGTGTGTGTGTGTGTTTGTTGTTGTTGTCTTTGCGCAGTATATTCCAATTGGCGCGTCGCGTTGATGTCGCTTTGACGATGTTGTCGCTGCTGTTACTGTTCGCATTGTTGTTGTTGTTGCCGCATTGCCTCGTGTTATTCGCATTGCGATTATTGCCACAATGCGTTGCATGTACAGCGCTCGTTTGTGTGAATATATGTATACGGTTATCTCCCACACACATACATACACATACATTTATCAAGTGCGCTTGTATGCCCCAGCCGCCCACGCTGTTGCACTGTTGTTGGCTGCTGTGGCAGTTGCTGCTATTGCGCGCCGTCATACATATCTCATGGTCGTAAATGTTGCTGCTGTTGTTGTTGTTTGTTATTTTTACGCCGTTGTCGCTGTTGATGTTGATGACGATGCCGTCAGCGGGTGTCACAAATGCAAATAATGGTCGCAATTGTGTTTTTGCACTTTTGTTGCCACCACCACCAACACCCTGGCAGCGGCTCACATCAGCAGTAACAACAACAATTACAACAACCGTCATTGTTGCCAACCACCCACACACCCACTGGATCAATGCCACACAGGCACTGCCCGTACTCTTTGCAACCTTTAGACACTGTTGTTGTTGTTGTTTTTGTTTCTCACTGTATTGCATGCTTAGTTGTTCTTTTATTGCATTCAGCGTGTTTGCGCCATCATATCGTTTTTATTATTTAATTCCTATTTTGTGAAATAGAAATTGCCGTGACGATAGTCGCGAATTATGCGCATTGTCTGATAGCAGTTACCACGGGGCCCACAACGACTACAAACACACACACATACACATATATAAATATGAATATTCACTCGTTGCCACATCGGTTTGTGTGTGTGTGTGTGTGCACTTGTCGCGACAAGTGCGTCTGAATACCTTGTTCGACAACATACTTTAGGCCAAGTCGTACAGCGCTGTTATTATTGACAGTGGTGCGTTGTTGCGGGAGTTCTGCTTGCAATATACTTGGTGTATTTCAAAGGATATCGGAGAAGTACTAATTATACAATTTATTTGTTGGATATGTTTTGCATGCCTCTGCTGTGAGATACAGCTTATTTTAAATTAACTGTTTTATGACTTAACGACTGCTTGAAACATGACACATGTGGCTCCCCTGTCTTACATTTCGATATATTTATACTCTCGCAACAAATGTTGCTAAAGAGAGTATTATAGTTTTGTTCACATAACGGTTGTTTGTAACACCCAAAACTAAACGAGTTAGATATAGGGTTATATATACCAAAGTGATCAGGGTGAAGAGTGGAGTTCAAATCCGAATGTCTGTCTGTCCGTCCGTCCGTCCGTCCGTCTGTGCAAGCTGTAACTTGAGTAAAAATTAAGATATCTTGATGAAACTTGGCACACTTATTTCTTGGCACCATAGGAAGGTTGCTTTCGAAAATGAGCAAAATCGGACCACTGCCACGACCACAAAATGGCGAAAACCGAAAACACTTAAAGTGCCATAACTAAGCCATAAATAAAGCTATGGAAATAAAATTTGGTATGAAGGATCGCACTATGAAGGGGCATATTTGGATGTAATTTTTTTGGGGAAGTGGGCGTGGCCCCGCCCCCTACTAAGTTTTTTGTACATATCTCGCAAACCAATAGAGCTATATAAACCAAACTTTCTGCAATCGTCTTTTTTAGCCACTTCCTAATACAGTCCAAAAATGAAAGAAATCGGATAATAACCACGCCCACCTCCCATACAAAAGTTAGGTTGAAAATTACTAAAAGTGGGTTAACTCACTAACGAAAAACGTCAGAAACACTATATTTCGCATAAGAAATGGCTGATGAAAGCTGCACTCAGATTTTTTTACAAAATGGAAAATGGGCGTGGCTTCGCCCACTTATGGGTCAAAAACCATATCTCTGGAACTACTCGACCGATTTCAATGAAACTTGGTTTGTAACAGTTTCCTTACATCCCAATGATATGTTGTGAAAATAGGCCAAATCGCTTCACAACCACGCCTACTTCCTATATACCAGAACTTTGAAGACGATCTGAATCGGAAGATATCGGCGCAGAACTTTGCACAAATACTATGTTAATAGTGTGGCAGCCCCATTCTAAATAGGTTTTTAAGGCCCCATATATCCAACACGAGGACCTCGGTGCTTCTAACCAAATATTATGGTTTCCAACTTTCAATGGACTTTATACAATATATATGACGAATATGTGGGTCAAATTGTGTATTATATAATATAAATAAAGTTAAATAAATAAATTGCGAGAGTATAAAATGTTCGGTTACACCCGAACTTAGCCCTTCCTTACTTGTTTTTGTATTCATTTGTTTTAATATTTTTTTTTTATTTTACGTTTTAACGACTCACAACTTGGCAAAAATATCGTTTATTTACTAATTTAAATAAGTGGCAACTCTACCCCAAAAATTAATCCACGCGTCCACTTCCCAAAAATGTTCCACAAGGCTTCTTTGCGAAAGTAATTTTTGTTTTAACTATTTTTAAAGTTTTCATATTTTGGAAATGTGGCAACTCTATACAAAAATGTGTCTAAATTAAATCGCCGAATATTCTCAAAAAATCGTGCTTAAATGTCTTAATTTGTTACACATTTGATTTCGTTTTGCACAGTTCTACTATTTTTAAAGGTGGCAACCTTATGAAAAAATTAAAAATTTGCCGAAAGTTTTCCGCTTAGCATTTTGGCAGGAAATGCATTTTTTATTATTTTCCCAGTTTTTATATTTAAGAAATGTGGCAACTCTTCACCAAAAGCTGCCTAAATTAAATCAAAATTATATTTAATTGTATTTTACACAGTTTAACTATTTCTGACAAGTGGGAACTCTATGAAAAAAAATTAAAAACTTTCCGAAAATGTCAACAATACTCCATTGCGATAACACGCATTTTAAAATATTTGCCCAGTTTTAATATTTTCGATGGGTGGCAACTCTTCACCAAAATCTGTCTTAATATAAAATTCATAATGCTTTACGAAAGTCTTTCTTAAACGTCTTACTTTCACATACATTTATTTTTATGTTGCACTGCTTTACTATACATGACAGGTGGCAACTCTATAAAAAAAATCAAACTCTTCGAAAATGTTCGACCATAATTCTTGTGAAGGAATATATTTTTAAATATTTGCCAAATTTCAATATTTTAAATATGTGGCAACTCTGTTTCAACAAGTTCAAATATAGGTCAGTGAGTGAGCCTAACGCTGGACAACAACCAGCACCTGTGCAGTAGCGCTGTTTTTCTGGCCCGCTTTGGATCGGAAACAGTCCTTCCAGCTGCTATCAATACCAACACATGCGGTGAGGTTAGGGATCAAGCCAAAGCTTTGAGGGCGCGAAAAGCAAGCACTTTCTTCTTCAATGTCCAGCATTCTACAGCTCAAGGTTTAAACACCTCTGTAGGCACATCTTCGTCGAACCCTTCGCAGTAACTGGACTTTAGAACTTTATAATAGAGTCCAAGCGCTTTGTCGAATCATAAGGGTTTTGGTAATCCGTCAGGTGTCACAAAGGACAGTCGAAGCTGTCCAAGTGAGACTTACGGAAATCTACCCCCTTACCTAACCTAACCTATAATATCGGTACACTTTTCACTAGATATTTTTATACTCTCGCAACAAAAGTAGCTAAAGAGAGTATTATAGTTTTGTTCACATAACGGTTGTTTGTAACACCCAAAACTAAACGAGTTAGATATAGGGTTATATATACCAAAGTGATCTGGGTGAAGAGTGGAGTTCAATTCCAAATGTCTGGCTGTCCGTCCGTCCGTCTGTGCAAGCTGTAAATTGAGTAAAAATTAAGATATCTTGATGAAACTTGGCACACTTATTTCTTGGCACCATAGGAAGGTTGCTTAGAGCAAAATCGGACCACTGCCACGCCCACAAAATGGCGAAAACCGAAAACACATAAAGTGCCATAACTAAGCCATAAATAAAGCTATGGCAATAAAATTTGATATGAAGGATCGTACTATTAAGGGGCATATTTGGATGTAATTTTTTTGGGGAAGTGGGCGTGGCCAGCCCCCTACTAAGTTTTTTGTACATATCTCGCAAACCAATAGAGCTATATAAACCAAAATTTCTGCAGTCGTTTTTTTAGCCACTTCCTCATACAATCCAAAAATGAAAGAAATCGGATAATAACCACGCCCACCTCCCATACAAAAGTTAGGTTGAAAATTACTAAAAGTGGGTTAACTCACTAACGAAAAACGTCAGAAACACTAAACATCACATAAGAATTGGCAGATGGAAGCTGCACTCAGATTTTTTTACAAAATGGAAAATGGGCGTGGCGTCGCCCACTTTTGGGTCAAAAACCATATCTCAGGAACTACTCGACCGATTTCAATGAAACTTGGTTTGTAATAGTTTCCTTACATCTCAATGATATGTTGTTAAAATAGTCCAAATCGCTTCACAACCACGCCTACTTCCTATATACCAGAACTTTGAAGACGATCTGATTCGTTAACTTTACAATATATAAAGTTAGCACTAGTGAAGATATCGGGGCAGAGCTTTGCACAAATACTATGTTTATAGTGTGGCAGCCCCTTTCTAATCGCCAAAATCGGACCATAGGTTTTCAAGGCCCCATATATCGAACGTGAGGACCTCGGTGCTTCTAACCTCATATTAGGGTTTCCAACTTTCAATGGACTTTATACAATATATATGACGAATATGTGGGTCAAATTGTGTATTATATAATATTAAATAAATAAATTGCGAGAGTATAAAATGTTCGGTTACACCCGAACTTAGCCCTTCCTTACTTGTTAATATTCTTTTTTCTAGTATTTCGTTCCCTTTTATTTTTTTCGAAAGGTGGCAACTCTATTGCAAAATATGTATCGCGTAATAAAATGCTTTTCCCAAAGTAGTAATTATATCTGCATTGTTGAAATATGGCCAATTGAATGTATTGCCTCTCTTTTCAATGATTTTGGTTTCGAAATCTGAATCCCAACCTTCCCTTAAATTCAAGCTTCTTTAAATGCCTATGTGAATACTGACACTCTACAGAATCTCAAAAGAAGACCTTTCAAAGGCTTCTAGATTTCGGGCTTCCATATGACGTCCGGCCCAGAACCTTTTGCTCGGTAACAAGACTTTTTGAGATGAACAAAATACTCATTTTTGCTATCGGAATCTCGGGGTCACCCTAAAAACCCGGAAAGGGACTGGTTTAACCTACTAGGGATCGCAGTTTAACAGAGCTCAAGGAGATTGATCCCTACCTTTCTTTTCTCTCGATACATTTGAAGTTAGGAAGCATTCTAAAGATATTGAAGCAAAACTCATATCTTGGATTCAGATCACCTGGTTGTTTCATTGTATGAGAAAGGTATCACAATCATATTGATAAGTCAACATTTTAGAGATTTATGTTATATTTAACTTCATTTATCGACTACTAAGTCATTATCATATGCATTTCATTATCTTTTTGAGATAAAAACCGAAATCCATTCAAGATTTCGAAATGAAAAATATTGTTACTCTGCTACGAACTCAGCAACTATAACTTAACGCAGCATAATTTTCCACTCAATGAGTGCTTTATCGACGCGTAATTTCTTTTTTTTCACATTTATTTATGTGTTTCGGTCCACCACATTGCCGCGCCTACTGCATTTGTAACGATTGTCGAGTGCCACAATGTGCTGCTAATTGCGCATAGATTGTCAGATGTGTGAACGATAATCAGCAATGCCAATAGCAACGTCATATCGGCGACAGTGATCGCTACGAAATAATCTCTTCACTGCCGCGCGCGACAACACAATAAAAGCGACGGTAACAAATGTGCTGCTGTCATGAAGTTTCGCACAACTAGGCGCGCGCATCAGCGCTGCTGCGCCGCATGGCAATGTGGTGCGACAACTCTATTCGCGCCGACCAACAGCGCGTTGCGCGCGTCGCTAACGGACGTCGTTGATGAAGCGCTCCCACTGCAAAAGGCGAACGCAATGATTTTGATCGCGCTTATTTATTTCAAATTGACTCATTTGGCAATATTAATAATTTAAGGCGCGCGCGCACAGACGCAAACGCAACAAGCGCGCACGCATACCCACTCGCATTGGTGTGTGTGTGTGCATGTATTGCGACTAAAAGCCACATTAATTGTGTGCACTTTTGTTTCACCCTTTAAATCGTAACTCTCGCGGCGGCGCAATGGCCAAAGTCTAGACACAGAGTGTGTGTGTCATCTTGTTGGCGCGCGGCATGAATGAAAGCTCGAACGCGCGCGTGCGACAATAGCAATAATCAAATAGTACGCTGACCACAATCGCTCCACCAGCTGAAGTGCATGAGTACCGATGTTGTTCAACTGTGCCATCTCCACTGGGAAAGACGCGCAACGCGACTGACTGGTCTTTCTGTTGCCAGCGCGCAATAGTCATAAGTTGTTGTGAAAATGTTGCACATTGTACCTGCTGAGATTTGTGTGCGCATGCACATCATTTCTCTGCGCGCCGCGCGCACATCCTAGTTGTAGCCCAAGTAAAGGCAGTGATCGGCGACCGCCGCTTGTAACTCAGAAATCATTAAATAAGGAATGCGCGATACTTTATGATTTTGCGCGTCGCCGCACAAATATACGAGTGGGCAGTCGGGCTAGTTGATTTCAACGCGGAATTACAGCGACTTGCAATAAATGCACGTTGTGAAACGCGTTGGCTATCAAAAGCGCGCCAGCCTTGCCATAGCCAATAGGGAGACAGGAGCGTTGAAATGCGGTGTGCCTAAATTATGGTTAACGATTTGTGCTGTTAATATGCCTCGTAATTTGTTGTTTTCCTACAATTTTTAACGTTTTCATTTCGCCGGCGCGTTGACGAAGTGCCGCTGTCATGCGATGCGCGTAAATCAACGGCACGAATATGCGGAGCTCCAGTTTTGCGAGAGAAAAGAGAGGGGAAGTTATTTGATTATTGAAAATTAAGTTAACGTGCACGATTCGGCGATTGAATATGAAAGAAATATATAAAAAGCGATATCTAATGTTAATGATGTCATACTAGCGTTCTAACAGACATATCTAGACACCTCAAAATCTTCTTAAATCCTTTCTAATACAAATTTCCTCAAAGGTTTAGCTAAAAATGTGAAAGTTAGTTCGAATATCGAAAGGATCTTGAAACTTACCTCAAAGAATAAACCACTTTTAATCAACTTGTCAGGATCTTGAAATTTCTCTGTATATAAACGTATATAACGGGTGGTCAAAGTAGAGGTACTTTCTTCAATAGGCTTTATTGACAGATAACGCGTGAGTCGTGTCACGTTATGTTTCTTCAGTCTTGTATGGCATTGTTCAACTTTTTTACGAAAATGCACGTTCGTTCGTTTCTTTCATTTTGTGGTCAACATAATCGGTCGACCGAGCATACTATTCGTAACACCCTCACCCATCTTGAAACCCAGCATTTGGATAATATTCGACCGCAAAGAGCAGATCCAGCACGCAGTGAAGAAAATATAGCAGCTGTAATTGCGAGTATGACGAAGACAGTGGAGAGTCGATTCGGCGCCGCATTCGTAGCAACTCGGACTGACGTATGGAACGACTTGGAGCATTTTTCGTCGAAATCTTGAATTGAAAGGGTATAAAATACAGCTTGTACAAGAATTGAAGCCGCTTGACCTTCCCAAGCGACATCGCTTCGCTCTATGGGCTGTTGAAAAGTTCCAAAAATATCCGACGTTTTCGAGCCAGATTCTGTTCAGCGATGAGGCCCATTTCTGGCTCAATGGGCCAACGGTTTGGTGTGGTTTGTGGGCCGGGGGAATCATCGACCCATATTTCTTAAAAAATGTAACCGTCAATGACGGCCGTTATCGCACCATGATAACCGACGCCTGAAATTGAAGCCCGTGATCTCGGCGACATTTGGTTTCAATAAGACGGTGCCACTCCCAAACATGGCATCAATCAATGGACTTATTGAGAGAACACTTCGGTGAGCAGATAATTTCGGTCGTATGATATCACACCGTTAGAGTTTTTCTTGTGGGAATATGTAAAGTTTAAAGTTAAAAAGTAGGAAATCTCGAAATGGATCACTCTTTATAATCTGAAACCTCCTAAATTCCCATTTCCATTACAATTTCTTTAACATATTTATACCACATTCACAGTTAACGATTTTAATGGACTTTAGAACTATTCTAGGTGTTCCTAGGGCTATAGTATCCTTGTTCTCTCAAAGATGAAGCACTTATATATCGAAGAATATTTTATTTGACAACGTTTGGTGTAGACTATTCGAGCCAAATCTTTCTATCTATCTTCCATTTCAACCATTTCGAACTATTTGACTAACTCTTGTATATGAAACAGCGCTACCCTGGACCTAGAGCATTGGAATATTGTTCTGTAACTCCGCTTATGCCAAACAGTTGATAACTAAGTTTCTATCTCAGACAAAGTAGAATTTTTATGAATTCCAGCATCTCTATATGATTGTCATTTCAAAGCCTCAATTTTCGATCCATTTACTTATATGTTATATATTCTCTCTGATCATTTTCAGACCAATATCCCCAAAGAAATTTAGTCCGAAATGATCGAACCCGATTTGGACGACACGCATCTCTGCATCAAATGCAGCACTACAATTGTGGGACTAGACGCTTACATCGAGCATCGGAAGACGCAATGCACCAACCTCAATAGCACCGCTGCAAGCAGTAAGCGCGAACACACGACTACGCATACCGTGCACACGGAAATAATAACTACGCCACGTGCGCATCTCGATCACACCTATGATGCTTTCGCCTTTGCCGAACCGGAGTCATACGCCAAAGAGTCGGCACATGGAGGTAAAACCTCGAAATCACTGTCCGACGCCTACGAGCTGCCATACGAGCTGGGCGCCGATGTATTCTTCTCCTCACTGCAGCTGCAAAGTGTGCAAGCGGCCGGGCCCTCAACGAGCGGTAAACAGGGACTGAGCGCACCAAGTCTGCAACAGCGTCAACACAAAACCGAGCACAACGTACACATGAGTGCCGCAGATGAGCCATGGATGTCAGATGCGCATGCAAGCGCTAGTAATGTAGAGCAGCAGCAAAAATCTTACGCAGTTTTCAAACCCATCACATTCGAGCATGAATCGCCCGAGGCGAGTGAAGAAGAGGAGGAAGATGTTGATGTCGAAATGGATGACGATGATGATGATTACGATCCAATAGCAGATGCGCATGCGAATGGTGGTAAATGGAAACCACCAACAATGCGTCACTCACCGCCCGTAGTGCCCGAAACGCATACCGGTGGCAAATGGCGACCCGAATTTAGACCAGAATTGAATGTTTCACACGCTCAACTCACGCGCATTTCGCCGAACTGGGATGAAGCTGTCGACGAGATGGAAAACGTGGAAGTGCACGAAGGCCAACATCCGCCTGCCGAACACACGAAAGGTAAATGGATACCCGGTACGAAGTTGCAGCGACTCGAATATAAAGAGGAAGTGGTGGAATTGGCGAAATCGACGAATCAGGCGTACTGGTGTAATATCTGTTGTCGACGTTTGAAGAGCAAAACAAATTATGAGAACCATCTGAAGACCGGTTATCACCGCAAACGTGCGGAACCCGAACGACAGCTCGAAAAGGCGGCGCTGGGCGATATACAACGTGTTGAATTGAGTAAAAGTTTATTGGCTGCACTTGAGGAACCCAAACCAGCGACCAGCAGTAGTGTTGTTGTAAAGAAGCGCAAGCGACGCGCCACCTTCATTAAATGTCAACTCTGCAAGCACAGCATGTTGCGCCATCTAGTGGGTAAGCATTTGATATCGCACTATCACTACCGACGCATGCAGCTGAATCCCGCGAAATCACTGCACATGATACTAGACAATATACACTCGGTGGTACTGCAGTCACCGTTTCAATGCCGCCCCTGTCGCTTCTACACCAATACCGAAGAGATGTTCCTACAGCACTGGAGCTCACCTACACACTTGGACGCCACCGAGGGACTCGGCAAGTTTTGGTGCAGTTATTGTCACTTCGAATGCGAGGACAACAATCAAATGCGTCGCCATCTGCTCAGCGCCGAACACAAGGAAGTCATATTGGCCATTAATCGTTCCGTACCCATTTGCATTAGCAAAAAGCTGAGCATCGACTGCCAGCGTTGTCGTCAGAGTTTCCGCTATAATGCCGAGTTACGTCGCCACGCCTTGTCTTGTCATCCCGGCAAGGAATTGTGCGGCACCGCATCGGACGGCTATCAGTGTCGTTACAAGTGTGAATTATGCGCGGACAGTTTTCGCACGAAGGTCGCGCTGCAACGGCACGAGAAGAACAAGCATAGCGTGAGTAAATATTTCTGTTCCATATGCAAATTGGAATTCAATACGCCTTGCAAGGCGCGCAGACATCGCAAAACGTTGGAGCATCGGAATTGTGCAGCGGCTGCCGAAAAGAATGCGGGTGTGCGACGTGTGACGGCGGTGAAGGACGTCAAGAGTTGTGATAAATGCAATTTCGTGTGAGTAAATTAAGTTGTTTAACGGCGTTTTATAACAAAAAAAACTAAAAATTTATTTATATTTCGTCTCTCTTGCAGCGCTGCTTCCGAGGTTCAAGCTATGCTGCACGAGCTCTCACATCACAAGAGCGGTATTACCATGCATAATACAGTTATAACCAAAGCTAGTACTAACAGTAAAAACAGCGAGAAGTCGCAAAAAGTCTGCGAAAAACCCAAACTCAAGTGCAAAGATTGCGAAGAACTCTTCGCCGATAAGGAGGCACTAAAAACGCATCGGGACTCCAAACA
The DNA here is from genome assembly GCA_031772095.1 of Zeugodacus tau. Lineage (NCBI taxonomy): Eukaryota > Metazoa > Arthropoda > Insecta > Diptera > Tephritidae > Zeugodacus > Zeugodacus tau. The sequence continues at coordinate 13,903,859 of CM062651.1, read as the reverse complement.
TCCACTATTGTGTCACGTCTGTTTGAGTTGTGGTCAAAGTTTTGCGTTGGCACAAGCGCTCGGCCGTCATACACGCAACTGTCAACCGAAGCCGAGTACCTCAAAGGAAGCGCAGGATGCTCGGCGTGATACGGAAAATAGCTGGCGCTGCGACAAGTGTGACTTTAGGTTTGTAGTTTGAACAGAATTTCTCAGTTCATATACATATAATAAAGTATTATTCTTTATCCATCCGCAGCGCCCCTTACGAATCGGAGCTAATCTTTCATCGTCTACATCATACCCTTGGTCCAATGGGTAAAAATCAAGTTATCGCTTGTCCAATATGTACGAAAGAGTTTCGTAAGCATTCGTTACGTTGTCATCTGCGACAACACACGAATGAGAAGATTTTCGCTTGTGAATTCTGTGAAATGAAATTTTCACGTCGTCACAATCTCAAAGATCACATGAAGACTGTACATAATGTGTCAGCAGCAGCAACGACAGTTCCATCAACAGAAATGGATGCCCCAAACGCCAAGAAAAGAAAAGTTGATGGTGACAAATTTGCTTGTGGTATTTGCTCCAAGGCATTTAGCTCAGAGTGAGTACAAAATATTTCTTTTTTATACTCTCGCAACAAAAGTTGCTAAAGAGAGTATTATAGTTTTGTCCACATAACGGTTGTTTGTAAGTCCTAAAACTAAACGAGTTAGATATAGGGTTATATATACCAAAGTGATCAGGGTGACGAGTAAAGTTCCGGATGTCTGTCTGTCCGTCCGTGCAAGCTGTAACTTGAGTAAAAATTGAGATATCTTAATGAAACTTGGAACACTTATTTCTTGGCACCATAAGAAGGTTAAGTTCGAAGATGGGCGGAATCGGACCACTGCCACGCCCACAAAATGGCGATAACCAAAAACACATAAAGAGCTATAACTAAGCCATAAATAAAGTTATGAAAATAAAATTTGGAACATAGGATCGCATTAGGGAGGGGCACATTTGAATGTAATTTTTTTGGAAAAGTGGGCGTGACCCCGCCCCCAAATATGTTTTTTGTATATATCTTGCAAACCAATAAAGCTATATAAACCAAACTTTCTGTAGTCGTTTCTTTTAGCCGTTTCCTTATACAGTCCAAAAATGAAAGAAATCGGATAATAACCACGCCCACCTCCCATACAAAGGTTAGCTTAAAAATTACTAAAAGTACGTTAACTCACTAACGAGAAACGTCAGAAACACAAAATTTCACAGAAATGATAGCAGAAGGAAGCTGCACTCAGATCTTTTTACAAATTGGAAAATGGGCGTGGCATCGCCCACTTATGGGTCAAAAACCATATCTCAGGAACTACTCGACAGATTTCAATGAAATTCGGTATATAATATTTTATTGACACCCTGATGACATGTGTGGAAAATGGATGAAATCGGTTCACAACCACGACCACTTTCTTTATAACTAAATTTTGAATTCCATCTGAATCCTTCACTTTATAATATATACATTAGGAACCAATGATGATAGCGAAATAAAACTTTACACAAATACAGTATATGATCAGTGGCATCACTTGTGAAAAAATTGTCGAAAACGGACTATAACTTTTCAAGGCCCCAGATATCGAACATGTTGAACTCAGCGCCTAAGGTTAAATTTTAACCGAAAATATGGGTAAATCTCTTAGATAATTTAATGTAATTCAGAGGAAATTGTTTTCTTCCAATAGTGTGTCTCTGTTCCAAAAATTATTAAAATTGGGTCATAACATCTCCCATATACCTAATTATAGGTTTTTCAAAAATACGGCGGGCTTTATTCCGCATATATGTATTGGTTAATATGTGATATATCTTAGCAAAATTAAGTGAGTGTATAGTATTGGATATAGTGTACCTTGCTGGTGAAATTGAATGAAATCGGTTCAGGAATTACCTCAGCCCTCATATCTATATATGACGATTTTCGTTATTCTATTAAACTTTATGCCGAATTTATGGGTAAATTTGTGCGTTATCTTAATAAAATTTCTTCAATAAATTGCGAGAGTATAAAATGTTCGGTTACACCCGAACTTAGCCTTTCCTTACTTGTTTTTTATATATTCAACTCTAAGATATAATTTTTATATACACCTGAGGATCTTAGTGACTAAAAATGAATTCAAAATCAAAGAGCTCTTTACTAGATGCCATAAAGATTCATGTTTAATAATCACCTTCACCTAACGCATAAAGCTCCGTAAAGCTCCGTAAAGCTCCTCTATAATATTTTTTGAACATTTCAAGTGTTGTCTTATCGATGTTGGTATGCAGTTCCCATCGCTTCGAATCTTATTTAAGAAACGGCAAATTTTGGATTGTCTACTCAGTCAAAATTTCGTTTACTAGAAAGAGTGACTCCATATATTTTTCGAGAATGACATTATTTCTGGCTTTATTCCTGGTTCCTAGTGAGTTCATATTATCTGGAACCTCCAGAGAACCTCCTTTTATTTTTTTATGCTATTTAGGGAACGTGGAAACGATGCTGTTCGTAACGTCCTCAGCACAATCTTTGAGAAAAGATTTAATCTGACGATTTAAATAATCGTATTACAGATAATATTTATTTCTGACACCTCATTTTGGTATCAAAATTTTAACTGAACTCTTCAAGTCACAAACTCGGTAATTACTGTTATTAGTAAGACCAGTGCTATATCTTTTTCTGGACCCAGCTCTTATGTAGGGTCGCATTATTTTTCATAGGAAATCGGTTCCACTGTTAGGTTTTTAATATAAGTTATTTTTCAAAAAGTACTTATTCGAGAGTCCTTTTTATACAAGAACCTGAAAAGAAACATGAATGGAATTTATTGAAGCTCAAAGTATAGAGAGAGCTCCCTAAGAATCCCCAACAAATTTAGTTCTGATATATGTTTTTTCTTGATTATTCGGATCATGTCTTGAATTTTAGGTTAGTTTTTGGAAAGCTCAAATTCCTTGTCTCTAGTTTCAGTAATATTTTAAAAAATAAATCAAATAAATAATAGTTACCGGTGTCTAGGCTACACCATAACGTCACGTTCGGTTAGGTCAATGTCCTTTGTGGCACTAACGGATCAAAAGACTCCCACTATTCGACAAAGCGCTTGGATTCTATTATACAATTGCTAAATCGGTTTATGTCAATTCGCTATTTCCTTCGAAGGTCTGCCTACCATGGTGATTTAACCTGAGTCAGCCGAATGCTACACACTGAAGAACAGGTGAAGGTGGAAAACAGCTTTGGCAACTTGCGTCTAGAATGATCCCAAAGCACACCTATAATTGCGGCGAGATTAACCTTCTCGAGAAAAAACAGCTGAAGGGCTATTTTGGGTTCACAGCAACTACTCAAGTGCTGATTGTTGCTCAGGATTTGACAAGCTCACGCACAATCTGTGTATCCAGCGTTCTAGCGCAAGTAGACTACGGATAATACACCCGCTATCACTCCGATGTCAATGTTGCTCTTGTTATCTGGTCTGCTCTGCAGATTCCAGCGATTACTCGCTGACTAGGTACCCACACAAGTCGGATAGTAATGCAGTTTGAAGGTATTGATAACAAGTAAGGAAAGTTTAAGTTCGGGTGTAACAGAACATTTTGTACTCTCGCAATTTATTGAAGAAATTTTATTAAGATAACGCACAAATTTACCCATAAATTCGGCATAAAGTTTAATAGAATAACGAAAATCGTCATATATAGATATGAGGGCTGAGGTAATTCCTCAACCGATTTCATTCAATTTCACCAGCAAGGTGCACTACATCCAATACTATACGCTCACTTAATTTTGCTAAGATATATCACATATTAACCAATACATATATGTACCTATGCGTAATAAAGCCCAACGAATTTTTTGAAATACCTATAATTATGTATATGGGAGCCAGGAGATGTCGTGAGCCGATTTTAATAATTTTTGGAACAGAGACACATTATTGGAAGAAAACAATTTCCTCTGAATTACATTAAATTACCTGAGAGATTTACCCATATTTTCGGTTAAAATTTAACCTTAGGCGCTGAGTTCAACATGTTCGATATCTGGGGCCTGGAAAATTTATAGTCCGTTTTCGACAATTTTTTCTCAAGTGAAGCCAGAGATGATATGCACTATTTGTGTAAAGTTTTATTTAGCTATCATCATTGGTTCCTAATGTATATATTATAAAATGAAGGATTCAGATGGAATTCAAAATTGAGTTATAAGGAAAGTAGTCGTGGTTGTGAACCGATTTCGCTCATTTTACCGTGTTGTCAGGGTGTCAAGAAAATATTATATACCGAGTTTCATTGAAATCGTTCGAGTAGTTCCTGAGATATGGTTTTTGACCCATAAGTGGGCGACACCACGCCCATTTTTTATTTTGTAAAAAAATTTGAGTGAAGCTTCCTTCTGCTATTTCTTCTGTAAAATTTAGTGTAACTGACGTTTTTCGTTAGTGAGTTAACCCACTTTTAGTAATTTTCAACCTAACCTTTGTATGGGAGGTGGGCGTGGTTATTATCCGCTTTCTTTCATTTTTGGACTGTAAAAAGAAATGGCTAAAAGAAACGACTGCAGAAAGTTTGGTTTATATAGCTTTATTGGTTTGCGAGTTATATACAAAAAACCTTTTTGGGGGCAGTACTGTCTGTACTGTACTGTCATCGAATCCAAGGTCAGTATTGCCGCTATGCCGAGTAGATTGAAAGCGTCCGACAGAAGACTTCCCTTCGTTCTGAGCTTCAATTTATCCAGGAAAAAAAATCACTGCCCCTCTTCTCTACCGGCCCTTCATCCCATATGGCTCTCAAAGGTATGTGCACAGAGAAGAAACCGCTGGGAGACGGTTTCTGGGTGCAAGGGTTTTCAAATTGTGTATCTCTGACTTAATTTCTAATATCAATAATTTTCCTAACCATCGCTCTTATGGCAGTTCACTGAAAAGCTATCCCCACCCAAACTTACTCAAATTAAGTGTCAAATTTAATTTAAAATTTACAAATTATTGTACAACCATTTTCGGCGACAGCTGCGACTCCCCTCCGGTCGTTTATTACTTCGCAATAATTATTTTCTATGAAACATGTCTGCAGTAACTAATAAACCGACCAAGCGGACCCTCAAGTCAAATGACTAATATAAATAGTAAACAAAGACTTATATTAAAATCCACTCCACGTGTGCAAGTGTGTGTTGTTCGAAAATAGTTTCAGGAGAATATTATAGCCGTACCCTCATTAAAAATAACAACAATATTACAATACACGACAACAGCACGAACAGCACTGTCGCCAATATTTGGGTACGAAAAAAATTGTTTTGCAAAATTAAATGTCGACAAAATTAAGAAATAACAACACCGACCGCAAATTGAAAATTCCTTGCGAAAAAGGTACGACAAAAAATTTAAAATACAGCTACAAAGAAATGAAAATAACTAAGATGCCCAAATAACTCATTAATAACGGGGTGTGGGGGGAGATGTGTGAAAGGGGTTACTAGCAAGCACATATGCACATTCTTTGCAGGCTTCCACACGAGCACCGTAGACGCTTGCATTCGTTTGTAGCATACTCTCCAGAGCGGGTGTTACACGCCTTAAAGTATGCAATGCATGCACAAATCACATACGCGGTTTTCGGCGTAGAATGCAAAACGCCGCCAAGCAAAGTAAACCTTGTGCATTATTATTATTATTATTTCCTTTTCTTTCGCTTTGTCTTTGGTCGAATATTCACTGCGAAAATTCGAATTGCACTGCAGGCCATGGAATTTGCACTAGTAAATACGCCATATAGACCAGCCATATTGTATGTTGGTGTGAAGACAAAAGAAATACTACAAATTGTAGTACAAAAAGAAGAGACTGCGTGAAATATTTCTTGTAAATTGCATAATTGTGGAGAAGCGAATGCAGAGTTGATGCGATAAGTCCTGGACTTTTATGGGTGTTCTTTGGATAATTTGAAAAATCCGCCCGAAAGGTTCTATCGAATCTAGGTGTAATCTATTGTTTATATATTCCAAGTCTGGGTTTCAAATATTAACTAGTTCCATCTAACTTCCCTACAATCAGTGTCTTCTGTAATTAAAAAACTCTCTTCTTCGCTCTCTGATTACATATGTATATGATAATTGTTGTTGTAGCAGTTTAAAAAAAAAATGTTTCACCATTTTTGGGAGAATGAAAATCCAATTAATTGCGATTATGTAGATCTAAAGGTCATGGGAATGGGCCATAGAATAATTCTAACATAAGCCTGCAATTTTTGCTGAAATATTACCTTTTGTCACTTTGTCAGTCAACCGACTTCTTCTTTCATTAGGGAAACTGTTTCATTAGTCTAGTGCCATGTAGTTCCCTTCAAATTATTTCAACTTCCTCAAGATTCGATGATCTTGTACCTTCCATTTATTGATCTCCCGATCTCGATTCTCCCAAAATTTAAAAACATTTTTATAGTCACACTGTAAGTTTTAAAATCAATATGCAACCTTCTGTTTTCAAAAGTCACAGTCAATTGTCATACATACTAACTTGTTCTTCGACTCCATTTTCGAGTTTCTTAATTCTTAAACCGATATAATTCGAATGTCGATAAGCTTTTAAAAACTAGTTTTGGTCCTTTGCGATCCTAGATGGAGTGTCGTCACGTCGTCAATGAGTTCATCGAGCTTCGCAAATTTCGCCAAATATTTGCAATTCTGTCCAATTGCTATTCATACTAACACTTTCTTCCACTCTATTTTCGAGATTCTTTCTTATTTGACCGAGATAATTCAAAAGTCGATAAGCTTTTAAAGGTTAAGTGAGGTTAGGTTAGTCTGGTAGACCAATAAGCCATACATAAACCAATTTTGATGCTTTCCGATACCAGATGGAGTGCCGTCACGTAGTCGATGAGGAGTATTCATCCCTTAGCATGCTTGAGGGAGAATTTAGAATTTTTGAAGGTTATGTAGTTTTATTAACGATACCTCTTCCAGATCATACTGTGAGGCTCCCAAGTGCTGAAACCGTTGCTTTGACAATTCAGGACAAGCGATGTTCCACTGTTTCTTTGATACCTTGCTCTTGACATTTCCTGCAGTCATCTCGATCTGTCGGCCCCATCTTACAGGCGTGTGCCGTCACCAGACAGTAGCTATTGAAAATTCCAACCATGCTCCTACAGTCCCTTCTATCAAGCGACAGTAAAAATATTGAGTATTTCTGGTATCCCGCTTTACACATGTCTTTAGCGGTTTTGCACCTCGGTATATTTTTTCAACGCGTTGAGATCTTCCTTGCCATGCTCCTGTCTATATCGTCCGTTAGTCCGGACGTTTCCGGATGAGAGTTGTACACCACTTTTGGCCATCCCGACCACAATCTCGTCACCCTCAATGTCTTTGTGGCCGGGCACACAGTAGAAATGGAGCCACTTTTTCCTGGCAGCCACCCTGGCCGAGATGCAAAATGAGGTTATGTCCTCGATTGCTGCTTGACTTTCTACGTATGAAGATATTAACTTTAGAATAGCAGATTGTTGCATTGGAGGCTAGCTCTACAACAAAAACCCCCCGCTTGAAATATACTACAGTGATTCGGTAGTTTGAAAGGTTGCCTTGTATCTAACTCCAGGCATTATATCCCCGAGCCTAGCTTTTAAGGAGTCGATTGTAAAATCCTCCATGAAGAAAGGAATTAGATTCCATCACATTAAAAAAACGTCCTCCAGCTATAATTACTTTTATTGAAACGAATTCTCCCGAATATCTTCATTGCTCCCAAGTGGGTTCCGTCTAAACATCATTCAGCTCTTCCACCCTATGTGCCATATCTTCGATTCCGGGGAGAGTGCCCTGTGACGATCCCGATCATATTACTCAATACCCTCGTTCCTAAAGTAGAAGCCTTTGACCTTTTCGCTGTTCAAACTTGCTTTAAGAAGAGACTTCTAATTCATTAGGGGGAGCTTTTTAGATGTGGTTTATCTAGTTTATGCTTCTGTTTCTACAACAAGTCTTCATTGTATTCTTTAAAGGAAGGGTTCTAAAAGAATTATAACAATCTGGAAAGCTTTGGTTGTGGTTTTTTCTTGTCAAATCTGCATTCTGAGCTTAGTCTTGAAGCTGACGAGGTTGAACAACTGTGAAAACTATAAATCTTAGCTCGGAGAGTTATTTTGGATTTTAAGCATTTATCTCCTAACTTAAGACTTATCAGAGTTAAACCTTAAAGTTTATTAGCTCAAAAGAGGTTGCTCAAAGCAGTTCCTTATCTCAAAATTTTCTATTCGATTAACATCAACATAAGTCAATTGAAGAATCTTATTTGATTTCGTACTTTTAAACACCTAAAGCACCGTTGCGGAAATTTTTAAAATCATAGACTTAACGAAGCTCCCTCGTCACACATGCACCTCTAGCGGTAAAACCAAACCGAATTGCATAAAACTGCGCCAGCATATACTCCTCAACGCCTGAAGTATTGCATAATTGCAGAAGTCATAGTCACCAGTGCATATGTAATATAAATGGCTCCCGTACTGACCATTCTTGTGCTAAACCACACATACATCCACACAGCAGTTGTTTGAATCCTTACAAACCCTGAGAAGCAAAAACTAAATAAATAAATGCCGAAATTCTGCATGCCCGCTTGGCATTATTCGCGCTACTTACAACACCAAAAAACAGCAGCTTATGAGATATGCATCGGCCGGGTATTGGCGTTGACACTACTTGCGACATCCTTACTCATACTCGTACAAATACACAGGATTCTATTGTCGTCAGCAGCGTCAACACAAGCACTATCACCAACCATATAACAGGCGGCATTGTCGCTGGATGACAAGCGAAGCGAAGCACACTGACTTGTTGGCGCTGTTGAAATGAAGTTTTGTTAAATTGAGTCTCAAGTGACGAACATCATACAAAAACAGGAAAAAACAACAACAACAACAACAATATATATAGAAAAAAGAAAAGCAGAAAATAAGAAATGAAAATGAAAAATTCTTACAACGAATTCCTAATGCGTGGCGCTGACAACTAACAACTAAGCTGGTGACTATAGCGGCTGCTGGCTGGGAGAAGTATAACGAAGAGTGAGCGCGGCAGATATGAATTGATCAGGATTGCGGCACCACATCAATGGTGTGCAATGTGCACACTGTCTGTAGCATTTAAAGTGAATCGTAAGTTGGCGCTGTGGCACTGGTGGCCATTAAAATGAATTGCACTGCACTTTGTGCCATCAACAGAGCGCTACGAGTAAAGTGAGAGAGAGAGAGGGAGAGGGAGAGTTGGAAGAGTGTGCGACGTAAAATAAACTCCCGGACAGAGCATTGAATGATGCAATATAGAAATAACTAAAGCAAAAATACGTACCAAATAAAATAAGTGGCTGCAAAAACAACAACAACAACAATAGCAAAAACGACGACCAAAGCACGAAGTTGTGAAAAATGAAAATGTGAATTTGAAAAAAGAAAGCAAAAAGCGAAGTATTAAAGAAAGTAAAAAGCTTGGAAGACATGAAGCGCGCGGTATGCGGTGCGGGCAAACAGCAGCCAACTTCACAACACATTTGCGCCATTTCAATAAAAGTGAATTGCTGCGCATTGAAATTGCAAAACACAGTGCGGTGCGGTGTGGTGCGGTGCGACGCTTGCATGTCAGCTCAACTGATGAGGAAGTGTTGCGGTAGTGGGAAAGCTTTAAATTCTCGAATGCTACTGCTTAAGTGCAGTGGACCAATGCCGCCCAATGACTGGCAAGACAGCTCTATGAAATCAGCAGTGTGCACTGCAAGCGCGTCGTCAGCTCGCTCCTGCTCCAGTGAGTGAGTGAGTGACGACCTCAAACTTAGAGACAGACAACGAACCAACGTACCAAATAGCCAGTCAGACAGTTAGTCAGCCATCTCAGTCAGTGTGCTACGACTTTTGTTATTGCCACAGCATTGCTAGCTAACGTCCAGTACCATCAACTCACTAAGTAGGTTGTTTGCCGCACAACCAGAACTCAACCAGAACCCAACCCAAACTCAACTCAATTCAAGCCAACCCAACCCAACCCAAACTCAACCCAATCGCACTCAAAATGGGTGCAGTTGAAATGTGACCACCGACCACTGTCTTCTACTACTCCAGCTTGCAGTTAGTTGGCTGCATTGCATACTTGCTGTCGTCGTTCGGTCGTTAGTCGTAAAACGAAAGTATCTACATCAAAATACAGCGACAATAATTTTAAATGTGCACTAAAATAAATTTTACCAAATAATCACTAAACGGGAAGTGTACGTCGTCGTCTAGTAGTCGCAACTTCTAGAGTATCGTAATTTTTTGTAATTACTTTTTATTATTTCTTCTCTGTTCTTATTTATTTTGGCTTTTGTGGGAAAATTCCATTTGATGGAAATGTTTCTGATGAAGTTGCAACATTAGAAAATTGACTGTGTCGCCGCAGCTGTTGTTTGGGAGATCTTTAATATAGAAGATATAGAGGAAGATAAAGTCTGGTTCTTACTCTATCACTGTACTCTAATTAATGGAATTTGCTTGCCGTAATAATTTAGCTAAAAATGGCAGAGGCTAGAGTCTCTTAGAATCTCACTTAAGGTATGAACTTTGACCTCTCCTGACCCTGTAGTTTCTAAATACTTCCCTATTAGAGTGATTTCTGTACCAAGGCACAATAGTAGATTCGTGATAAGTTTTGTATAGTCAATCGTTGATCTTGTTGATATTCCTACTCCTAGAGTGCTCTCACTCGACAAAGGCCCATGAGGTCTCTGCTACCCACTTGCGCTGTTTCCATAGTTGCGATTTCAGAGTCTAGGTCTTCTTCTATATCTTAAAGCGCGACAAATAAGTGTTTTGTTAAGCTGTATCTGAAGAGCTGAAGAAGAATTTCTCAGATTATCTAAGCCACAGTTCTTAGGTTTGACATGAGATTGTTTTCTGTTATCTTAAAAATGATGATATCAGTTAATCTTGATCCCTACTTTATTCGTAACAGTTTAACGATGACAATTTTGGAATGATAACGATTTTTTCAACAGAAGATAATTCTCATTTATGTATAGGAAAAAACAATAATTCTCCGAAATGGCTTAATTATTCAGTTCATGTCTTGAATTTTCAGATTTGTTTTTGGGAAAACACAAATTCCTCGTTTTTAGTTTCAGAAATATTTAGCCTTGAACTAAGAAAGATCCAATTAAAGAATATATCAGATATATAATAGTTTCCAGTATTTATACCATTATTGCCGACAGATTCGAGTCTCCCAATGCCACTTAGTGGATGAGAGTCTTAAAATAAGACAATTAGCCACATTTAAACTTCGAAAACCCTCTTTCTTCTTATTTCTAATTTCAAGAGTTTTTCTAACCATCCTACTATAAGCGGAAAAGCTATCCAAAAACGCAAATCTGGATCTTCCATTACAGTAATATAAGGTCTTCCCGAACACGATAAAATGTAGAAAGAGGAAAGAGAGAAATTGAAAGACTTCTCGACTCTTAGTTTGATACAATGAAATTTTCTGAAAGTTCTCAAAGTAGACCTCCGTAGGGGCGATAAACTCCCTACCCGTCCAAGTCTTGGAAGAAAAAGAAGCCGCACGAAACAAAATTTTAAGAAAACAGTGAATGTGACAACAGTTCATAGCATAGTTCGATCTGAATACTTTAACTTGATTGCCGTATTTATAACTTCTTTAGAGCAATTAGACAGTGTGAGTGGAGACTACGGTATTCCAACCAGTATCGTAAAGGGAGGGAAAGAGCTGCAAGTGAGTCTTCGGCAAGAAACTGGTTCTCGTAAAACCCATAACTCTTTTAAAAAGCAGCGCAAAGACTTGAGGATAAACAGTCGTCCGATCAACTACAAGAATCACTCTCCGATCAGAGAGCACTCGGATCTCGAGATCTTGAAAAAGTTTTTTTTTCAAATATGGGACTTTTCTTCAACATGTTTACTGCTGTCTTAAAAAATCATCACAACAAAAATCTCAAAAACCCATACTACTTTGAGAAGTCTCGAAATGTCCGCTAAGTACTTGACAAAAACAAATCTACAAAAATTCGGCGACAAAATATTTACTACCTTATAGCAAATCCAAGTCATAAGCATAATTTTTGTATGCAATGCACGAATAACGGCATCTTTGGCGAGTAGAATGCATGAAGAAACTTTGCTAATTACAAATGCAATAATCCGTGCTTAGTACAGAGCGCTGACAATGATGGAGATGATGCAGGCTGGCAGCACATTTGCCTGGGATGGGTGTGTGTCACTTGTAAGGATTGGAGCATTACAGCATACGTGTCAGGATAGTGATAGTTTTAGCGGTAAACACATGATACTTTGTGCACCAGCTTACCGAGAGAGCGCCAACCGGAAGCGCGTGATGTGTGTGAGCGAGTGTTTTGTATGTAATTACTCGTACCGTTGGAAAATTGTGATGCGAAAAGTGCAAGGATATGTTGTAGCACAAGATGGCAGGCAGACACAAATAACGGTAGATGCGTCTTATTGGAATACGAAATTAACAGACGACAGCCAAAAACAACAACAATGACATGTAGAGAAACAAACGTGAACTGCTGTGTGTCATAAATATTTATGCGAGTTTTGGGAACATCCAACACAATGTGCCTGAAAAGAGTATGGCAACGACTTGGAAGGAACTTAAGCTCAGGCAGATGACAAAGAAGAAAGCGGGCAAAAGCATTGGTCTAGTTTGGGAGTGTGCGTTTAGTAGTTGCAAGTCGCTATAATAACTACACTTGCAACATATTCTGACAAGACAATCACAATGTAACACCCACCGATCGACTGAAGGAGACAAACACCTGCTTTATGCGCACTTCCTACTTTGGTCTTATACTCTCGGAACATGTTGCAAGAAGCAAAATGATTTTGTGAACTCTGTCTGCATGTGGACCATAGTTGTGACGGAATATAGCCGCAGACTAAAAGAACTAGCTCTCCAAGTCGTTAATATCTCCAAGAGTATAAAAACGGATGTTCTTAGAGACTGATATATTGAAGAACAGTCCTATTGAAAGTAATGGTTCATGCTGAAAATAGAAGGACTGAAAACTGATATATAACCTGACAGCAACCAGTAACTACTTAGATCGAAGACTCATAATGTTTCCTTCCATTATTCACCAAGTTCTGTGGAGGTGAAATAGAATTCCTGCCGAGGTGAGCTTCTGATTTTCTATCTTTCTGATTACATTGACCCGACCGTCAGAGAATCGATGCATTCCAGCGAAACTAAAGGGTGGTCCATTTCGAGGTTCCTTATGAGGTATGATTGACAGCTTCGTTCTCATCGGCAGCATTTTTGAAAAAATATGGATGATTCTACCGGCTCACAAACCACACCAAACCGGAAGAAAGCTCTTGCATCTCATCATGTTGTTTTTCCTCCTAAATGCGGCCATTTTGCTTATTTACATACTCATTGAGACAATAATGGGCCTCATCGCTGAACGGAATAACCCGCTGAGCAAAGTGTTGTCGCTTGGCAAGGTCGAGCGGCTTCAGTTCTTGCACAAGCTGTATTTTGTAGGCTTTCAATTTAAGATCTCGACGTACATATAATGCGCCAAGTCGTTTTATAAGTCAGTCCGAGTAGCTTCAAACGACGCCGAATCGACTATCCACGGTCTTCATGTACACTCTATATTTTTCTTTCTGCTATATGTTCTTCACTTCGTGCTGGACGTGGTCTATTCCGTCGAATATTATCCAATAATGAATTCTAATGAGTCTCAAGACGGGTGATGGTGGTGCGAATAGTAAGCTCAGTAGGCCGATTAAATAACTTGACACAACTCTACTTGGATCACCCGATAGATAAATTCTTTATACGCTAATGGACTCAAGAAATCTTGTGTCGAGCCGCTTCAATGTTGTATCCGGAAAACTTCCAGAAGATCATTCTACGATCAAGTGTATCCAACAGAGTGTTGTTGTCTGAAGAATCAGTATTTCTAATTTCTCTTCGGTAGTTCGTACCGCCGCAATTACTTGATAGTGTCCAACCGCTTCGCACTTTCTGGCCGATGTCGATGCTGAAATTGTTGACCGATACTGGCCGATGCCAAGGTCGATTAATTAGGCGAAGTCTATTACTTAAATACCATTAAAATTTTCGAGATTACAACTGTAATCGCTTTGCCGTAGAAAAATATACTCGAAAACAGACTTTTGACCCTCACCAAGTGCTGTAAATTTAGTTCCCGACGACTTTATAGCTCGAACTATAATATAGAAATTCCCTACATCCATTTTGCTTGAAGGTACCTGACTGATCTAATAGAGAAAAATTTAGAGATTACCGAGTAACAAAGTATCGCTTGGTTCCAACCGATTTTAACACACCCTTACTTGTTGGTACTCAAGATGAGCATACTACCAGTAAGCGTCTTGTCACTCTTTGTGTGCGCGACTATAACCCAAAGCACATCACACAGCACTCCACAACCCCCTCACCTTGCAGACATTTCCTTTGTCTTTGAATGCCTTGGAGGCGAAAGTCACTTGCTTGCCGCGGGCGGGTTGCATTTACTTGCGCAATGAATGACATGCTCAAGTTGACAGCTGCAGCAAGAGAAAGATGCCACTACAAGAACAACAACAAAAGCGCGACAACAACGCGCACACCTGACGCGAGGCACACATACACTTACACTTACACACACATATGCCGTTACGTGGCGTAGCTACAAAGCGCTCGAGGTGCTAATGTTGCAGCTGTTCGTACATGCCAAGATTGTCGGGCATTAAGCGACAACACACACACCCGCACATATACACTCCTGTACAAATAAATGCAGCAACACAAAAGCGCAAGCAAAAACAAAGTAGCTTCTTGCACTCTTGGTGCTGGTGTGTTGCAGGCAATCACCGGTCACAGTGCAAAAACTTGACATGGCACAACAGCAAAAGTTTACGCCTTCAAGTGTGAAACATTTCGTCAGCCATTACCGTTTTTGTTCGTCCGCTGCTCCGCCGCTACACCACCTGCCGCCGCCTTTCTTTTCTTCCATTGCCATTCGCTTTGAAAGACCTGCTGCTGAGGGAGTATATCTGAAATATTAAGATCTTTCGCCAACTTTATTCCTGTTTATACGCCATTCGATTGTATTGTGCTTCTGCTTAATCTTCGTCGTCGTCACCCACGTCTCCGTCGTCTTCGCTGGTGTTGTCGTTCTCCTCGTCATTGTCGTTCACCGTATCCTATTGTTCTGTGCCGCGCTTTCTTTTGAGCAGTATCTGCGAAGTTTAGCTTTTGTATGCTGCCATTTATTGTTGTTGTTATAGACATATTCTCACAATACGGAAACGGAAGCAGTACTATATTGTATAAGTATGTGCATTCCAAGGTGTTAGTACGATTTAGTCGTAGCATTTCTCAGCTTTATTTGGTAAATATTTGGGAATTTTGGCGATTAACGTGAAGAGAATAAAGTTAAGGAAGCTTTTAGTTGCGTTTATCCAAAATTATTATGACAGTCGGTTTTCTAAAATAAATTTAAGTATCAAAAAAAGATTTTTCAACTTAAGATACCGTTATATTCTCATTTTATGCAGTTTAGAGGAGTTCAAAAGTCGATGCTTGAAGCTAACATCCATAAATCTTTCAAACAAACTCAAGTTCCGACAATATTACGTAGATCCTTTAATAGTAAAACTCCATCTTTGGTCTTGTAAAGATTCTTGTCAAAATACTACTGCTAAACAACTAAATTTTACTATTTAGTAGTATGGCTTCAGCATTAAAACTTTCGCGCTCCAACGAACTCCATATGTAGTAACCGATCTGTATTTTGTAGTTTTCATATTCATTCCTAAAACCACTCGATAGTTCCTAACCCTATGTAAAACTGTGTCCGTTCCTGCTATCCAGTCATTGAAGAGGAAGTTAAAGTTATATTAAAGAATCTTACTTATCAGACTGTATAGACTTTCGTAAACTTAGTGAAACAGCTGCTCAAAGCGGGGTTTCTTTATTTACAAAACTGATATTAATATTGCGCTCTCATCTCTCTTCGTGAGCTCGATGAGATATAATAAATGTTTTCACCTCTATGTTGACCTGGTAAGCATTAAAATTTTATAAAACAGTCAATTCAACATAAATTTTTTTGAAAAACTTTGTACTCTCATTTTATATAGCAACCGTTCAACTGTTCAGAGACTTTACAATCGACCGTTTTTACGAATCTAAAGGTTAAAGAGATTTATAAAAAAACATAACCAAATAAAGATATTGAAATCTTCTTTTGAGTTCTAGAATTCATGATTCTAATATAAGTTGACTATCTTCTTTTCAAAATGGCATAAATATTAGTCTAGCTTGAATATGACCTGATCTAATGAGTCTTTTTAGTTCCTAGATTGCTCTCATATTCTACTTTATGAAGTTTCTTTAGAAAACCTTCTACATATGGAGACAATATATACCGAGTTTATATATATATATATATATAGCATCACATAAGAAGTAGTTATGTGTCCATTTACAGGTCACTTACCAGAACAATGCTAGTCCAAATTATTAATTATCATAAAATTTAACATATGAAAATGTACTCTAAAGAGGTTTTCAATAAGAGCGCCATAAAAGTATGAAATTCTTTATTCCTGTGAAAGTATATTCGATGCTATTATGTATGGAACTCGATTTCTTTTGCATGGCCACCACGGCACTCTAGGCAGAAGTCCAGACGCTGAACCCAATTTTCGACGGTTTCCAAGCATACATTTCACGTTCGATATTCGTCGTTGGCTTGTTGGCACAGACTATAGACTTGACGTATATAGCCCCACAGGAAATAGTCTAACTGCGTCAAATCGCACGACAGAGACGGCCATTTAACTGGGCCATTTCGTGGGATAACACGTTCCCCAAACATGGTTTTCAATAAATCGATTGTGAAATTAGCTGTGTAGCGTGTGGCGCCGTCCTGTTGGAAACACATATTGTCCATATCATCCAATTCGGGCCAAAAATATTCGGTTATCATTGAGCGGTAGCGGCGATTCCCAATCACAGTAAGATGCCTGTCTTGATCATCACGGAAGAAGTACGGCCCAATGACGCCGCCGGTCCATAAATCGTACCAAACCGTAATTTTTTCGGAATGCAATGGTAACTCATGGAGTACGTGTGGATTGCTGACAGACCAATAACGAATATTTTGCTTATGGAAGAAGGCATTCAGCCAAAAATGAGCCTCTTCGCTGAAAATGATTTTTCGATGAAAATCCGGATCGTTTTCAAGTTGTTACTCAACCCAATTCACGAACATATGACGATTCTGGTGGTCATGCGGCTTCAGTTATTGCGTCTATCTGATCTTGTAAGGATGTAGGCCTAAATCTTTTCGCAAAATTCGCCACAACGATGTCACAGAGATGCCTAACACTTGAACACGACGTGTGAGAGAATGATTTGGGTCAAAAGAGCGGGAAAAAGATCTTTTCCTAAAATTAGTCACAGAGATGACCAATGCTTGAGAACGAATTGTGAGAGCCTGATTTGGGTTTTCCCCAACTGGTGCGTTACGGGCAGCAATATTCTCGATACCACAGGCACTTCTTTGTCTCACTGGCACGGGAACATTTTGTACAGTGCCTGTGTATTAAAATTTTTCCACTAAACGCTTTTAAAGGACGTAACGCTTTTAAAGTGGAAGCTACTGTCTTCGAATTTCAATAGTAAATTTTAATAATTTCGATTCATTGTTGGAGCATATATCTTTCTGTGATGAAATGGCAAATCTTACAGAAGAGAAATGTGAAAAGAGACTGGAAAAATATGGCATGGTTTGCTGTCCCTTTCGATATACTTTTGTAGCGTCCCTTTTGATAAACCAGTAACTTTCATAACGGTTGATTGTAAGTCCTAAAACTAAACAAGTTAGATATAGGGTTAAATATATTAAAATGATCAGGGTGACGAGAAAAGTTCAAATCCGGATGTCTGTCCGTTCGTCCGTGCATGATGTAACTTGAGTAAAAATTTAGATACCTTGATGAAACTTGGAAGACGTATTTCTTGGTACCATAAGAAGGTTAAGTTCGAAAATGGGCGTAATCGGACCACTGCCACGCCCACAAAATGTCGAAAAGCAAGAACACATAAAGTGCCATAACTAAACTATAAATAAAGGTATGGATGTAAAATTTGGTATGAAGGATAGCATTATGAAGGGGCATATGTGGATGTAATTTTTTAGGGGAAGTGGGCGTAACCCCGCCTCCTACTAAGTTTTTTGTATATATGTATCTCGCAAACTACTAAAGCTATATCAAGGAAACTTTCTAGAGTCGCTTCTTTTAGGTACTACCTTATACAGTCCAAAAATGGAGGAAATCGGATTATAACCACGCCCACCTCCCATACAAAGGTTATTCTGAAAACTACTAAAATTGATTTATTTCAGTAAGGAAAACCAATAGAAACCTTAAATTTTATTATAAAAAAGATGCAAAATTTTAAATGGGCGTGGTTCCGCCCACTTATGGTTCAAAAACCATATCTCCGAAACTACTCGACCAATTTCAATCAAATTCGATTCATAATATCTTCGTATCTTTCCAATGTTTTTTTGTGAAAATAGTCTAAATCGGTTCACAACCATGCCTTCTTCCCATATAGTCGGTCTGAATAGTTTACTTTACAATGTATAAAGCTAGTACTAGTGAAGATATCGGAACAGAACTTTGCAAAAAAACTGCATTTATAGTGTGGCAGCCCTTTCTAAAAATCGCCGAAATCGGACCATAGGTTTTCAAGGCCCCTATATATTGTACATGAGAACCTCGGTGCATTTAACCTAATATTAGGGTTTCCAACTTTTAACGGACTTTATTCCATATATATGACGAATATGTGGGTCAAATTGTGTATTATATAATATTAATAAAATTAAACAAATAAATTGCGAGAGTATAATATGTTCGGTCACAACCGAACTTAGCCCTTCCTTACTTGTTTCTTATTAAAATCTTGAAAAGGGCAAACAGATAATTAGGACTGTGTATATTTATTTGCATACTCACAAATGACACAAAAGCTAATATAATTTTTGCCTTTCATTAAATTTTTTAATGGTACACTACCTGTCAAGCATCCATACTTCCTTCGTAAATCTGAAACATCTGCCATTCGAAGCATGAGACGCGATCACTCTATGAGGTCATTAAAAGGCGACATTTTTTATAAACCATTTAACAAAAATAAAAACAACAACAAAAGCTTTATAAGTAGAGATAATTTTGAGCCAACAGAAACACCAGCGAATGCCTGCAACATTACCAAGGCAAGTTAGCTGCAATGCACGAGCGCAGGGTGCAGGCCGTCCTAAGCCCACAATGAGCAACAACAACAACAGAAAATATCAACAACTTGTAATTCCCCATAGATTTGCTCGTTTTCTTGCAGTAATGTCGCCATTATCCTTGCACCAAAACACAACTCAATGCCGCCTTTTGTTTGTTGCAGTGACGTGATGCATTCAAGCGTTGCGCCACCAACAACCAACTGCCACCGAGTGCAGCATAGAGGGGAAGGCGGAACGAATTAAAGTTTGCGACTTTTCAAAGCGCGAATACAATGTGACATTTCACATATCAGCAGGCAGTAGCTGTTGCAACAACACCCAGCAACATACACATCAAACCGTCAACGGCATCAACACTGTCAACAACATCTCCGGTCCGTAGAGGAAGCGCCAGCACCTTGGCAGCGCACCTGTACAGTTACGCTTTTGTGTATGTATATCTAATAACTTGTTGTTGTTATCGTTAGTGACTGCATCCGATTGTTGTGCTCCAAGGCAGCATCACCAGTAGCAGCGTTATCATTAGAAATGCATGACAATGTCGGTGGAAACGTTATCCTGCATGAAATTGTTGCCTGCTGCGGGGCATGCAGAGGGGTGTATTTGTTTGTTGGTTGGCTGGTTGCTTGGTTCTCTGGTTAGTTGTCGTTTGCCGTAAACACAAATTTAGATTAAAGATTGAAACTTTGTTAATGTTGCGCATTACTAGTGCAAAGTAGATGACATTTTTTGTTGCTTTGTTGTTTTTATTTTTGTTGCCTGTGCTCATTTTCACTTGACGTTGAAAATGTCAAATGAGCAGCAGACGGAAACGAGTATTTGGAATATTTATATGCAATACTCGTTTGATGTTTCGCTAAAACACATTGACAGCGAAAGATTAAGTGATGGCCGGCGGGGTGTGGCTAAGTAGAAGCAAAGAAAACTTATAAGAAAGAACTTAAGCGTCCGTTGTAACGAATACTGGAATCCCTAGCGTATTAAAAAAAATTTAGTAGAACTCACAAGATATGTTTCAGGTTTCGGATATCACTTTTTGAAGTTAGAAAAAATAGTTTAAAATACCAACTCGTCAAATTTACCGAGAAGGTTAAAAATGGAAATAATGTCATATTTATCCTTCATAAAGTAGTATTATTGTTGTTGTTGTAACAATCCCAAATAATTTTTTGGGAATGGTGCCGATTTGACAAACTTTGGCCGTAAAAAATCGGGGTCCGTTCCGGTTTAGTAGAACCGACTATCGTGGGAACGGATAAAGTAGTCGTCTAAAACAAAGTAATATAATACTCTTTTGGGACTATGAGAGCATGCCAAAGTTTTGTCTTTTCTATATTAACTCGATCGAGCTCGAGTTCGAGATCGAGTTGGTCTTTGTTTTTTCAGCGAATTGTTACAAAAGCTGAAAATAGTGGTCAATCTAGAAAATAAGGAGATGAGTGCTAGTTTTGTGGTGTATTTAATTAGGCAAATTCGTATTATCCTTTATTTTTCTGCAAGTTTGAAAGAAATCAAAAGTCATACTACTGTGCCCATAAAATAAGGTGAATTTGAATTTAAACTGCGCGCGTCGAAGGATTTGGAGAATTATTTTTTTTAGGTTGGTAGTACTGTCAGTCACATTTATGTCAAATTTCATGTCAAAATATTCATTAGAGTCTGAGATACGTGCCGTTTTGTGAGCTGCTAAAAGTGAGTTTTTCGTTTTTTGCGATGTCGAAATTTGTTGAGCAAAGAATTTGCATTAAATTTTGTTTACGGAATCAATTTTCTGCTGCGGATACGTTGAGGTTGATGCAGAAAGCCTTTGGTGATGAGGCTATGTCTAAAAAAATGTTTAAAAGTTGTATAGTGAGTTCCAAACCGGCCGTGAACGTGTCGAAGACGAAGAGCGTCCAGGGCGACCATCAACCTCAACCGACGAAGCTCACGTTCAACAAATCAAAGATTTGGTGTTGAAAAACCGTCGATTAACAATTAGACCCCTTGCTGATGAAGTTGGCATATCGAAAGGCACTGCCAATACCATTTTGAAGGATGTTTTGGGCCTCAAGCGCGTTAAATCTCGACTGGTACCGAAAACATTGAATTTTTTGGAAAAAAGGCGTCAAAAACTCAACCCATATCGTTCCGCAACCACCGTATTCACCTGAACTGGCGCCGTGCGACTTCTGGCTGTTCACCAAGTTCAAAAGACCGCTCCGCGGACACCGTTTTTATACGATAGAGGAGATTCAAGCCGCAGCGAAGACGGAACTGAAGGCCATCCCGGAAGTGACTACAACCAGTGTTTCGAAGATTGGAAAATCCGTTGGCATAAGTGCATTGCATCGGGAGTGGATTACTTTTGAAGGGGATGAAATTGAATTGGAAGAATAAATAAAGAATTTTCAAAATAAATACAATGTCATTTTTACATTTTTTTGGGCACAGAGTATATTTTAGTAAGTGTCTAATAGCAATGTGCTTTAACCCAAATCATTAAAGCATATCTATAATACTCATGATGTTTTTCGAGCTCAAGTTCCATTCATTTTTCAATTAGGCCAGTATCTTTCGAGTTTTTTACTTGTGTTGGAGGTAATCTGTTAAAAAAAAGTTATTATTTTCTTATCTCTCATTGAATCTTTTTGATTCTTTAGAAGTTTATTGTTATTAAGCCTACCAACCTAACCTAAACTACCATTCATCGCTAAAACCGCATTCGGATGCCAAAAAAGTTCCAACAAGATTTGATCATACGCTTTAAGAGAAATTAAGAGGTTAGTGGTTAGTTAGTAATATCTTAAAAATATCTTCGGAAAATTTAAAGTTGATCCGATAATTACTTTTCGTATTATTCGACAAATAACAAAGAGCGCTCGGGCACTCCAAAACGCTCGGATGAAACTTTAAATGCTTTTTTCTCAAAACTATGATTTTTGAACTGGTGACAACAATAATTCAAAAACCGCTCAATTAAATTTATACAGCTTTTAGAATACAAAATAAACTCAGGCTTGAGAAAGATTTTTTTCAAAAATTTCGATTTTTAAGACCAATTAACTGTTGATTTTTTTCCGAAATTCCTGAGGCCTCTAATTTGTTAACTTGTGAAATAAAATCAAAAATCTTCGATCAGGTTCAGGGTTATCTATTTATAAAACCAATTGTTCTTATCCGATTGATTTTAGATGAATCTACAAGGACTTATGATTGTCAACGCAAGGACCTTTCAACACAAACAGCTACCCAATACCAATTTTCGTATTTCATTGATTTAGTAGTTGGAATTCTTCAATTTAACTTTAGTATTTAATTTTAGAAATATTAAACTCCCTTTAATTATTAAACATACGAAATACCAAAGTCTACAATCGACTCACCACTTCCTTTAATTATTTCTTAAAGCCTCCAACAACACCGCTCAGCATTTTCGAATTCCAATTGAAAAATCAATCAAATTATATATTCAGTGCATGATTCACTTCATTTTTCTCGAATTTCTCGAAATGTCACCAGTAATTAGAAAAACTTTTGTACCGTCGTCTGTCTGCTGGCATCTGCATACAAGCAGACACCTTCAACTCCACCACATGGAGATTTTTACAGTACTATAATAGGAAAAGTACCTATGTATAGTAATAACATACATACATATAGACATTTCGTATGGGGAGACCAACAAAAGTTCTATGTCGAAGAAGTTCGTATAGTGAGTTGAAACTGGTAAGGGTTTGATATGAATCCATTATAGAAAATTTTTTTGAGAGAATTCAAATAAAGCTTTCTCTCTTTAGAATCTAAATCTTTCCTCCGGTTCCACTAAATTCCTAAAATACTTCTGAGAAATAGTACTTTCAAATAAGGTAAATCCGATTGTTTTAGCACTCAACCTATTTTATAAATTCCTCAACTCTTCTGTATCCGAGAAGTATTTTTAAAATATATTCCGAGCGTGTTTAGTAGTCTAAATAGTATTCTGCGGAAGCCAGTTCTGTAGCTGTAGATTGAAATTTAGCCAATATGTATTTCTATCTAGTCTTGAAAAACGCATTTATTGCTCCGTTTCGATGGAGTTGTTTTGCATTTCTATTGCCTAAAATACATAATTCTGTTAATTCGAACTGGAAACATAATCTATCTTTCGATGTATATCCCTCCAAATTGGAATTATAGAAGAAATATTGGCAATAAATGGAGATATTATTCCATAACCTTTTACCGTTCTTAAGTTTCGACAAGAGATAACCTATCGTGGATAACTTTGAACTAAAATATATGGTTATTGGAACCTACTGGTTCAGATATCGTGTTAAGATATACATAAATCTCGGTAATTTTTCGATTTCGTAGGGATAAACCTAGAACTGGAGATTTATTTCCTATTTCTTCCTATACAATTTGATATATAAATGGTTTATCAGTTCTTGGTACCCAATCAATCGAACTTCCATTATTCCCCACCTCTAAATGCACTTCTTTTCCACCAAGCATTAGTTCGTCTTTTGCTTTTTTCTCCAGCAAGCGTTCGATGGACGAACACTGGCGGTCACCCCACCTTCTAACTGACCGTCTGTTGTACCGATTAATTAGCATACGTAATTGATGTTTGCAAAAGTTTTGCCTACGATTTCTACTACATTTCGGACGTTTCAACACCAAAAATGTGTCCAACTGACCGTACATCTCTTGGTGTGTCGCCGCTTTTGGAGGCCGTGAGTTGCCCTTTTTTGCGTGTGGACACTCCGCTGTTGGCTATGTTTGGTATTTGCTTGCACTTCACCGAGTTGTTATTGCCGTGGAAGTTTTGCATTTGTGGCCACTAGAACATACATAGTGATGCTGCCTAGTTTAAGCTGCCCGATGAATGTTTTCAGTCCATTGAACGTGCCGTCGTACATTAGTTTGGTACGTGACTTTGCTGCGAATTACTTTTGCTTTGATTTAATGTAATTAAAAATGTTGTAGGCAAATTTTAAAAATATGTTGTATGTATGTGAGTCTGGTGAAGGACTTTGTTTGTTTAAAAGATAAAGCAAATCATTTTTTATATTCCAACTCTTTCATATCTCACCTTATCAATAATTATAATTTGCAATTCACAGCTTAAACACCTCTCTATATCAATAATACATGAACATTTTCTACTATAAATAATATATTAACACTTTTATTCCCCGCAGTTATATGCTGAAAAAGCATAGCGCGAGCCACGCCACTTTGCCGTCGGAAAATGCTGAAAATACTTGTAAATATGAGAATTGCAAATATGTTGCCGCAAATGCCACTTTGCTGCGCGTTCATGCGGCATCACATGCCAAGGAGCAGCTAAAATGCACTGAGCCATCATGCAACTATGAAGGTAAAAGTTTGCTGCATTTAAAGAGGTAAGTGGCTACAATATTTATACCAAAGAGTCGTCTTTGAATCGCGAACACTTATTGAGTGGTGAAATGAACAAGTAACTTGCATCGATAAAATTGTTGGAGAGCATTGAATAGTGCTGTCACAAATATGTTTAGAGAGTTTGAAAGGTAATAAGATATTAACTCAATACAGATATTGCGAACAATAAAAGTCCTAAATTATTTCAGAAATATATTAAAGACTTTAGCCGAAGGCTGGAACTCATACCAAAGGTCAAAGGCGGTCGAAGCTTTGTAGAGAACCGTGTGTTCAAAGCGATTGAAAACTACCAAATTATGTAGTGTATTTTTGACATCAAAAAGCTTCCTCTAAAGTCCACTAATGGTCTGAAGTAGACTTGAATAGGCTTTGTTAAGATAACATCAAGAAGACACCACAAATTTGAAGGGAAGGGTACTAAGATTTTTGATTTAACTCAAATATAGACATACTTTATCAAACTAAGTACCAGTTTCATGATACCAAACCTGATAAATGAAGACCTGAAAGAGTAAATAATCAAAAATTCGATGATTTTTTCCAAAAATGAGGAAATCTGTAATATAGTAACATTTCACTCCATTATATTTTCTTCCTATTTCTCTAACAGCAGCGATTTGCGGGTTTTCATGGTTCATTCTCGATCCTATATCTTTTGTATCCTGTATCCTTTGTACTGTCAAAAAACTGCCAAGTCTCTTGATTTCGAAACTAGATAGTTTCCTTCCGTCATTTTTTTGTTCGCTGAGCTATGTCAATGTCATCAATGTGACAACTCATCGTTCTATCGCTGTTGTCAATGTTTAAGGGACCATAAATCTTCGGCAAAACCTTTTTCTCTAAAACTCTTAGTACCGTCTCATCGGATGTTGACATCGTCCATGCTTCTGCACCATAAAACAAGTCGGAATTAAAGAGTGACTTGTTTCGTTTTAGTTCGTCGAGAAACGACTTTACTTTTCCAAGATAGAAGATAGATGAAATGATCTACAACTTCAAAGTTATGACTGTCAACTATGATGTGAGTGCCAATACGCCGACTATTGGTTTAATGACAGTAGATATTTCGTCTTGTCCTCGTTCACTACCAGATCCATACGCTTCGCTTTCTTATCCAGTCTAGAAAAAGCAGAACTAAGGGCGCGGTAGTTAAGTCCAATAATATCGATATCATCGGTGTACGCCAGCAGCTGTACACTCTTATAGAAGATTGTACCTTCTCTATTTAGCTCTGCAGCTCGTATTATTTTTTCCAGTATCAGGTGAAAGAAGTCAAATAATAGTGAGTCTTATTGACCGAACCCTCGTTTGGTATCGAACGGCTCGGTGAGGTCCTTCTTGAACCTGACGGAGCTTTTGGTGTTGCTCAACGTTTCAAAGTATACACAGCCGTATTAGACTTGCGGGCATACCAAATTCAGAAGTAAGAGCTTTAATATCAATCTCGAAAAACGAGACAAGGAAGTGTCAGGAGAATTTTAACGACTACCAAAGAGTTTCGGTAAATGCCAATATGACAGGTTATTAGACTCACCAAGCTTAACTGGGGGACAATCACAAATCTTCTTCAGCTAGACGATGACGAACCTTGTGAACCAGAAATCGATCTTCAGGTTAAAAGACGGAACAAAAGCTGACGGTTGCTCAACTCTTGCTGAGCTCTCGTTAGTTTTAACTGTTCTACAATAAATCCTGAGAAGACAAAGGAACTGCTGCCCGTTCCCAGGGTTCTAAATGGAATAAAATGGAGTGAGGCAGTTAAGGATACACAACCGAGGTACGGGTTGCGACTCCATTTATACATTGGATTAATTTAAGGTTATCTAAGAGAGTGAACAATTAATAAGAGGGTTCAAAGAGATGAAGGGATCTTCATACAAAGAAATTGTATGCACACCTTGTACAAAGTAGCTACTCTTCTTCTTCTTCTTCTTAACTGGCGTAGAAACCGCTTACGCGGTTATAGCCGAGTCCACAACAGTGCGCCACGCATCTCTCCTTTTGGCGTTTTGGCGCCAATTGGTAATACCAAGTGAAGACAGGTCCTTCTCCACCTGGTCTTTCCACCGGAGTGGAGGTCTCCCTCTTCCTCGGCTTCCACCAGCGGGTACTGCATCGAAAACTTTCAGAGCTGGGGCACTTTCATCCATTCGAACAACATGACCCAGCCAGCGTAGCCGCTGTCTTTTTATTCGCTGGACTATGTCTATGTCGTCGAACAACACATACAGCTCATCATTCCATCTTCTGCGGTATTCGCCGTTGCCAATGTTTAAGGGTCCGTAAATCTTCCGCAAAACCTTTCTCTCGAAAACTCCTAGTGCCGTCTCATCGGTTGTTGACATCGTCCACGCTTCTGCACCATAAAGTAGGACGGGAATGATGAGGGACTTGTAGAGTTTAGTTTTTGTTCGTCGAGAGAGGACTTTACTTTTCAATTGCCTACTCAGTCCATAGTAGCACCTGTTGGCAAGAGTGATTCTGCGTTGGATTTCAAGGCTGACATTATTATCGGTGTTAATGTTGGTTCCTAGGTATACGAAATTATCTACAACTTCAAAGTTATGACTGTCAACAGTGACGTGGGAGCCAAGACGCGAATGCGCTGACTGTTTGTTTGACGACAGGAGATATTTCGTCTTGTCCTCGTTCACCACCAGACCCATACGCTTCGCTTCCTTATCCAGTCTGGAGAAAGCAGAACTAACGGCGCGGTAGTAGCTACTCACATAACATATATTCTCTTGCAAACATCTATTAACATATGAGCCCTAACATTTGGATATTCCCTCCTGAAACTAATCACTACATTGACTGCTTATGTTACACCATCACTCAACCAATGACTTGCCATAATTATCAGCTTAATTTGCTACTTATTTTGGTCACCTTGGCGCTATCCACTTGGACCTTCCGTGGCTACTCATCTTCGCGCACAAGTAATTGTATCATGAAGAAGCTTACAGCGAATCGCGCGCTGTTGGTAGCAGCGCCAACAGCGGCTCTACAACCGACAGATAAGCCTTTTGGTGGAAAATCCAAGGGCATAATTGCAATGTGCGCGCAACCGTTTGCAGTTGCATGCATAAATTGATGGGCAAACATTTACAAGTTGACCAAAAACGATGGCAACAACATAAAGTGTAGAAAAAGCAATGAACCGAGGCGCAGATTCGCAAATCGCAGCTGCCGCTACTGACATTTGGTTGCATCGCATAATCGGTTGCGGCCAGCCACCGTCTTAGAAGCAAGCACCAACAAAAGCAATAAAAACTGTGTGGCATACAATCTGAGAAAAGAAAAAAACACACAGAAGAAAGAAAACAAATAGAAATCTTAACGACGCGCAGGCAAATAAAAGCAACGCCAGCAGTTAGCCACTAAGCGCGCACCAGCCAGGCCAGCCAAGCAAATCGAGCAAACCGCGTCAGCAAACAGCCAACCGACAACGAATTCCAAGCCATACCCTCAGGAATCGTGACTTATCGATCGCTTTGATATGCGCATTGAATTCCTGTAATATTTCGCAAGAGTCGATACGACACCGACGCCGCCACCGCTGTTCTCATCCTCCTGCTGGCTGGAAATGATCTCGCCAGAAGCTAATATCGACGACTTCAGCCAATTGGCGACTGCGGCGAGCTGCTCACTGTGCAACGAGTATCTCCAGTAGTACTATGTGTTATTATTGTTGTTGTTGCATTACGCTGTCCGCCCCTGATCACATTCATGTTGCAAGTGTGTGTGTGTGCTGTTGAGGACGTTGATGCTGATGACGACGACATAGTCTAAAGTCTCCGCCGCAAAATGCAAGTGAGCCGAAATCAGCACGAAGTTGTGTTGGAGAGCCAGTACGTTGACGACGACAAGTAATCGTATGCTGCAATGATTACCATGCCGGTGCATTGCTGAAAACTTTGTTGTGCTGCTGACATTGCTGTGGCGTATGACGATGATCGCCAAAGCGCGGGCGCGACAGTTTTCTTTCCTCATTTTTCTTTTCTTGTTGCAATGACTGCTGATTGTTGTTGGTTGGCGCAACGGTCGCTGGTCGGGTCGGTCGTCTTGTGGTCCCTATGCTCACACGTTAATGCTGGGTAAATGCGGTGGCGGTTATTGAAGTCAATTTAACCTTGAAATATGCGCTCGTTGGTAGCAGCGAGTCCCTCTGATTTGGATCATTGGCTTGCATTGTTTGGTTTATTACAATTTTACATGCGTGTCCAAGCGCTGAGACACGTTCATATTCATGTTACCGCGGACACATAGCCATATGCATACGGTTACATAGTTTTGGTATTCGGTGGTGTATATTGGACTTTTTTAAACTGAAAATAAAATTGGATTTTTTTTAACTGAAAAATTCTAATCGAATCGAGGGAAAATCTCATTCCATAGGTCCAGGAGACTCTTCGCGCTATATTATCCAGCTGATCACGATACACTTCAGAATATTCGTAGTATTGTCGGAAAAAGCTCAAACGATTCTTTTGAAATCCCACGAAACAGACAACATAACCTATCGACCTGCGAAATGCTTGGAGCTGGTTCATCCTTTTTAGCCCATGATCTCTTGCGTTTTATAGTATTGTAAACAACCCATTTTTCGTCGTCAATCTGCTTCAAAAATTAATAATTTCTTTGACGATTGATAAGAAAATCACAGTCGTTAATCCGACGAAGCAAATTTCGTTCTGCACGAACATGGGAACCCATACCATGTCAAGATTCGAAATTAATTCTAGACGTTTCATGTGCTTGTGAACGGTCGTGTTGGACAAATTTAATCTTTCAGCGATCTGTCGAGTTGTCTCATAGAAAACGATTACTTTAGACGCTGTGTGTATCAAATCGTTTGGTAGGTCATTTACGATCCTTAACTTGATATAACTTTATTCTCATGTTTTTAGTGTAGTTTCGTCTCGGATCCAGTCCGATTTATTTCCACATAAAATTCTTCCACTTTTTCTCCCCACAATTAGGTAACAGCAGGGAATATAAAATGTGTTTAATGAATTCGAAAATTTGCTTTCAAATATCAATTTCACTGTGAACCATTGGAGATACTGTTTGTCCGATTTCCAAGAACACACGGAACACTCCGCAAATACAATTTTTTTTTTTTGAGTACATGACACTTTCTATGATCTAGGCAACAATCTCTAATCTCTTTAATATAATATTTATTCTATTAGGTTAGGTTAGGTCATGGGGTAGATCTTCGCAACTGCTGAGAGTCTCACCTAGACAGCTACGTCTGTCCTTTGTGACATCCAAATAGTCCTGACGGATCGCCAATACCATTATGTTTCGATAAAGCGCTTGGACTCTATTATAAAGTTCTTATGTCGGCTAATGACTCGTAGTATTACTTCATTGGGTTTGTCGAAGATGTGCCTACCGTGGTGTTTTAATTTTAGTCGGATGTTGTACATTGATGAAGGAAGTGCTTGGATCATTCCTCTTCGCCTTCCTACAAGCAGCTTTGGCAAATAGCGTTTGGCTTGAACCCTAATCTTGATCTTGATCCCTTTCACAATTCGAAGATTGTCGGTTATTAAAATCTTTTTTATCTAGCAGCACTATAAAAGTATATCTTAAAAGGTTGATAAAGCTTGAAGAGGTTCTACTTCGAAATGTAATATTATTCTTAAAACATCGTGCGTTTGAACTGTAGTTTGTAAGAATCTTTAGAGCAAAAGCTTTTCAAAGCTCGGGAAGGTTTTTTATAATAATGCTTTTGTTTTTGAGCCAAAAAACTTTGAAGTTTTAACGATCATAATATCCATCCAGTGTAAAAGCTTTGCAAAAGCTATTTTATTTTACGAATATGAATGTCACTTTACAAGTTTTCAGAACTTTCAGGTCAGCCAGTGCCGTAGTTTGGATGGTATATACTGAAAAGGTTATTATAACTGCTGAAAAATTGTTTTTATAGCACTGTAGAGGAAAAGCTTTTAAAAGCTTCGGAAGATTTTTCATAAGAATGCTTTAATTTTTGAGCTAATATGCTTGGAGCTTTTGCCATAATAACATCCCTCTAGTGTAAAAGCTTTGAAATATTATTTTAAGCTTAAGAATGCCTTAATAGTTTTGAGATCTTTCAAGCCAGGCAGTGTCATAAATAGATCGATCAGATTATTTCTCAAGGTTCATGAAATTTGTAAATATCCTTTTCTCGTTTCAGAGGAGCGCTCGCCCTCTCATAAAAGTAAGGTTCGGGAAAAAAAATTATTTTTATCAAATAACCCCATCCAACACAGTACTCGGAGTTTTTGCCAGCCATTTCGCGCATTTGTCACAAAATATGTTTTAGCATTACTTGCAAGCAAACTAATTGTGAGCAATAGGAATATCTACAATTAGTGATCGCTGAACAGCGTTTATTGCTGCTGTTTTTATTGTTGTTGTTGTTGTTGTTGCGCATGCACATGGACTTGTGAATTTCGCTTTCTTGTTCGCACACATTCAGACACTCATATATACAGACAGACAAACATTCACATATCGACTTTGATCTGTGTACGATTGGTCGTTGTTGCGCTGCTGTCAGGGCTGGACTCCACACCGAAATGAGGTGGCGAGGCACGCAGACCATTATTTGCCGCTAATTAAGCTCACCGCGTGCGCGCACAAACATATTTACGTAGAATTTACAACGAACCAAAGTGAACGCAGCGAAAAATACCACTTGCCAATTCCAGCAATAACACGCGTTCCACCGCGCGGCAGCTGAAGGTCCTCTGGGCAGGCAGGCGACAATAGCGGAGTGCGCGCAGCGACGGAACGGATGAACGTAGCGAGATACACCACTGTGTTTTTTTGAATTTTTTTCTTGTTTTTCCTTTTGTTGTACTCCACTATCGATTGGGCAGGCGGCTTCTGGAACGGCTTTGGTGGCAATTAATTCCACCATAGCAGTCCGTACAACTGATAAATGCTGTGAATATGTGCGCGCTGCGCTTGGTCGGTGTATCGATGAATCGATGGCGGGTCGCCTATACAAACCTATGTATGTATGTGTGTTGTTGTATGTTGCAACAGGCACCAGTCGACGTAGTCATCGTCGTCGGCGCGTTAGAGTCGTGTTTTGGTGATTTTAACTCACATTTCATTTCATTCGATTTGGACATTTTCATCTGATTTCAGTTCAGCACAACCGAATGGCGAATTAGTTTCGTTTCTACAACTGTTGTTGCTGTTATTGTTGTTGCACAGGACGAGGTCGAGAAATTCCTCAGCGTCTCATTGTGGTCGCATATGGCCATTTGATTAGCCGTTGCTGCTGGTTTATATGTCCAGCTCCCAGTTTCGGTCTCCAGTTTGGTCCATATGCAGCATGCAGTTCGCCCGTTTGTTGTTGTATTCCGTGCGTATTTCTCATTATTTATTTCCTTATTTCATTATGCCTTGTGCAGTTGAGTTGGGTCACTTTTGGGTGTGCGCGCGCTCGCGCGGCAATGATGTGTCGTCCATCGCGAGATCGATCTGTGGCGGTGTGCGAGACTCTTAAATTAACAATTAACTGAGGTTTTGTGCAAACTTTCGTTGGCCATTGCCCGTTTTACGCGTTTGTTTAGTACCCACTCGTTCGAATTACGAGTATTTATGCGATTAGGCCACGAAGAAGAATACGCCAAAAAAGAAGCCTGTGAGTGCTTATTGGTTGACGCACACTTTTTCCCCTGCTTAAACCATGGCGATCTTAAGATAAGCAAAGAATAGCTGCGTGCTGCAGTAGTCAGATTTGTAATTAGTTTTGGTAGCTTTCTTTCTGGAAAAGCCTTGAGCTCCATATTTAAGATAAAATACCGTTAAATGTCTCGAACGAATAAAAAATCTGCTTGTGGATTGATTGATTGATTCAGATCTTAACGCAAAGTGGTTCATGACTTCTTCGTAGATTTTTAAAGTTTGTCCTCTTACTCTAGTACCGAAAAAAAAAACCTCTCAAGTCAAATCTTTCTGGGTGTCTTCTACAAAATATTCATTCGAGACCAACATCTTTCAAATCTATTCCAAAACTTAGTTTATATTCTTACCCTAGTACCAAAAAACACCTGTCAATTATTCTTTTGCCGTTAAGATAATACATCGAAGATAATTTCGAGGTTCCGTCTCTGCAATTTCGTCATTAAGAAAATACAATCACAAAGTAATACTTTACTTCCGACCCAGCTTAAAATAAGGAATAAGAAAACTCCTCGGCTTCCATCGGTACCGCTTCTGCGCCATAAAGCAGGGCGGGAATGACGAGGGACTTATAGAGTTTGGTCTTTGTTCGTCGGGAGAGGACTTTACTTTACACAGTCCAAAGTAGCACCTGCCGACAAGAGTGATTCTGCGTTGGATTTCGAGGCTGACATTGTTGGTGTTGTTGATGCTGGTTCCAAGCTAGAGGAAATTATCTAAAATTTCAAAGTTATGACTGTCAACAGTAACGTGTGAGCCAAGTCGCGATTGCTCTGACTATTTGTTTAATGATCTGCTCTCATTCTTCTCTTCACTCACCACCAGACCCTTCGCTTCGCTTCGCTTCTTTATCCAGTCTGGAAAATTCAGAACTAAGGGCGCGGTAGTCCAAAGATTCATTATCGTCGGCTTAAGCCAGCAGCTGTACACTCATACAGAAGATTATTTTTTTCAGCGTTAGTTCGGAGAAGTCACACGATAGTATGTGACCTTGTCTCAAACCTCGCTTGGTATAGAACGCCCTGGAGAAGTCCTTTTACTCCCAGAAAAAATGTGTCTTTAAGTTCCATAGTTATTGTCTAATACAAAGAAAACATCTAACAAAGCTTGGTCTGGAAGTCCGGGTAAAAAAAAAAGTCTTCAACAGTTTTAAAGCAATATTTGTCGCTGGATTGAAAAGGTCAAACTTCAATTCTGGCGAGAGAACACTTAAAGCTCATAGGAATAGTAGTCTGAACCACATCTATTAATTCCTATCTTATAAATTAAATTTTCTGGGTTCAACCGACCTCGGTGAAGGATTCCTGCATAGTCTGTGGGAATATCCTTGTGCCATTTAAAATCTTCCAAGTATGGTGTTCTGTAAGCGCAAAGAAAATAAGAACTATATGTGAAGGAGTAGAGCCATTGTAGAAGAAAACACTTCAAAGACTTTTTAACTGTGTTAAGGATAGTCCTTGGTTTCGGTTGTCCATTAAATATAAATTCGTTGGTAGAGGAGTTTCGTTAAAGGCT
Organism: Zeugodacus tau; assembly: GCA_031772095.1. NCBI lineage: Eukaryota > Metazoa > Arthropoda > Insecta > Diptera > Tephritidae > Zeugodacus > Zeugodacus tau. Next base: position 13,869,888 of record CM062651.1, on the reverse strand, counting down.
TGGAAAGATGTATGAGCTATATTCTTACAATATTATATTATTAATCCATATTTATTGAGGTCCCCTCAGCTTTTTTCAACAGTCTCTATAGGCTTGACATAACCTAAAATTTTCTTAACCTAAAATAATTTATTCTTAACATTTTTCCATTCACAGACACTCCCGCACCCATCTCGCGCCTTCTAAATGGTTTACATGTGATCAATGCGAATTCAAAGCGCGCATCAAGGGACATCTTAAACGTCATCTGCGCACTCACACTGGTGAAAAGCCGTTCCACTGTCGTCACTGTGAGTTCCGCTGCAGCACTTTCGATAATTTGCGTAAGCATGTGCTGAAAACCGGCAAACATCCAGGCAAATTCATATACGAATGTGAGCATTGCAATAATGCTGAAGAGAAGAAATCCTACAAAACCAATTCATATCACGAGTTTCAGGCGCACAATGCAGAGATGCATAGGAAGATAGTTTTGGGTACATAAGTAGTTGCAGGGAATGTGAGGCGGTCAATTAAAGGCATATATTAAGAATATAAGGTGAGTGACTAGACCACTGTGTTCGTTTTTTTTAAATTTTCTAGATATCGCCGTTTTAGCTGGTTTGAAACATGACTAAGAATTGGTTGGCAGCGACATCTTGTAGTGATATTAATAAGAGATTTATCTGGTTGCCTTTATCTACACTCTATCTCGTATTCGAAATGTAAAATTCTGAGCTCCCCACCGCTAGGTGGAGGACATATTTTAATTTCTCGACTCGGTGTTTGACTTTGCTAATGCGAACTGGATTTAAAGATAATTTTCAGTAAGAACTTTGAATCAAGGTGTGTCTGTAATTGCGCAAATATTTCTTTAATTGGAAATAATTCCATTAATATTGTTGTTTTTGTCGGAAAGCGGATTTTAGCTGAACAATTAAACATATTTCTAATTCAAATTCCATTTTTTAATCTCATAAATATATTTTTTTTTGTATTATAACCTCTTCATACTCAATTATTCATATAATAAACCACCCTACTTTGGCTCATTTAAACGAATACGGGGAAAAAGCAAAACAGAGAGAACATGAAAGTTGCCATTTTCTATTGGAATTCTAATTTTATGTTTTCTGACTGTTTCACTCCAACTGCAGCAACAAAGATATTATTCAACTAATTTTATAGTTCTTGTAATTCTCTTTTAAAGCTTAAATATATATTTTTTTTATGATTTTATCTAATAAAATCGTGCAACATTCTTAAATAAACACATATTTAATAAAACAATAAGTGGCAGCACTGTCACTTATTTGACTTTTCTCTATGTAAAGAAACGAGTGGAAATAAACGCGTCGAAACTTGCAACGAAAAAACTCCGATTTGTGTTCAATTCTTATATTTTTGTGTATTGTGTGTGTGAAAATTGTGAATATACATAATGAAAATAATTAATTAAATTATAAATTAGTGCGGTAAATAAAGCTGTGCGGTAGCTAAAATGATTAGTGCGATGGATAATCGGTCGTACGGTGCGATTTCGAAGGCGTCCACCGCTGGACGTAGCGACTTCACAACGCCAGGTAAATTGGGAAGAAAAAAAAAAAACGAAAAAGAACTAAAGCAAAGCATAGAAAAATGAAAATACTGTTGGAATGAACTACTTGCCCCAATATAAATAATTAACCAATTGTGTAAATTCCAACATACGGAATGTGGCTTCTTACAAAACAATTGGAAGCTATATGATAAATAAACATGAGCTGCTGTATTCTATAGAAATAAAATTGTAAATACATATATACATGTATGTGCAACAAATTGGATGCTAGGCGTTTTGTTGACGTTCATGTTTTTTTTATTGGCAGCCAGGTGAAAGTCCAGGAGCATAAAACATTTTCAATACTTGTGTATGAAATAAAAGCTGTTGCAACAAAAACAAAATATGTTTTTTTTAAGAAATATTAAAAAATTAATTTTAACTTAACAAACGTACCACATTAATTGGAATGCTCGTGGTTCATTAATTCAAATAATTTAATCACATTCCTGTTGAGCAACAATGTCTTTTGAATTCAATAAGCGCTCATTGTACTTACAGCGGGACACTACTTGGATATCAACGTTCATTGACGTCCATATTTATTGAACACAGCAAATTGACACTAGGCTATTTTCGTACCTAAAGCCATTTAGCAATTGGCTTAATTGGCGAATTGGGGAGGTGGCTTACCTAATTTGTGTGTACGACAACGAAGGTATTAGGAACGTACATAATTGACACAAAAGAATTAGACGCACATAAGAACTGCTTGTGTAGACATCTAAAGTGAGAAGTGCACAAAATACAAATATTGTGGTAGTTCTAAAATATAAGTGTCATACAAAATTTATGGCAGACAATTTTGAAGTCGAAATATGGGTGAATAAATATTTGCTGAAACGTGTTGGTTGCTCTTAGTTCATTTTTTATTTTTTAGTCGAATTGTTACACATGAAATGAAATACACAAAGCCACTCAAACCATTTTTATTTTGTCATAAAAAGTATAATAAAGGCATTATCGCCAAATGTTTGTGATAAAAATAATATATAAATTGCGAGAAGTATATAAAATTCTTCTCAACACCGCGCTTACTAAAGACGATTCTCATGCTGTGTGTCCTACTTTCCGCATTTCACCTGTAACTTTTTACTATGCTATGCTTACTCTTGTGCTATATTTTAAGTTTTGCCGTCTTAATTGTCATAATTTCTCATTTTATATTCTTTTCTTACAGAATTAACTCCTGAGCAGCAGAAGCTGTTAATTGAGCTGCGCCGAAAAAAGCAAGAACTACTACTGGAAATTCAGGTAAGTGTTTTTTGTGTATTTCTAACATGAACCTTCAAATGTATTCATTGTTCTTATACACATTTCAATAGTTCATTAACTCCAATTGGCTTACTACATTCTGCGTGTCTTATCTTCCTGCAATTAATTCGTCATTTATGTGTGTTATACAACTCCACTTCGACACTAAATGAGTCATATGTGTGTTCATTGCGAAAAGATTTGTTTTGCTTGGCGCTTTGTAGCTCATTTCAAGACGTGTGTGCAGATAATCTGCTCAACCGCGCCTTGTAAAGCCAGACTTTGCTTTTGCTGTTGACAAGCTGCAGCGCAAAGTCGCTTTGTTTGCATTTGTGTGTCTAGTGTCAAACTTTAATGTAATTGCAATAAGACACTGACTTGTTTACTTTGATAGGCAAATTGAACTTTCCGTAAAGCAAGTCATGCTAACGTAACACTTTTATTTGCTTCGGCATTATTTGTAAATACAACATGTTTTTTTTTTTATTGCAATTTCAGTCAGTTTTTTGCTGTTTATTTGGTTTGCTTGTTTAACAATTGAGTGGCAAATATGCTGAAATGATAAATTTGTGCAGCTTATTTGTATACAAGCTTTATTGTATGTACCGTATTACTCATTGCACATTTTTAATTTCTTTGTGTAGAATTTGCTTCTCTTTTAAGGTGTCTCCAGTGTGGGAATTTTATAAAATAATTTTTTCACTTTCACCATTCTGCTTTGAAAGAGTCCATAATTATTAAAAAAAAAATATATTTTCAACTGACATTTCTTCAACTTTAGCCTACATATATCATTTTCGCACCAACAAAATATGTGCGAAAAACTGTTATCTCCTCTTCGTTTCACTCACGCGACTTTGTTTATGATTTTATTTTAATACTTTGTAGTGGGTGTGGGAATTGCTTGTAGCCAGAGACTTACCGGCGCTTCAAATTAGAAATAATAAATTTGTAAAATAAACACAAGCTGTTTGGGCGGTCAGCGCGTGTATAACTAGTTATGCAAATTTCTAACAACGTGCACCATAAAAAGTGACCAATTGCAACCAGTTTTTGTTTGAATATTTTTTATATGTAGTTGCACGTGGTGACGTCCGAAAGTGTGTAGTAAACAAAATTGTTGTTTGTGTTTTGTTTTTTTGTTTGCTAAAATAATCACAATTCACTTTTGAACTGTTTTACTAGTTGCGCTTTATGACTTTTTCGGCTACCACATGGTTTTTTACTTCACCAAAAAGTCAGCTTGTTAATTGTGAGCGTGCGTTGACACGGCAATATTCCGAAACGGTAGTTTAGTGAAGTTTTTTTTGTTAATATTAGTGTAAAAATAATAGTTCATATAATATAAATAAAATTTCCAAATGAAATTGCATAATTTATATAAATTTCAATAAATATGAAAGTAATGCAAAAGTTAATTTTTCGCAAAAAAGTGAAGTACACAATACAGGTTAGTAACTTTTAATTTAATTATATTAATTGTTCTTAGCTGCTATTGTGATAAGTGCAAAGAAAGTAAACTAAAATAGCTTGTGTTATCAGCGCATTAAGTGTGTCAATGTCATAAGAAAATGAACAGAATTTTATTATTTTTTTTTATAAAAATGTAAAAAGCAGTGTGTGCAGTGATAAGCTAATCGCATTTACATGTGTAATTACAATAACGCATGTACGAGTAGATATGAACAATTAAAGTTAATTCTCGCTGAGTGTTTAAATAGGAACTTAAAAATAGTTTATACTGTGAATAAGTAATTAGTATTACTTTTGACTTTTTAAAATTTTTTTTAGAGTTTCTTCAGAACCCTTACCAGTTGTATCAGCAGTAAATTCTCCATATTTGAATTAATTTAATTTTCGTATACTGAAAAGCGCTATCTGAATGTAGTCGTACTCCAAAAAGGTTTTAGAATTTTTTTTTCAAGGTCATTGCCGCAACAACAAATTATTATTAGTCATCAAAAGTCAAAGTCAATCTTTATCAGTCTTCAGCATTGTAAATATTACTTTAAATGCAAATTACAAGCAATACACTTACAAGTATTTTTCATATCGAGTGTTTCGAGATATATTTAGTACTATTGTAATCGCCCAACACTTCGTTAAATGAATATTAAAGCCGTTTCTGAGATATATTTCCTTCTAAACTCGATCTTTATACGAAAAATATATATTTTAACAATAATTGTGACATTCAAATAAATTTTACGTACGTGCGCCTAAAAGTATGCAACAATATTATTAGTTGCATAAGCAAACTCATGCATAAGTGTTTGTTTACACTCAGCAAAGAGCAGATTATAATACAAATTGTTATAAAAATTTTAAAGAGAATATCATCAAGCTTGTTTATTGCTAGTATTTGCAGAATTCATTTTGAAAAATGTTGATAGCGTTGATATCAATTGAGTAATTTTTACACTGGTACTGGCAAAGTGTTTACTGAGCAGCTTGCAATGTTGTATTAAGTCATATCTATGCATAATAATGCTTCATTTGTATGTACGATGTGTGTATGTCTCGGCATGAGTCATTATTATTCCGTTAATGAAATACAATAACGCTTAGTAATTGTAATTACTTAAAGTGTTGTGTGAGATATTGCACATTTCCGTTAAATATTGAGGTTTTGCATGTTGCGAGGAACACCAAGGCAATGAAAAAAAATTACAAAAAAATATTTCTAACCATAACATAATATTAGTGACTAAAATTGATAAATTTATGGTTCATTAATTTTTTCTTTAAATTGTTCAAGTTCAAGTGCTGAAGATTAGATAAAAATTAGATTAACTAACACGTCTAATTACCTTACAATTGTTGTTGTATTGACGAATAACAGTTGTTTCTTGGTTTTTCTGGTTTCTGATGGTCAGTATTGAAATGTTGTTATAGTGTGGCAATCATTAAAATAGGCATTACAGTATTTAATTATAGCGCCGGCGCAACAATTTGGGCCGTCCTGTAAATTCATTATTTAAATCATCTTTATATACTACCGCTTAATGCAGTCTATGAATCTAAGTTTCCTTCAAAACATTGTTTCTACGAACACATTCTATGAAACTGCGCTCCATAAACCAAAATTTTATAGAACTATTTTACTAGACATACCGTTAGATTATAAAAATCTATAGTCTAGTTTATAATAATTCTCAATTTACACGTCTATGACCTCAAAATTTCTTCTAAAACCTTGCTTCCACTCACACATTCTATAAAACCACCCTCCATAAACCAAAATTGTATAGAAGCGCCTATTTTACTAGACATAACGTTAGATTACGTCTATAGTAACTCTCAAATGACATGTCTATGATCCCAAATTTCTTCCAAAATCTTGGTTCCACGCACATATTCTATAAAACCATGCTTCTGAACCAAAATTATATAGAAGCGCCTATTTTACGAGACCTACCGTTATCTTATGTTGATAATAACTCTCAAATTATGTGTCTATGATCTCAAAATTTCTTCTAAAACCTTGCTTCCGCGAACACATTCTATAAAACCCCGCTCCACATAGCAAAATTATACAGAAGCGCCTATTTTACGAGACATACCGTTAGATTTCGTCTATAGTAACTCTCAATTTACACGTTTATGTTCTCAAAATATCTTCTAAAACCTTGCTTCCACGCATACATTCTATAAAACCATGCTCCATGAACAAAAATTATATAGAAGCGCCTATATTACTAGACATACCGTTAGACTACGTCTATAATAACTCTCAATTTACACCTCTATGATCTCAAAATTTCTTCTAAAACCTTGCTTCCACGCATACATTCTTTAAAACCATGTTCCAACCAAAATTATATAGAAACGCCTAATTTACTAGAACTGTCGTTAGATTACGTCGCTCATAACTTTCCAATTCGTGCTAAACACATTTAAAATAACGGTAAAAATGACAACAACAAACTCAGACACATACTTCCTTCATTATATTTCCAATTGTATATCAAATTCACAGAAATTTGTTTTTATTTTGTGTTACCTAACCTCTTTTGTAATTTTCTAATGCCAATAAGCGTTAATAAGAAAGTATATTCTAAGTTCTCATCATCTAATCAGAAGATCTTGCAAACCATATGCACTCTACCAGTTTACTCTATTATCATATTACTCTCTCTCTCTCTGGACAATTTTCTCCCACGCTCTGTCTATTCAGCGCTTTTCTCTCTCATCAAAATAACGCTAAAAATTCATCAAAATAAACCTTGTAGTTCGACGAGTAGTATAAATATGCCAAATATTTGCGTATCTTACAAAATATATACCCGCGCTTACGCTGTACAAACTTAAGCTCCGTTGATTTGAGAGCGTTTGACATGTATGCATAACGTTTTTGACAAACACGCTGTGAGATAATATGCCATTGATAAGATAAAAAAGTGCTAATTGCTAAAAGCAAACGAAAGAGCGCTTATATATACGCTAAATATACAAAATAACGTAACTGATCCAACTGAACGCGGCGGCAATAGCAACAGTTGCCAAGAGTAAGAGTTGTATTGTGGCGCCCCAGTCAAAGAAAAACAAAAACGGCAAGTCAACAAGCCACTAATAAATAAACACCGTACACCGGTGAGAAGCCAGCTATTCAGCGCTTAACGCTAACAAACTGCCGGCCGCTAACGAGAGCGAATTTGTGTAACAAAACAAAGGCAGCAATCGTTAGAGTCGGCTCTTTGGTATTTTGCGCTGAGTTGTTGGCGTTGAGAGCGCGTTCTCCACAACTGAGGGCTGCTTGGCAGACTGTCTGGTTGTTTGGCTTGTTGTGTGTGCGCTCGTTTGACAGTAGTAGTTGCAGCGAGACCTGCTGAACGTTTCAGCTGTTAATTTTGACTTTTCAGTTTCAGTCTGAGTTCGAGAATCTAAACAAAATGTTGGCGTGACGGTCGTTGTACGCGCGCGTAAGCAACTAAAACGTTGAGAAAAATTTGCAAATTTCAAAATAATAATAAAATAAATGCTTAAATGTGTTTTGTAAAAGTGTGAAAATATTTTGTGTATGTTTATTAAAAATTAGCTGCAAATTGGTTGCAAGCAATTTTCAATAAAAAATTCACCAGAAATTCTGCGTAAAAGTGTAAAGTGAAAAGAAAGTGCAAAAATTCTTCATAGCAGCAGTAAGCATTGCGAATATAGTGCACTTTAGCTACAGCAACAACGACAAAAAGAAATAATGAAAAGCCATAGAATGATGCCTTAGGTGCCCTTCGATTTCTTTGTTGTCGCGAATTTTTTTTACATTTACATACATACATACATACAGACAAACATGTGCATAGTATTGTTTGCTATCGTTTGTTGTTGTTGGTTGTCTATATTTGTAGTCAATCGACCGAAGGAGGAATGCACGCGCAAGTCTGCTGTTAAGTTTTTGTTTTGACGCCTCACAAACTATCAGCGAAACAACGAGCAAATCATCACTTAATAGCACCAGCTACAGCAAGTTGTTTGTGTGCTCATCTAATATTATTATTAAGTGGTTTAACGTGTGTAGTGTAGTGTGCACACTCATGTATTATCTTATCATTTGTGCTGGTTATGTGAGCTTAGTGTATTAAAAAAAAAAAAATAAATAGCAAATTTGTAACTTTTCGCGCTACAACTCGTTTAAAATGAGATTTGTGATTAAGCAAAATCGTTGTTTGTGCTAAATTATCGACATGCGGTTATACTATTTACAGTAATATATATTATATGTTTGTGCTTACATACATATTTGTGAAATTCAGCCAAATATTTCATTTATTTTTATTTTTTTATTTGCTTTATCAACAAAGGGCAACAACACTTTTAGCGATTTAACCGGTCACCCAAGCAACTACATGCATACATGTACGCAGTATATGCATTGTGACGAGTTCGCACTCTCTACTCGCCAGCGAAAAAAAAAATACTAAAAATAATAAGAAAAGATTTTTCGCATGCCTCGCATACAAAATCAATTGTGTTTTCTATTTTTACGCATTTTTGCATATTTTTCGTCGTTGCACAGCCCAGAAACGTTGGTGCTCCTGCTCCCAGTTGTCCGTAGCTATTTGGTCATTATATAGTATACAAGCTATAGCAGGGAAATACCTAACTGTATAAGTATAACTATATATTTCTGTGTGTGTTTTTTGTAATAATATCATCGTTGCTTTTAGCAGGAACGCAGCATGCTTATTTATTTGGCTGGTCGAGAGTGAAATTTTTCGTTTGTCGCCAGCCACAATTTGGATAGTCTGTTTGCCTTCTATGGCGCATATGTTATTGGTAGCTACTCAAAAGCGCTCACATGTGTTACATTTATAAGAATTTGGCCTGGGCATTATAATGAAATGGTTACGCTTTTAGAAGTGGATATAAATGTATGGCTAAGGATAGCAAATTAGCTACGGCGCTATGTGCACAGCAGGAATATCGTTAGTTTTAATGGTAGCAAAGTACACGTGTGGTTAAACTGCAATTCAGTGTGCATACTCAAGCTGAAGTAGGATGACAAATTGGTATAATCTTAAGTGTGGATTAGTTGGTGTTTATGTACATAGTTTGGCATGGAATATGCTGTGATTTGACATTGAGTTTGTGATCTCTCTTTTCTAAGGAGTGTTGCGTATCGATCCTCAAACTCATGGTGCTAACTTTGTGCTTAATGAGCTTATGAAAATGTTTATGAAATGTTTTAAAACGATTTTTTGTGATTATTTGTTATTATTTCAACAGATTTGATATGAAAAAAATATTGTACTTTCCATAATTGAATCTCCGGTTATTGGTTCGTGTCAAAATCGTATTGTTCATGCAAATAAGTCAGAATTTTGTTAAATAAAAATTTGCAATTCTCAATTATTTGTTGTTTCGCCGAAATTATAAAATGTTTGACGTCAGTAATGGCATGCAGTTGCGCACATACAAACTGATATGAACTTTAAATGTTTACTTTTATGTGACAAAGAATTCCATATCTTTAGGTGACTCATTTTCTTAGTTTGCTTTGTAGTATTTCGAAAAAAAAATTAATTATCTAAAGTTGGCATACAAAATAATTTTTTAGCGTCGACTTCAGTGAAGACAACATTCATAAAAATAAAACAATAAATCTTTAAAAATTCAAAAGTATTTTGAATATTTGTTTTTGAGCTGCAGCTGCCATATAAAAAATGGAAGATTAAGTTTAAAAATGTTTTTCTGCTATTTTTTCGTAAATGTTGAGTATGTTCTTATATTTTTAAAGTATGTGCGGACAGACATGCAAGTTGGCATAATTGCAAATTTTTAATATTTCCTTAAAAATAAAAAGTTATTTTGGAAAATTTGTGTGAGTGAATTATTAGTATATTTCTTATCAGTGACCTTGAGACATGGATTCAATGATATTTGTGTTTACAGATTACTTTTCCATTACATTTGTGATATTTCGCTAATCTTCAATATATTTTATGATAGTAGGTTTAATGTTTGTTTAGTCAACAAATATTATTGATTAAATTTTTAACGATATACATATTGAAAATTATAAACAATTATATTTAATTAAAAAATATCAGAATAATTTAAAGTCCTCGAACAGACCTGTGGCGTCAATGAACTTACGTAATTTTCGCATGCAAATTTTGATTCACCGTGATTTAAAACTGACGCGTATTAATATTAATAAATTTTGAGCTTTTGGCTGACGTTTTAAGAGCAGTTGCTTGGGTCTCTCGAATGTAGATAATATATTAATTACTTACTTCTAGTTATATGACGTCAATTATTATATATATATATACATATGTCTGATAAACTGTTTCGTTGTCTCGATCACTTTATTACTCACTAGCCGTCACCGAGCGAGCACCGTGGGTCCTTCACACATATGTACAATAGTTTATAGGAAAATCACAGTTGTGATAAGGTTGTTTACCATTTTATTGTAGATTACACTGTGTAGTAATGAATTTTTATCTAGCTCACCAGTATTGTTTGTATGTGATATACATTATAATTCTGCATTACGAAATCATAACACCCGCTATATCTAATAAATCATTGTTTGTGGTCATTCACCCAGGAAATAGAGAAATATTTTTTCGTGTTGATTCAGCTGGTTGTTTTGTTATGGTGTTTAGTGTTGTTAAATGTGATTAAGAGCCTAAAATCGATAAACTCAATTTGTTTTAGTTTGCTTCTACCAGGATAAGAGTTCCAGACAGTGGTATTATATTGGTCAACAGTAGTAATATTTACTTGCAACTATTTATAAGATATAGTAATAGTTGTTGTTGTTGTTGTTGTAGAGTCCGAAAACATTCTCTAAATAATTTCAAGAAATCCTACCAAGTTGACAGTACTTGGTAGTACAAATATCCGTCTCCTAGATCCGATTATTAGAACGTATGTTAGATGAAGGTTGTTGTTGTTGTAGAATCGAAAAAATATTGCCCAAATTATTTCGAGAAATGCTGCAGAATTGACAGTCCTTAGCAGGTAAAAATCAGCATCTGTATGGCTTCGTTTATAAACCCGGGTTCTAAATTAAAAAACTGTTCCTACCTTATGTTCTGATCTCTCAGTAGATTAGTATCCCCACAGCTCGAAAATTTAAGTTAATTTGAAATTTCTTCTCCATTTTCCTTTACCATCAGAAATTTAGATATTTTCTACACATAATCGTAATCTTTAACGCCCTTACCCTCCATTATTATTAACCATTGGATGTTAAAGTTGTATTTAATCTGTCTTATGCCTACCATGTCATGTTTTTCTTGTCTTCTTTTTGCTATGCTTTAATTCGATTACTTTAACAATTTACTACCACTGCAACAAAAACAACAACACCAAGAACATTGTATTCTATATTTGTAAACCAGTTACTAGTACATAGTGACTGCGTGTTGGTAGCCAAAGTTAAGTGATAGTTTCCTTGCTTGCGGTAAATTTAGTTGTGCCCGCATTGGCGGACTACCGGTGGGGCTTTGTTCATCGGATGTTTTAGAAATACAACATGCATACTTACTGGTGGCTTTATTCCACCATACAAATTTACAATCATAGATTTTTGGCTTTTGGACTACAGTTGTGAGCCAATGTACATGCATATGTATATAGTATATATGTGAGTGTCTCTTTGTGTGTGAATGACGACAATTGTCGCAAACTGCTGCGCCAATCACATTGTTGATTTACATGCAAATTTTCACTATGCAACTATGGATTTTTGCCTCCTCTTTTATCCAACCATCTATCTATCTATCTATTATCCTATTCGCGTTCATTGCGTCCCCTTGCTGTTGTTGTTGGCGGTGGTGATTTTTGGGGTCCCATTAGCGTTCGCGTCGTCGCTATGTGTCGGCAAACAATGAAGCCGTCCCGCCGCGCCATTTGGCCGTTGCACAATTGTAAGTGTTGTAAATTGCAGTCATAGTGACAAATGCATTCTAACGACTTGCCAGCAACACACATTCACCATTAGAGGTTTAGAGGTGCTGCTGCCAGTGAATGGTGGTGTGTTGCTACAAGGCCTTTCGGCGAGATTGCAAAGCGCGCTAAGTGTGGCAGTGAATGCCCGGTGGGGGGAAGAGTAGTTTATGAATGGTTTATTGTAAAGTGCCTTTACTCCAGGCATATCCTATGCACATACAGTGGGTGCGAATAGTGGGTCGCTCATAATATTGAAAAGGTTTTTTAAATTACTAGTTGAATTAATTTTGAAGATATTGTATGTGGAATAGAATGTAGGAAATTAAATATTATTAATTAAATATCTTACTTTGAAAATACCGTAATAATAGTACTTTGGAGTAGGACGTGCTTAAGTAGCCCCTTTCCGAGTCTTCGTTTGATCTATGATCTTTTGACTAATTTAAGATATAAGAATTATACATCATTGTTATAACGTGGACTTCTTCAGCTTTTAGGCAAGAATTTTCTAAATGAAATGATGAAATGAAAAAAGTGTAGAAGAAAATATTTATTCTTAATTTTTTTCGATATAAAGAAAATGATTAAATGTTTCATGGATAATATTTTCTCAGATTCGAATTAAGAAATTAAAATAAAATAAAAATAATTAATATAAAAAAAAAATAAAAAATATGGAAAAATAAAAAAATGGAATAGAAAAGGTATAAAAAATAATATTGCAAAAATAATAATAAAATTCTATCTTTTCACTTTTTTAAGAAACTAAATAATTAGACACTTTTGTGCTTTTTTTTTGTTATCCGAAGTAATACACAGAACTTTGGTAATAAAATGTTATGTGAATATTTATTTTGAGTCACTGTAAATCTCTACCACTTCAAATTTATACATTTTGTGTGAAACTAAAAATTAAGAAAATTGTTCGAAACCCAAGCGAAAACTGGTTAAAAGAATTTATACGAATATTTTGTTGAGCTACTGTATGTATAAACTAGCTCAAAATTGCCAATTATTTATGTTTTAGAAATTAATAGTATACATATAGCTCATAACTTCAATAATTTCAGTTACAAATCTTTAGGCGAACACTTTTTTGAGACACTGTATGCCTCTACCACTTCAAATTTATACATTTTGTGTGTATATGAAGCTAAAAGTGAAAAAATAGTTCATATTTTAGCTGAAACTTTGATTATAAAATTTAGTAGGAGTCACTGTATATATAAACTAGCTCAAAATTGCAAGTTATATACATATGTATAAGAAGTTAACCCATATAATCCCAACTTTTTTCTAGAAACATTTTGAAGGAAAGAAAGCAATTGCGGTTAGCTATGAGACACCAGTAACCAAGCGCTTAAGGCCTTTTATTCATATCTCTCGTAGTTTTTGAGAAAATAGCCGCCCCAAAAATGGGGCGCTGGCCACACCGGGGAGCACTAAAAATATACTATGTAGTTCAGTTAATATAAGATGTGATTTCTGTATAGCGGACAATCTTGCAAGGGAGGGTACCCTAGCTACATTGACGTCGGAATGGGAGCGTATTGGTAGTCCATGGTCCACCTGCGCAAGAGCGCTGGACATGCAGACTACGCATGAGCTCGCCAAACGCTGGTCAACTACCAGTACTTGTGCAGTGGCGAGGTCCTTTTGGCCCTCTGTGGAACGTAAGCGGTCCTTTCAACTGCTTTCTCTGGACAGGGTCCATCATAGCGTCATCATGGGTGTGCTTACTGGACATTGTCCAATGGGTACCCATGCGGTGAGACTTAGGATCGTGACAGATGCAAGTTGCCCAAGCTGTATGGAGGAAGGCGAGATGGAATCATCTAAGTATTTCCTTCTTCATTGTCCAGCTTTTGCCAGACTGAGGTTGAAACACCTCGGAAGGCCCTTTTTCGGCGATCCTAGCGAATTGGCTAGAATCGATATTAGCCGTCTTAAGAAATTTGTATCGGATTCCAAGCGTTTTGCTGAATCCTAAAGGTCTTTGATCCACAGGGAGTTTTATTGGTACCACAATGGACAGCGCCAAGGCTGTCTAAGTGAGATCTTCTGTTTTTACAGAGATCTGTCTACTAACCTAACCTAACCTAATTAAAATAAATATAAATAAAATTATGAATGGAAAGCCTCAAAACAGTTTGTGGGACATCCAACATCACATTCTCGACACTTTTTAGTTGTGTTTTTTTGCAACTGCCCTTCAGCTCGTAGCTGATTTCCAGAGAGATGATTAAAGTTTCCTGCTTCGGCGTCGTCTTCGTCACTGTCACCATCACTTAGCATGTGATTTTCAGGAGGGCAAATGTAAACAGAAGCATTTATAATATCTTCTTCATTCTCCAATATATCGACTATGTCAGCAACAGTCAACCTGAATAGTGAGTTTCAATTATGGAATTTCCGTAAAATATAAAAAAACAGAAAAAAAGAAATCGGAAAGAAACAATGTGTCATACATTTACTGAAAATTAACAAATGTGAACAAAAAGTTTATGAAAAAACATGTGGGCATATGTGCTCAGCGCCCCAAAAATGGGGCGTCACAAAATATCTCTTACAAAACTTCACAGAACCAATAAAAACCACTTTTGACTTTACTTTTCCACTCAACAAAGATAAATTTATAAACTTTAACAAAAAAATATCACAACTTGAAGATATAACAACATAAACTTACTTATTATTTCGCGACATCGTAAATTGTACAAAACACCAAATTTCTTTCACACGTTTGAAAAACAAAGTGAGGTTATGGTGAAAACAAAATACATGATCGTGTTGCCGCACAATCTAAAAATATGTAGCTAAAGGATTTTGTGGTAATAGACAATTACGTTTTTTAATAACTAAAATAAACTAAGCGTTTTAAAAATGGGGCGCTGGGATTATATGGGTTAAAAGTGAAAATATTGCTCAAACCTGCAAATTTACAAATCTTTAGACGAACACAATTTTTTGAGCCACTGTACGTCTCTACCATTTCAAAATTATATATATAGTTTGTATATGTAGCTAAATGTGCAAAAATAATTCAAATTTTAGCTGAAACTTGGATTATAAAATTTTATATGAACACTTTTTTGAGCCACTGTATATACCGACTACTCGAATTTATACACTATGTTTGCATGAATCAAAAATTGAAAGTGAAAAACACTTTAGAACAACTGAAAATACATACGCACAATACAATCAAGCTGGCGGATGTGAAGTTCAGCAGCCGCAGAGTTGCATTTGATTAATTGGGCGCTGAAAGCGGCTTTGCGTGCAATACATTAACGATTTACACATTTACACTCGTAATATACAACATGCTAGCTAAATATTGTTCGAATTTCAACAACAATAAAGACACTAAACTCTAGCATAGAAGTTGTGAAAACCCACTGGACAGCTAGTATTACAACAAACACACACACACTTACATTCAGAGTTGTGTTGTAACAGCAGTTCCGGTTGTTGGACACACCTGCCGCAGCTACTGTTCTTGTTGTTATTATTGTTTTCTGTGTATTTTTGCACGTGTTTGCGAAAAGCACAACAACAACAACTGACATTAAAAGCGTACGGTACAAGCCAAAGTAGCAACCAGTTAACTAAACAGCTCGTCGGCATCCCCCCCAAAAACCCGCCACAACGAAAGACTTTATCGATTAATAATTTTCTTGTACTATGAAAAAGTTGTTGTCCTGCACGTGGCTGTTGTTGTTGTGCGCACAATGTTGTCAGGCTAAAAGCCGTCGTTGTGTGGTGACAGCTGAATTTATAACTGCTAGCCTACACGAGCGCTTTTATTGTCCTTCAACTATGCACATAAGGGACATACATATGTACATATTTGCAGTTTATATAGATACTGAGGGTGTTGAGACCCTTTCGCCGTGTAAACAACACATGTCCTAGCCACTAGTATTTGGCTAGACGCCATAAAGCGAAGAGCTTTTAAGCAGCTAACGCATAGCTGTCTATATAAATAGATATGTTCGTATGTCTATGTATCTGCCGGCATTAATTGCCGGTTCCAACATGCATGCATGCATGTCTGCGCACAATTACCGTAGTTACACCAGTATCTACTAACAAAAATGGCGTGTTATTTTGCGCAAAATATGACTTGCCACATAAGCCTAACATAAACTTATGCCACCAATGGTCACCCGCTTACCATGTCCTTGGCATTTTATTTTATTAAATGTTAAAGTACTTTACTAGAATTCATTCATATGCTCTCACTCACACTCGCGCAACGCTCGTGCGAACTTTTCAGCGCACAACAAACGCACGCTATTGTTGCTTTAAATGATTCGCCGACAAGTTTTTCCGCCCCCTGCTCACACTCTCACTCTATTTTTCGCTCACCCTTCAAGCAGTCTTAAGCCACTAGCGCTGCTTATTCAAAGCCGCTATTGTTGTTGTTATTACAAAGTGTTGCGGCGCGCAAATTATCCACTTCCGGCTGTTGGGTGACAAATGCCGCCAGCAAGCAAGCACTTGAATGCCAATCGTGTGACGAAGTTGTAGTTATGGCAGCTGAATTGACCCCAAAACACATTAAGAGATCAATTATTGTATGCTTGTATGCTTCTTTCTTAAACGCTGTTAAGCTGCAGCTGTGCGCATGTGTAATATGCTTAAGTACAGTGGTGTGCAAATAAATAAAGGCAAAAATTTGAAGTGAGATATCGTTGGGAGACGTTGGACTTGGGTTAATGTATATCTAAAGCTGTAGCGAAAACAACAGCCAAGAATATCATCAGTTAGAGCTAGTAGAAACGAAGTTTGAGAATCAGTATAAAGATACCAGGGTTCAGTTTAGTCCCGACGAAAATTTTCTTTATAATAATCAGTATTCACATTAATCTTGTTTATGGATGCTTCTCGAGAATGCATCACGGTGATAAGACCTATTGCCTATCGTAAATTAATCTCAGTCGTCCTAAATTTCTCTCTTTGTAAGCAACTGAATTTGGATATTTTAGATCTTAGAAACATAACATTAAAATTGATATTCAATACTTAAATCTGAGTAACCTTTAACATATGAAAGAGTCTATAAGATTATTTTACTTTTTGAAATTATCAAACAATTTCTCAGATCCCGTAAAAGCAGAAATTAGTCCTTACTATTTATGAACAGAGCATGTTCCAAAGGCTCTATACCTCTTAGTAGCTTCATATCTTAACATTAAATCAGAAAATGTACTAAGGTCTCTTCATACTCAGTGGATTGTCTGCTTGCTATCTCTACTTAGCCTTTGATTGTGAGAACTTAGAAATTGAATTCCTGTTGTACCTTTCAAGAAAATATAATATTCACTTTTATTTGAAGTTATACTGTATACTATGGCTTGAAGCCTCCAGAAGTAAGTGATTCTCCTTGGGAAATCTATATTTCTCTATCGTTCGCTCTTTCAAGCACCATTTAAATACAAAGGTCTGACATAATTGCAATTTTTCTTCACTTTTCATATATCAAAACTCCCGGTTCTGATTTCTAATAATATAGATGATATTTGATTGAATTTTGAGAATTTTCAGCAACTTTCTCCAAATAAATGACACCAGCGCCCTCTACCGTATAACTTATTTATTGAAAATGCATCTTAATGCATTAGCGAACAACTGAAAAGACTTCGCATTTCTGTCTTCTGCTTAACGAATAACCAACTGTTTTTTATCTGTGTCACTTGTACAATGTCACCGTTGGCATTTCACCACATCGTAAAATTCTTATAAAATTGGGGAAAACAATAATTTCAAAATTGTGTCAGGCTACATTCGCACAACAACAACAATAACAACTACGTCAAATTGTAGTAATTTAACAATATTTTTTTCTCCAGCTATTTATTTATTCCACACTTTTAGTGCCACTCAGTTCTGGTCGGGCATTTGAAATTTTATGTGCTTTGTGAGATCTTACAATTAGCGTAGTGCTAAAAATTTTTGCTCTTCACATAAATCAACAAACCAATTCACATGAATTAAGTTTTATTAAGATTCGTGTTGAAGTTGAGATTTTTTCCAAGCGCATTGGGCAGACGCATTTCACTTTACGCAGTTTGTTTGTTTATTTAACTTTTTAAAAAAGCATAAAGAGTAGTAAAGAGTGGGTAGATATTTAAATATTTAAATTTTAAAATGTATGTTGGATATATCGGTCGATAACCACAACCACCTACTATATTAAATATAGTTTAAAGCTACTCAAAGTGTGTCGATTCACTTAAATTGTTGAAGGGCTTGCTAAATTCGACACTAAAAATAATTTAGAGAGCTTAAATCAGTTAAAAATCGTATAGCGGGCGTGCGGCTGCTCACTTTAGACCAAAAGTCATGCCTAACGACGATTTCATACAAATTTATTTAAGAATATTACTGCGATGATCTTTGAGTGTAGTTTAAAAATAAAGAAATCGGACCTCAACCACGCCTACTTCCTATATCACGTATATTTTAGTTCCCATTTAGTCGAAATTTCACATCTTCGAAACTATTCGACGATATTGAACCTATTTTTTTGCATTCTCTGGTTACCCTGTTGGTTCAACTCAAAAATGGTAATATTCTAGCATTACCACGCCTACTTCCCATACAATTTTTTCCGATAATAAATTTTAAATTTTCATTTCACGCCACTCTCTTCATCGAATCTAAGTAATTTTCTGCTTCAACTGCATGCGTGTTCAAATGAATTTCGCTTCACTTACCTAGGTCAACATGAAAACAATATCATTGACCTACACGCACAAAACAAATTGATTCAATTAATAAATAAAGTGCGAACTAAAAAATATGTGAAGCGTTAAAGCGTTAAAGCGTTAAATTTAATGTAGAGCTACGTTAACTGACCCTAAAAAATTTGTATTTGATCAAATTTTGTTGTGTATGTGAACTCTTTTGTTTTTTCCCCAATTTTTATATTTTTTTATGCTATTGACAATGTCAACAGAAAAATTAATTTGACAATTGAACAAGCGTGAATGCGTCATTACTTTATGAGCACTTGTCAGCGCACCCGGTCGGCTCTCTTCGTGCATTCTTTATTGATACGTCACTTTGACAGCGCGCTGTTCACTTGAATGAGAGTGGAGTTGCTACCCGTAATTTTTTTATTTTTTATAAGACTTTCAAGCATGAAATTGTTTAGTTTATTTCATATTCTTCAATTGCAAATTAGTATTTTATAGCTCTGCCCAGAGAAAGTGGGAAATATCATACCCTTTTAAAGTCAGCTCAGTCCACTCAGCTGTTTTATGGCGTTAATTTACAGTTTCTATTAAATTTTTTCGACTCCAGTTCACTTACTCGCGCTAATTATCACAGTCATTTATAGACACATATAGGCAGAATACCCTCTTGCCCTACTGTTTACCCTAACTCGCTCTCTTGCTAATGGCTTGCTAGCGCCCATTTTTCCATTTTTCATTTCTATTCATTTCACTTCATTTTAAGGGCTGTTTTTCATAAGTTATGATGGCATGTCAGTAGTTGAATGTAGTTATTGTATACTAAATACATAAACTATACCAATAATGTTTTAATTACTTTACTTTTGTTTTTGCCTTTTAGCTCCTAGCGTGGTATTACATATCTAGTATTGTTAAAATTTCAGCCGTCAAACAGCTATCGGGCCTTGCTTGTCGTGTGCCAAACAATAGCCTGGGCATTCAGGCATGACTGACTGGTTGCCTGCCTGCCTGACAGCCTTATACATTGCTGGCCAGCCCATTATAGTAATTAATTTACTTAAAGCGTACATTTGTGCAAGGGGTTATCCATATTTCCATATTCTATATAGCATATTGCCATATTCTATATAGCATAACTGCTCTTGGAAGGCTAAAAAGGCGTACTCATTGGAGTCACGTAATTTATAGTCTTGCTTTTTCCTTGGATATACCTTTGAAGTCTTTATTTATACTTCGCAAACTGTTCATTCGGAGAGTGTGATCTTGTAATTCATTAATCGCTCGAACAATTATCGAAAAAATCGATGGTGTCTATTAAATATCGAAATATTCAGTTCTTCGGGAAAAAAGATTTTGTAGCGTAAAATTTCAAAAATATTCTATGTATTTTACTTCAGAACACCTTTGTTTCTTGACTTGGTAGAGCCTCAATTTACTGCACTCGATTTACATTATTGTTCTTTGAAAAATCATTTTGGATGCCATCTATAGACTTGTCAGCTTTAAAACAATCTAATCTCTTAGAACTGAAGATAACACCCGTTAAAATTATATGGACCCGATTTGAAAATCTGCAATCTCTTTTTCGAGAGTTCATCATTTAATGTTTTTAAGTGGAGAGACTCGTAGTATAGCAAGGAAGAACCCAGCAAGATGGAGTTCTCTCGAAAAAAAATGGTCAGGGGTTATAAAATTTATACAATTCTACATTACAATTTTCAACTGAGACCAATATGTACCATATAAATTAGCCACCAAAGCCTTTCGGATTCAGCTCTTGGCGACTGTTCGGTGTCCTAGAAATTTAAATCCCAGACACATGAAAGTTCGAGGTTAGAGTTTGAAAAGTCTAACCTCGTAGCATGTTTATTAAATAAAAGTCCTTTCTTCGCTCTCACTTAAAGTCCTTTCTATAGTGGTCTTAAATCTGTTGGAATAATAAATTTTGATAAGACCTCGAGGTTGACCCAACATCGCTAAAGTTTATTACAATCGGAATGGCAAAAGTTTAGAAATAAAGGCTGGTCTGTAACAACAAAACCCTTTTCTGCGCTCTCTTTCATAAAACCAATTCAACACGATTTCATTATCGTCACAAAGCGGTCCTGCAGACCGTTCCCACGACGGTCGGTTCTACGTAACCGGAACGGTCTCGGATTTTTATTCTTATACAATTACCAAAGTATTTCCTCATTTTGAGCAAAAAATTTCTTCCCCGGTATTACAAGCATGAGCTACAACAACTCGACTAGGCTCAACTCGCTAATATATTGTAACTATTTATACTTCAACCAATATTTATTATCCCTACGGTAATTTCTGTCGCCATAGCCTTAACACTTCGCTCCCCTAAGCACACTATGTTTCGCCACCAACACGTGTCTTGTCTGTGTGTTGGCCTTATACTCGTACTAAATGACGCTGCTTATAGATTTATTACACTTAAATATGCCTAACAGCTTAGAACCAAGTGCAACACTGCCATAATTTCATATTTATGACTGCAGTTACGAGCGCAGTCAACGCGGCAGCACGGTCACCCTCAAGCACAACGGCCTGCAACGCTTAGCCTTCCTCCTTCCTACGACTTATTCATGCATTTATCTATATAATATGAGTATATAGTATGCATTTAGTTAGTGCAGTTGATATGCGCTATCGTTGCAATTTCATCTCGCTGCGCAATGCGGCGACATCCCGTGCACGAAGCAGGCAGCTGATTTTGTGTCCGCGCGCTCGTACTCGGACCTTCACATCGTCGCGCGCAAGTGCTCGCTCATATCGCCGTCGTCAATAATGCAAATTTGCAGCGGTCGCGACGTGTTTGGCCCAACAGCGCCAATTTGTGGCTGCTGCTGCCGGACAAGCTCCTCCAGCTACATACATTTCATATTTCAATGGCGTCTTGCGCGTTTATGACTAATGCTCGGCCGCGCATTCACATTCTTACATCTTTTGTTGTTTGTGCATTATTTACTGTTCGCTCATATTTGCGTATGCTCGTCGTTTCGCAGCTTATTTGTTTTTCGCGAAATTCACACATTTACACTGTGCTACCAAATGCAGCGCGCTTGTGGTCGCCGATGCAAAATGCTTTATAGCCAGCGTCTATTTTTGCCTCAAGCGTGTGCGGTAGTCAATATCTCAGTACAGCAACAAGTGTTTGTCATACGCTATTTTTACGCTCAAAATCTATTAGAACTATGAAATTCTTGCAAGGCGTTTAACCCGCGCCCCACCTTTACTACTACTACGTGCTCTTTCTATCAGCGCCCTCTACCGCTACACGCATTTTTATTTGTTTTTAATATTATTCCTTTCATTCTCATTCGTTGCGCTATCTCTTCGTAAATTTTTTGTTTTTTTTTTTTTGCATACAATTTTTATGACTTCATTGACCCGGTCGGCCGGTGCGCGTCGTTGTATATTGCTGTTATTGCGCATATCAGCAAAAATTTACCTACGTACAATTAACGGTAGTTGTATTTACGATTATATAGTCGTTTGTATGTGATATTTGTCGGTATAACTGATGCTCACCATTAAATTATCGTTCATTTGCCTTTGTTTCATTTAAATTAACCACTTAAAGGCCCTTTTTATTTTTTTGATATGGAATTGTAGTTAAAAAACTTCAGGTTAATTATTTCCTAAATTAAATTTCCTTATCACATTGTTTTATGACCGATCCATTTTTGAGCGTTTCAAAAATTACGTTTTAGAAATTCTCTGCTTTGACAGGATGGACAACAAGCTCTATTTCTTTACCTACCTTCATGGAAAAGGAACACCGGCTTTCTTGACGCCGTTTCTTCTTATCAAAAAGTCTAGTGCTTTATAAAAGGGGATCCATTTCGAGGTTTCCTACAATCCAATTTTCGATATCTCGTTCGCGCATTTCGACTGGTAACTGGTCAATGACACGCGTTGTGTTTTGCTCCAAGGCCTGAATCGAAGCGGGACCCCACAAGGAAAAGCTGTGTGATATCACTCAATCTTGGACCGACCCAAAATGTGAAATTATCTGGTCACCGAGGTGTTCTCTTAATAAATCCATTGATTGATGCGATGTATGGGAAGTAGCGCCGTCCTGTTGAAAGCAAATGTCGCCGAGATTACGAGCTTCAATTTCAGGCATCCAATAGTCGGTTATCATGGCGCGATAATGGTCGCCATTGACGGTTACCGGCATAATTTTTGAAGAAATATGTACCAAAGATTCCACCGGCCCACAAAGAACGCTAAACCTGAAATAGCAGCTCTTGAATCTCTTCAGGTTGCTCTTCGTCCCAAATGCGGCAATTTTCCAATCGACTCTCCATAGTCTTCGTGCACACTCTCAGCTACAGCTGCTATATTTCCTTCAATGCTTGAATATTTTCCAATAACGAATACTGGGACTCAAGATGGTTGATGGTTTTGCGAATAGTACGCCCAGCAGGCCGATTATGTTGGCCATAAGTTGAGCGAAACGCATTTTTTACAGAACTTGAATTTTCGAAAAATAGTTGACAAGACTCACGCCTGATCTTTCAGAAAAAGGTTATTGAAAAGAGTACCTCAACTTGGATCACCCGTTGCTTTCAATAAAATTATTTACTTTGAAAAAAATACCTTTTCCTCTCTCGAAGAAGCACCCTTTGCACTTAATCTAACTTAATATAAAAAAGTTCACTTCTCTAGATTATAATGATTAGTTTCTAATCACTCCAAGTTCTCGATCTCACCAGCCTATACTTAACTTTATAAATAAACTCGCGCTAATGAGTAAATTAGCCCTAGAACACAATAAAACAACCCCGCGTAACATCATTAACGGCAACTAAACTACTCCCAGCTGTGGCTTTTATCTTTCAACACACATCTCTACTCTAGTCTGCTGCCATTTTAATGTATGTAACTCTGTCTGTCTGTTGCACAAAGGCCGATTATTTATTCCCACCATAATTATCATTGAGTACAATTGCAGCTTTATTTATATTGAAACATCTACTTTCTTAGAATTAGCTGCTTAACCTTCGCCATGATTTTTATTTTTAACTTCTCCAACGATTATGAGAAGTCAATGTGCTACGCCCACGGTAAATGTATTGTTTACACTTTTGGCGTGCGTCGTAGATTTACTAAGCTTCTAAAGAACAACAACAGCACCAGAAAACACACTAGTTGCTTTTTAATTGTTTACAATATAGTATGCACTTTGGACTAGAAATATATCTCTGGTTATTGACACAATATTGATTAGGGTTGTATACGGCTGGCGTCCCTCGTGGGTACAGCGTTTGCTCGTGGGGGAAAAAGAGTTTATTTTTTCTAATGAAATTTTATTGTGAACTAATTGGTCCGTCGAGGGAGTTTATGGAAACAAAAAATTGTTTTAATAAAATTGTTTCCAGCGATCGTTGCAATTCTCCTGAGTTTCATCTCATTTTTGTGTTAAAAGTCTCTTCATCAGCGCTGTTGTTCCTCCTTCATTTCTTTTGTTCCTCTTTGAATTCCTTTGTTCTCCTTGAATTCCTTTGTATCGCAAAGCATTTTATGTATTTTTCTAAATTTGTGTTGTCTTTCTAAAATTAGCATACACAAATGCGCTCTTTGCTGTCATAAAAAATGAATCAACATAAATTAGAAACAATTCTGCATTCAACATGCGATCCAGCACGTCGTCTCTTCATATAAAGCATTGCATTGTTGATACGCCCAACTAGCTAGCAATACATGTGTCCAACTAAGCTCTACCGCACTTCCGAAGGGCCATCAACGTCATAAATTGCCGCAACACCGGCATAAGTACTTTGCACACACGCGATAACCCCGTAGGGAATGGTTGACTCAAAAATATTCAAAACTTTTCTCTAGAAGTATCTAATTTAAGGGAGCTTTTCGAACTACAGATGTAGAGATTCCAACTACAAACTTCTTTTTGTTCCAAAGTAATTTTTGTGTTAATTAATCTTGGAAATCAGAATTACGAATAAAAGAGAAAACATTTTCCTCCGTTAACCTATATATTCTGCGATGGAACTAGTGAGAAACTAGTAGCAATATGACTAGTCCTTTAACAATACAGTTTATATCAGTTCTAAAGTCTTTTGAAGCATTCAAGTTTAATGTGCTAAATTTATCAATTATTACAAACAAATTTCTGATTTATCACTTCCTCAGTTCCTAGCACCTTTTTCCTAACGGGTACTTCGTAATCCCCACATGCAATACTATTGAGATGCATTGAGTGATGATTAAATTGCACTCGTATTTTACTCGTCCAATTCACATTAATTTCGCCACATATCAATCGGCTGCCTGCAGCTGGTGGTGTTCTAGTTCTAGTTTTTCCTGGCAATTTATTTGTCTTGCACGTTTTTATTCAATTTCGTTTAGCAGGCAAAAAATACTTATGACTGCCGTGCGATTAGTTTGGTTGATTTAGTAATGAAGAGTGCAGATATTTTGGTTTTTAACCTCACGATGAGCCTCTTGTCCCAGTGAAATTGAGTTTAGTGCCAATAATTTGTGCTGTTCTACTTTAGAAGTGGTGAGTGATATGAATTTGTATGCAATTAGTTGCAGAAAGCATATGAGTTACAGGGTGAGGGAATGCAGTATATAAAGAAAATATTTCGTTAGAGTTTTTAAGTTCTTGGAATGGGTTTGGGAGGTAAAAAGAAAAACTAAAAATTAAATATTTGCATTAAAAAATTGAATTAATTTTTTTTAAATTATTATATTTCATTTTTTACAATTTTGTAGAAAATTCCATATATTTTGAGGTTAGATTTCGACAATACTATTTTAAATAATTAATTTATTACTTCAATTTTATTTCTCTTATAGATATAATATCTAGTTCGAAATTTTGTACTCATGGATTATATGTACATTATTTATAGACTTTTCCAGACAATTTGAGGTTAGGTTTGCTTCGAGGATCATTTTTTTTTAATTTATTTTTTATTAAAAAAATGTGTGTTAGTTTCAGTTTCATTTGTTAACCTAGTATGCGTTTTTCCTTAAATTTAAGTTCTCTCTATGCTAAGTTTGTACTAATGTCCCCTTGTTGGATCTTCGTGTTCCATGGTTGGTTTCTAAGTTAATTCTTGTCACTTTTATTACTTAGAAATTGTGTTTTTCCCGGGAAATAGAACCAATAAGAGAATTCAATATTTTCCAATTAATTTATAGACTTTCTTCGATTGATGAAGAACTCTATACTAAAATTTTTCATATTTCACACGTTCTTTTCGTTAGAATTGCGCATAAGGTTATAATGAGTACATGTACTCGTTGAAAGTCAATGATAACAAAGGTTATTTATACTTCCAGCTAGTTGCTAATGGCATTATAACGAGTGAATTTACTCGTTATTAATGAAGGATTACTAAGACAGTAGCCATAACGAGTGAATTGACTCCTTAATAGTGGAAACTCCCGAAACTGTTCTTCAAACTATTCAACGAAAACTTAATAACGAGTGATTTTATTGGTTGTTAGTGAAGGATTGCTCTTATTAATGAGACTATTCTTCCGTCAAACTGATAATAAAACTATAACGAGTTAATTCATTCGTTAATAGTGGAAAACTGCAGTCATTAATACACCTATTCTTCGATCTAATCAACGAAAACTTTATAACGAGTGCATTAACTCGTTGTTAGTGAAGGATTAACTTTACTAATAAGTGTTTCTCACCATCCTACGATTTAAAAAACGAACCTTCCATATTATTTTTGTTTGGGTCTGATACAATTTTCGTTACTAAATATGAAATTTTGACTTTATATTTATTTTTGTTCAATATCTTATATTTTATACTCTCTATTCATCATCATCGCATTTTTCTCACACCAGCCTTAAAACGTCTTTGAAAAATTCATATTTTTCCCGTTTTCTGTTGTTTTTATTGTTGTTGTGTTTTTTTACAATTCTTTTTCTCTAAACGCCCATTTGGTTGACAACAAACGTCTTCATTCAACACATACGAATGCATTTTCCTACTAGACAAGCAATTTGAAAGAATTTTTCTTGGTCTTGTGTCTTTTTTAGCAGCGCTTGTCACAGCGCGATTTTATCTATTGAATTTATGTTTTTCCAAAGTTTTTCACATGTTTTTTTCTATGGCATGTTTGTTTGTTTTTCTTCGTCATATGCATGTGTGTGTGTGTTTTACATTGTTTATTTGCTATGTGACATTTGCCACTGATTCGGGTTAATTGTGCGTATTGTGGGTTGCAGGCGTGCAAACACACACACACTTGCACACATTTATTTATTTACAACATCCCTGCCAGCCAAAGGTGGTGAAAAAGCTGGTTAAACCGAAGTTTTTTAAACCCAAAAAAGAGGTAAAAAAGTGGTGAGTTTGCCATAGGCCAGCATAGCTGCTTGTGAGTTTTTTAACCACTATTCCCCTCACACGTACGAATACAAAAACAAAACAACCCAAACGTTTGCGTTGGTGTTAGTAATTGAAGAAACATGAGGGGAAAGTGGTTAGGCCTGGCTGGCAGGGATTATGTATGGGTATGTGCATAGAGTTGACAGCGTGAAACTAAAGGCCATCACCCTGTCGCTGTTAGGGCGTTTGTTTTGCTGCTGCGACAGTTGCGATTTATTGAACGCAATTCACGCGTAATGACTTCTTTTATTGGTTGCTATCTGTCACATCGCACTACCACATGCGCGTGGCTAGCGGAATGCAGGCGAAATTGGCGTTTGAACAAATTTAAAAGCAATTATAATTTTTTTAAATTAATTGTGAATTTAATTTATTTAGATTTTATTAAATTTAAATTTCAATGACAAATTCATTTTTTATGCGGTACTTTTATTCACTTTATATTTTTAATTAATTTAATTTTTTTTTATTTTCTTTTTTATTTAATTTTGTTTTTAATTTTTAATAAGTTTGTTTATATTTTGTATTGTATTTTTAAATTTTAATATTTTATATTGTTTTTGTTTTTAAATTTATTTTTTTAACTTTTTAATATATTTTTATATCTACTGTATTTATTTTTATTTTTTATTTATATTGATTAAATGGCACACCTAGTGTAATGGCCTAAAAAAAGGTGATTTTTGGGAATTTTTATTAAAAAAAATACTTTAACAATTATTTCAAAATTTTTATTAAAAAAAATTACTTTATCAATTATTTCAAAATTTTAAGAATATATTTATACATATTTCAAGAATATACAGTGAAATGTTTGAAGAAAAAAATTAAATATTTTTTAGGTTATAGTCGATCTCCAACGGCGCGATAAAAAAGGTCCTTCACTGCTGCAGTGATTCCGGCCTTATCCGTGGATGAAATCTAAAAAAAAAAGACTCGTTAAACCAGATAATATGGTCTGTACAATATTGACAATTGACAATATGGCGGCATTTTAAAAAAATAGTCGAATTTTACCCAAAATTTTTGTCGTTTTTGGCCTGCCGAAATTCGATTTTTTGATCAGATCAAAAATCAATAGGTCATTGTACGGAGAACTATATATAGAACATGTAAAAAAAATCGATAGTGATCGGATCATTTGTTTTTGAGTAATCACTGCAGCAAATTCGGAAAATGCTGTTTCGAGAAAAACGCGTTTAAAGATAAAATTATCGTTTTCACTATTATAAGTGGTTTAAAATCATACTTACGATTTTATATATATTAATGATATATATATTAATGATATATTTTAGTATACCTCAGAGCCAACAATAGAAACCCGAATCGTGTTATAGGGGCTAGAAGGGACAGTAGACTCTGAACAATACCTCAGGTACGTCTTGTAGCTAATGAGACACTCTAGCTGCCGAGCGAAATTGCTATAACTCAAAAACTATTTGAGATATTGATTTGAAATTTTAATATGTTATTTTTAAAGGTGTAATCTACCGAAATTTTCACTAGGTGTGCCCCTTAACATTGTTTAACATTGATTATATATATGTATTGTTGTTGTTTTATATATTTTTTTGATTGTATTACATATTTTCCTAATTTTAAATTTCTTAAATTTTAAAAAAACTATATATTTTTAAATATTTTTTTTTTATATATTTTTAGGTAATTTTTTTTCTAAATTTCTAAATATTTTTTATAAATGTGAATTATTTAATTTTTATATTAATAATTTTTATTTATAATTTATTTTTTTATATTGTCTTATTGTTTTTGAAATTTATATTTTTGTGTTTGTTGAAAAATATTTATTATTAATTATATTATTTGGATTTATTTTATTTTTATTAATTTTATATATTTTTTATTTATTTATTTTATTTTTATTAATTTTGTATATTTTTTTTATTTTTATTTATTCATATTTTTTGTACATAAATATTAATTATTTTTTTAATTAATTTTTGTACAAATTTTTATTAACATTTGGTGTATTAATTTGAAATGAATTTAATAATATTTTTTGTTATTTTTTCAAATTTCGGTTATTTTATTATTATTTTTTTTTATTTTTTATTTTAATTTGTTATTATTTTTTTTGTTTTTAATTTTTTATTTTTTTTATTTATAATTTCTATTTTTTTATTTTTTCCCCACATTTTTTTATTAAATATATGTATATTACCCATAACCGCATACATTTTTATACTAAACACACACATACATACCTACAAATGCATAATAAATATTTTTTCTATAACTGAATTTTCGATTTTGTTTGGCTTTTGGCAGCACGCGCCACTCATTGGAGCCCATTTCAAACGCATAGAATGTAAATAAACGTCCAAACCCAACATGGCCCAGCGGCAATTGCTGGTCGGTGCTGTTGCTGCTGCTGTTTGCTTCTGTAGCAACAAATTATGAGCTGTTTTTATTGCCGACATTTTTTTTTATTCACCGCTAAAAGCTACATTCTCTATTTATTCTACAAGTTAAATGCCAAAAGCGTCATAGACAAAACAATTTATATATTTGTTTAAACGAAACATACAGACAGATGCCGACGGACAGACATAGATACATATGTATTTATGTATTTTTGCTTGTATGTATACTTTATACTTTACTTATTGGGTTAACCTTGATTTTGTACAAGCTAATTCTTCGACACGCCTGCCATGCCAACATGAAAGTTGGAAATTATGCCAGTGGCATGCTTCCAGCATGAGTCTGTACAAATATGCGGCACATATTTGCTCAAATAAAAATATAAAAAAGCTAAAATATAAAAATATTTGGTGAGAAAATACAAATATGTGCGCCTTATACTAGATGTAGCCCTATATTCAAAGATAAAAATTTGTAAAATTTTGTTCACTCATCAGTGACAGTTGTCTGGCCTTTTCACGCTTTAAAATAAACATATTTCTTCCTAAATACAACATTTCTTCATATGCGTACTAATTACAGCATATTTACCTTTTCGTAACGTAAGCTATATTTATTTTTACATCCGTTTCCTATATCCATCTCAATTTCATTTTCAAGTGCTATCAGTTGACAAGCGTAACAGTTCAAACACCTCTCTACGGTGTGAAGAGATAAGCGCAAACGAAAATGGAAAAAAAAAATAAAATCTCAAATGCAAACTAAATGTGTGATATCTGAGACTAGACGTTTAATATGCAATACAACTCGAGTTTATCTGATTTTGTTGGATGTAAACAATTTGAAAACATTGACTTTTTTTCACAGAATTTGACATATCTCGATTGCATTTGCGGCTCTGTATGTGTGAAGAGTTGTATTTACGTGTGGATAGTCGTATTTATTTGTAGATAAGGACCAAAGAAACGTTTGAGCGACAGCAGCGATGAAGTACTGTGTATTTTTGGGCAGTTGGCAGCATATTTTAATTTTTTTTGGGGTAGTTTGAGCAAATCAATACACATATGTTCATATGTATGCTTAATACAGGCACACAAGGTCAGCATTTGATTTCCTCTGCACAAACACCTAATTGTTTTGTAAACAATTGAAGATTAATTGAATTTTCGTATACGTATTGTTTACATTAGAAAAACAGAGAAAATGAGCCGGGTTGTCTTAGTGAAACTTGTGAAGATTCAAATTTATGTATTCTATATGCATACGTATGTATCTATAAAATATATTCGATTGAATCACAAAATTATGTTTAGTCTGCGGAAGAGTGTTAAACAGTAATTGAAAAGAAAATTAACTTATTTAAATTTTTTTTTTACAAAATTCTTTTAATCTGGAATACTTGTTTGGTCCATCCAAATATTAAGTCGCTCAAAGCGCTTTCTGGGATATTTATATTTATGAGTTATCGGCATTACAAAGAATGTTCAATTTGAGTTGACTATGTGAGATCCATTGGATCAGCCCCTTAACCTAACCTAATGTTAATTTTTATGTATATAATATCGACTAAAATAATGTGAGATTTAGTTGTTGTTGTAATGGTTATTTAAAGCCGATCCGAACTGGATTAAATCGAAAATACAACCCTTGGACGGATAAAATCCCTGACAATTGTGGTACCATAGAACTGTTTGTCGAAATAAGTCAAAGAGGACGCTGAATTTGTTTCGTCGAATAGGTTGCTTGCTTACGTAATCTTCTTCATGTCTTTTTGCAAATTAGTCTTCCATAATGTTTCGACACTTTCATATTATTCCCTAACATGGTTCCTATTTTTGTCTTTTCCATAAAGTTCGTATATTCCTAAAAGTTGTCTGCATTTCTCTACAACATTTTTATACTCTCGCAACAAAAGTTGCTAAAGAGAGTATTATAGTTTTGTCCACATAACGGTTGTTTGTAAGTCCTAAAACTAAACGAGTTAGATATAGGGTTATATATACCAAAGTGATCAGGGTGACGAGTAAAGTTCAAATCCGGATGTCTGTCTGTCCGTCCGTCTGTCCGTCCGTGCAAGCTGTAACTTGAGTAAAACTTGAGATATCTTAATGAAACTTGGAACACGCATTCCTTGGCACCATAAGAAGGTTAAGTTCGAAAATGGGCGGAATCGGACCACTGCCACGCCCACAAAATGGCGATAACCAAAAACACATAAAGAGCTATACCTAAGCCATAAATAAAGTTATGAAAATAAAATTTGGAACATAACCAAACTTAACTCTTTCAGTCGTGGTGGTTAGTGTCAATAACCACCTCTTTCCGATTTTTTATATTAAAATCCACGCCATCTATCGACAATCGCGTTAATTATCATGAATGTTTGTACCTTTTTTGACAAGGTGCGACCGGTTAGCGGCATATTCGATGAATGATAGTTCATTTGTTTTCATTTGAAAATTGCGCAAACGTACATATTTTCTTGTGTTTGATAAAAAATATCTGTGAAGTGTGGAAGTAACGTTTTTCTTTAATGTTTTGTATTCAACTTATTCTCGTATATCTATTTCATATGTATGTGTATGAAACTATCATAAATTTTTTATTATCAATGTGTATTGACGACGAAAATATAGTGGTTAGTAAACTAACCACCGTGACTGTTGCAGGTTTATAGGTTTAATCTACATATGAGTTAGGCATGTAAGTATTCATGCATTTTTATATATATTGCAGTACGTCGCGCAAGCTAAATAATAGACAAATCGAAAAATACTTGTTTGAAGATATTCCTTCAGATAGCGAAAGTATTTGTAGCGATGAGGATACACAAGATCAGCCAAATCCGCTGGTGTTAGGCGATTCGTTTGGAGAAGTTCAAATGACTGATTATGACAACTTTAATTCCGATGATGACATCCCTCTGTCTAACTTAGTACTTCGGAATCCTGAATCTACAAAGTCTAACACTGTAAACTCAAACAGACCGGCTGTATGGCAGTGGAGTACATGCAAAGTGCCTTTTTGTCTACGCAAGGGAAAAGCTTGGTTTTCAGATTTTCATAAAAAAAAATATTTACCTTAGTTTCTTTCCGGAGAATTTCATTATATCATTTAATATTAATAAACATTATAAGTAACTCATAATTGTTTTGTTTCTATCAATAGTCACGGTGGTTAGTGCCACTAACCACCTCATGCCTCGAAAACTTTCATACGTAGATTTTTTTTTCATACTTTCAGTGATATTTCAGCTGTAGATAATGCCAAAAAAATAATCGAAACATTCAACATATTCTTAATATAAAAGCGTGACTGAAAGAGTTAAACCAAACTTTCTGCAGTCGTTTCTTTTAGCTGTTTCCTTATACAGTCCAAAAATTAAAGAAATCGGATAATAACCACGCCCACCTCCCATACAAAAGTTAGGTTGAAAATGACTAAAAGTGCGTTAACTCACTAACGAGAAACGTCAGAAACACCAAATTTTACATAAGAAATGGCAGAAGGAAGCTGCACTGAGATTTTTTTACAAAATGGAAAATGGGCGTGGCGTCGCCCACTTATGGGTCAAAAACCATATCTCAGGAACTACTCGACAGATTCGAATGAATTTCGGTATATAATATTTTCTTGGCACCCTCATGACACGTGTGGAAAATGGATGAAATCGGTTCACAACTGCGCCTACTTCCCATGTAACTAAATTTTGAATCCTTCTGATTCGTTCACTTTATAATGTTTACATAAGGAACCGATAAAGATAGCGAAATAAAACTTTACACAAATACTGTATTTGAGCTGTGACATCACTTGTGGAAAAATTGTCAAAATCGGACCATGACTTTTCAATGCCCCTGATATCAAACATGAAGAACTCAGTGCCTAACGGTAATTTTTCACCAAAAATATAGGTAAATCTCTAAATAAATTGCGAGAGTATAAAATGTTCGGTTGCACCCGAACTTAGCCTTTCCTTACTTGTTTCTTAAGATTTTTCCCAGACGATGATCTTCTGCTCTAGATCACATATCTGAAGTATTTTACTGAGATTATTATTTTCTTAATCTTGTTGTATGATCTTCTTATTCAATGTGACATATTTTTTTAAACATTTGCCTTCAAGGAGCTTTACCTTTGAAAAAAAGCTTTTAAGCTTCGAAAGAACATTTAAAATCCTTCAGTTTGTTCGTAATGGCTCGGGGGTAATACTTGTTAAAAATTGTTAAAGAATGAATACTCGATAAAATCAGGAAGTATTTTAATCAACAACCGAAACTGAACTATTTTTGGAGAATTCTGTGAAATTGGTTAGAAATTTAACGACTTCGAATATAATAAAGCAACGTGAAAAATTAAATGAAGAAACATTTTAAATGTTTGCTAACAAAATAGTCTCAAAACTCCAACAACAAACAAATTGAAGCATATACCTGACAGTTCCAGTGAACTTTCATTTCAGTTGACTGTTCGTTTGCAACTCGCTTACAAAAATTCAACTTATATGAATCAAGAAAGCTACACAGAACTCAGTGTCTACTTCTCTTAATAAATATTTATGGAAATGTATTGCTTAGATCAAGCAACCTTCAAGACACTATATGACTCAGTGACATAAAGCGCGTAAATAAAAGATGTAGTCCGATGTCTGATATCCAATATTATTATCGCTTCGACTCAAGGGTGTAACGGTCATTGCTTAATCGTACACGCCTAAAACTCGTGTTCTCACAGTGATATCCAGCATTGAGTTTAGGCCGCACAATGCACTCGTTTGACTACAATATGTGGAGCTCCAGACTCTGCGACGCTTTAATCGCGCGACGCGGCTTACAACTAAACAACGCTGCGCTCAGTGGCGTGAGATAAAACATTTCCTGCTCCATTGCCAGTTGCTTTGTTTCGTCCTAAATGCTGGATAGCGCGTTTCGATGTTGAAATGCTGGAAGTTTTTATCACACTTTGCGCTGGTTGTTTCAAATTCTAACGACATTTTTGTCGTACTCTTATCAGCTCAAACTTATTTGTTGGGTCCATAAGTCCGGTTATAAAAATGTTTGTTATTTCATTTGATTATTAAAATATGTTTTTCGGAATTTTGTTATTATTTTTCTCATATTTTTTATAATGTCTTTCGTTGACCCTTCAATTTGTCAGTATTATTATAATTCCTATTAAAAAGCAAAATTAATCCAAAAAACAATAACAATATGGTTACATATTCTCAAGTGATTAGTGTCGCTTTGGCTACAGTCTGTATGTGTTTGCATTAATTTAATATTCATGTTAATTAGTGATAAGCGATTCCAACGAACATGCTTTATCAACACTAAAAGTTGTTTTGAAAATCAAGTTTTTTTTTTGTTTTCAATTACCATACGCTTTGCGGTTGTTTATCTTGGTTGTTTGTTCGGAAAAATTTTGCGATACATTTTTTGGTACAGTGGTGTGAATTTGTTATGCAAATATTAGGTGCAGAAGAGTAATAAATATTTTTATAATATTTATTTTGATTGGACTGTAAGCTCTTGGAAAAATATTTATACTGTTATTTTTCGTAGAATAAATATATTTTTTTATTAATCTTTTTATAAAATGTCTTTTTTCACTTTTATATTATTTTATTTTAAATTTTTATATTTATTTTATTTTTTATTTTAATTTTTTTCATATTTAATTTTAAATTTTTATATATATTTTTTTAATTTATTTAAATATTTTTTTTTTTTTAATATTTTTTAATTTTATATATATATTTTTTTATTTTGATATTTAATACACAATGAAGTGTTCAATTCGGAACTCACATATTTACTTTTTTTTATTTATATAAATTTTTTTCACATTCAAAATATTTTGCCTTTTTATTGTTTATTTATTAAATTTCTATTTCTTTGGTATATTACATGAACATTTAATCCCATTCGACCGGTTGTTGCTGCGTGCTTACTAAACGGAATTTAGAATTTAGAAAGCATTTGATTTGTTGTTTTTTTTGGACCGGTATATCGCTTATGAGTTGTACGTTTGTTTTCTGTTGAAACATAAAAATTTGCTAATGGCAAAACCTCAGCGTTATAAACAAATATTCATTGCTGTATTTAGCAGCATGACGCAATGGATGAGCGCGCATTGAGCGAGTTTGTAGTTCACGTGTTCAGCTGATTCCCACAAACTTTTCAAATATGCAAATTACATTTATTTTCTTTAAATATTTGTGCCATATAGAAATGAGTGTGTGTATTTGACATATATTTATTTTATATGCAAATTTGGTAATATTTAATTTTTATTTTTTTTTTATATATTTTTTATATATTTTTATATATTTTTTATTTTTTGTATATTATTTTTTCGCAAAATCGACAATGATATCAGTGAAAGTTTTAAGTTCTTCTCTAAACATTTTCTTAGAACAAAATTGACTTTTTTCATATTTTTTATATTTTTTTGTACATATAGATATCTGGTTTTGCTGATTTTGAAAGGGAAATGCGAATGTTTAGAGAAACAAATATTTATTAAATTTTTTGTACATATATTCTTATATTTTTTAGTTATTATATTTAATTTAATTTATTATTATTTTATTTATTATAATAATTTATTTATTTTTATTATTATAAATTTTTTATCTTTATCTTTATTATAATAATATTTTTATTTACTTTTATAATATTTTTAATGATATTTATATATTCATCGCTTTTCATTTGATTTTAAAACATTTAGCTCTAATATTTATTTATTTATTTTCATTTATTCTATTTTTTTATTTTATTTTATATTTACTTTATTTTTATTTTATTGTATTTTTATTTTGTTTTTATTTATTTTTATTTTATTTTATTTTAATTCATTTATTTTTATTTTATTTTATTTTTATTTATTTTTATTTTATTTTTATTTATTTTAATTTTTTTATTTATTTTTATTTTATTTTATTTTATTTTTATATTATTTTATTTTGTTTTAATTTATTTTTATTTTATTTTATTTTATTTCAATTTATTTTTATTTTATTTTATTTTATTTTTATTTATTTTTATTTTATTTTTATTTTTAATTTTTTTTTATTTTTAATTTTATTTTTTATTTTTATATTATTTTATTTTGTTTTAATTTATTTTTATTTTTATTTATTTTTATTTTATTTTATTTTCTTTTATTTTAATTTATTTTTATTTTATTTTATTTTAATTTATTTTTATTTTATTTTGTTTTTATTTTATTTTATTTTTATTTATTTTTATTTTATTTTATTTTTATTTATTTTTATATTATTTTATTTTTTTTTTTATTTTAATTTATTTTTATTTTATTTTTATTTTATTTTATTTTAATTTATTTTTATTTTATTTTTATTTTATTTTAATTTATTTTTATTTTATTTTATTTTAATTTATTTTTATTTTATTTTAATATTTTTATTTTATTTTATTTTAATTTATTTTAATTAATTTTTATTTTATTTTATTTTAATTTATTTTTATTTTATTTTATTTTTATTTTATTTTAATTTATTTTTATTTTATTTTATTTTTATTTTATTTTATTTTATTTAATTTAATTTAATTATTTTTATTTATTTTATTTTATCTTATTTTATTTTATTTTATTTATTTTATTTTATTTTATTTTATTTTTATTTATTTTATTTTATCTTATTTTATTTTATTTAATTTTTTATTTCATTTTATTAAATTTTTTATTTTATTTTATTATTTTTTGTTTTCATTTTATTTATTTAACTCTTTCTCTCCTTCCATCAATATCTTTCGTAATTATAATTGTATTTCTGCATTGTTCGCAACTCATTGTGCCAAATTATAATCAAACCTTGGCGCCAAAATGAAGCGACTGCGGCATTAATGTGTTCTTAATTAAATTTGAAATTCTGCAGCGCGCAAACTTTCCAATTACCGCGGTTTCATGTGCGTTCCATGCTTTATCTATATATATTTGTTATTGTGTATACAGAATGCTAGAAGATTTGTATATTGACCTCCTATATAAATATATACAAACCTACATATATGAGCGCATTATTTGTTAAAATTTTCACTCCAGCCAAACAGACTAGCGCTTCGGCCATTCATGATGTCGATGGATGTTTTCGTATGTGTGATTGTTTTTTCTTTTTATTTGGGAATTTCACACATATGCAGGCATATGGAGTCATCTGTAGTGGTAAAAGAATACACAAACACTCATATGAAGCTCATTGAAATTCTCCACTGTGTGCCCATACATAGAAGAATAGCATATCCAATAGAGTTTTGAAGTGCGAGTGATTTTCTTCAAGTAGTATTTTTAGACACAACATAGAGCATTGGGTATCGTTTGCAGTTTTCGTTTGTCGTTTTTTCGTCATTACACACCAACAAATAGCAGTACATACGGGTTACCTTAGTGCAGTAATGATAGTGCGGCACAAATTGTTGTTGATTCGTTGTTGTCGGCTTTGTTGTCAGTTGACGCATGTTAGTTTAGCTATTTTGTTTTATTTTCCATTTCATTGTATTAACAAGATATGTTTGCTGAAAAATCGCCATACGTTGAAAAATGTTGGTGAATCCAATTTGCACATGCGTCCATACATCTCTGCATATTTACATATAGACAACTGTGTAAACGAACTCGCTTATTGAGTGGTGGCCCTACATACCGGCTCTAAAACTGTGCGTTTGTGTGTGTTTACGAAATAACTTATGCTATGCATGCGTAATTCTTCTCTGCAAACCGTGCTGACATGCATATCTGATAAGATATAACTTTGTATGGCTTCGTTAGATGCGCGTCACATGTGTGTTTGATTTCTTGTTTAGCAGCACACATGCTTACTAATAGCTAGAGACGCATAAAAATACAATAGGTTCCGCGCCTAAAACCTTCGAAATACCACCAATTCGATAAGGCTTATTGGCGCATACGTGTTTACTTACAAATCGCATAGTGTGTACGTGTGTGTGTTCTAAACTCATGCTTCGTAGGTGGGTTGGGTGACAAAGAATTTAGGTCTCTTCAGTTACGGTTTCTTCTTTGCTAAAATATTTGGTTTATTTTTTTACTTTTTTAAAGTCTATGATAGAGTGCTTTAAATAGAATTTTTGAGACGTTTTTGTTGGGTTTAAAATATTAGTAATATCTCATAATGGTAGAATAGATCAGCTAGTTCCATTTTCAGAGCTTGTCATTAATACCATCAACCACCGAGTGTTTGGAAATAATGAAAATCAGAAACCATAGGTCCTCAGGTATCTTCTAAGCTCATAATCTGGGAATATTTCTACTTCCAGAGGTACATTTACACAGTTTGACTCTAGACTTAATGGTTCCATAAAGGGTACAAGTTATTCTGGGTTCTCAGCATTCCAGTATTCACCAACGGGATGAAGTATTTATAGCTTTTAGAGTTGAAAGATCAGTCTTTAAACGCAATGAAATCGATAGATATCGTATTCTAATTTAATTTTTTAAAATCGTTATCCTGAACTTAAAAGTTCTACTTTGCTCTTAAATATATTGTTTTCACAGATGTTGTTGTTGCAGCAACAGAAAATATACACCATATAATTTTAATAAATATAATTCGAGTTGACAGTTCGTGTATAGATCCAAATTCGGTTCAGTTCCGATTACAAAGGCTTGATCGCCTTAGAACAACTTCACTGGCGACTTTTTGTTTTTGTTAATTGCTCTTGATTAAAAAACCTATTTAAAGCATACTAAGCCAACAACCAACTTTAATCGCCTGATTTTGTTCACTTAAAATTCTTAAAAAGCTCTCGATGTGATCAAAAGCACAAAAGCTTTAACGGCTTTAACTTTAAACCAAGGAAGCTTTCTTTGAAATTAGAATATTTTTGCTATAAAACATCGATTTAAGCATAACTAACTAATTTTTCGGATACCATTCGGATTCATTAAAATCTCATTTGATATCTAGTGTTGTTTTTTCTTCTATATTCATTGGAAAGTTGCGTGGAGATGGAAAGAATCACCCTTTTTCTTCTAGCTATAAACCAACATTTCTTAAATACATTCCAATTTTCGCATTTCAAATATTAAAAAAAGTGTATCGCTTGAAAGCTCTCTCTCTTTTATTAAAGACTGCTTCGACTGTGAGCTTTTATAGAAACACTGAAATTCGTTTTAAATGTTACAACGTTTAAAAATTTGGTTGAAAAGCTTCAGCATACATAAATCTTTAATTCATAACAGCTGCTTGTTTGATACGTCACTCTTTTAGCTCTGCTGAACCAAAGAGAGCTTTACTCCAAAGTCTTTCAATCAGTTATGTAACGATCGAGTATTTCGTACAGTTCTCAGTATAAAAAGCTCATAAGCTTTTGATCGTATCGACCAATATCGTACTTCCCAGAGCAGAAATCATCTCAAACTCGACTGCTTTGATTGTTTAGCCGGATTTCTATAACAATGCTATAATAAGACTGTATGTACATGGATTCTTATATAGATATTTAAGTGTACATATACTATATATAATCAGAAAGTCAATGCCTGCTTATTCATCGATTCCGCTCAATTATTCAACAACATATTCCAGTTATTTCAGTTGACTATTACAATTTTTTATAGCCATTCAATGCGATTACGCTCATGTGAAGTGCGCATATACATGGATTGTGATCATATTGTGATCACTAGTCGAGGCGCGCGTTTTGCATGCCAATGTTTAATTAAACTGGGTGATTTATAATTTTTGTTGTTGTTCTTTTTTTGTTTTTTATTATTTTTTTTTTGTACAGAATAGTAGTAAAAACAATAGTAGCAGAACATAAGTAGTGATTTTCAAAAGCATGTTGCTCTATAGAATTTTTTGTATCGGAAGCTTACAATATATACATATGTATATGTATGAATATATCTGAGTAGTTATTTAAGTATTTATATACTTGATTCACTCTGTTAACACAATTTGTCATTTAAAACAATTAGCGTTGCCACTCAATGCCATTGGACGGGTGTGAATGCGCCAACACCGTGTGTCATTTGCCGACCCTCCACACCTTGTAATTGCGAAAAATGAAAGCTTAGCTCAATTTACAAAACACTTAGTAGGCTTATTGCACATTTTCATAAGTTCCCACTTAAGTACCACACATACAGTCATATAAGTAGGTCCAAAGTTTAGCGAGAAAATTGTAAAAATTTCCAACATCGCTTGCTCCTAACATCAATGACCCGACCGGCAACCGCATGTATTGCTGCTGTTTCAGCGTTTATAACACCGTTTTATGCGCTTAATTGGATTACAATTTTGTGTTCCTTTCTTTTACTTTTTTTCTAGTTTTTCCTCAGCCGTCCTCAGCGATTTTCCACACATCATGCTTCTACATTCTAAATAACGCGCATCACCTCTTCATGAACTCTATTTGCTATTGGACTCGTGCTACCTTGTGGCGGCGGTGTCTCGGTCTAATCGGATTCTCGGTTCATTGATTCTTGCTTGCCATTACGATTGTAGCGGTTTCACCTCAATGTGGCCACTTATACATACATATATGGCACACCACCAAGTGTGTCTGCTCGTTTTTTTCCAAATCTTCCATTCACTGCAAAGAGTTAATTCTAAATGTATTTTGCTTGTCATTTAAGTGATTTCTGTTATGTGCTCTTATCGAACGTTGATATTTGGTGTGGCTTCCTTGCGGTGCGTATAGCAATTCATCGACTAATCGGATTTGATTTTTTTTATATTGCGTTTGTGGCACTACGCGTGCTTCTTGCATTGAAAGATTGATGGTTGATTGATTCTACAAATATACCTTGTATAGACAATCACATAGATCTGTGGTTACGTGCCACATTGTCTTGGTGGCGCATCTTAAGCAGTTCAAGTCTGGCTTTCTCAAGTTTTTCTTTGGCTTCCTTTATTTGTAACTACAGATTAAAGCCGTATAAAATGTGAAATGTAATTAAATGCATAGAAAAGTAGTGCATACGCATTGGTAAATTGAACTTTGTGTAGCCTCTTATTAAAGTCGGTATTGTATAAAGAGGATATGTGGGGCAGTTCGTGTGAAAGAATGCACGTAACTCTGGAGTTCTATAAGGCGCTATCAAACGGTTGAACTGGAATAATGCTGTCCAAAGAGTTTTTGAAAGCTTTTATAATTTTAGAACCCCACCTTTAAGTTAGTATTGAAAAATGAGACCTTTGAGTTATCCATTACAAAGATTCTGTAAAACTATCATCTACATTAGGTAATACTATCCAATTGGATCCAAATGAGCCTGTCAAAAATCTTGTACCTCTAAACCTCTTCTTAGAGACAGTATTGAAAAAAGAGACCGTTGAATTATTCGTTAAAAATATTTTGTGAAACTATCATCTACATTAGGTAATACTATCCGATTGGATCCAAATGAGCCTGTGAAACCTTTTGTACCTCTAAACCTCTTCTTAGAGACAGTATTGAAAATAAAAAGAGACCGTTGAGTCGTTTGAGAGAAAGATTTTTTGAAACCATCTTCCATAAGAGCTGATACCATCCCTTTTGTTCCGAAATATATTACAAAATGTGTCTGTGAAACCTTTTATAAGCATTAAAACTGTATTGAAGATAACAGACCCTTGAGTTAACCGTTACAAAGATCCTCTGAAACTACCATCCGATTGGATTCGAAATATGTTCCCAAATATGTCTGTGAAACATTTTATAAACTATAAACACATTCTTAGAGACTGTGACCATTGTGTTCTTTGAAAAATATGATCTAAAGTCATCCCATTGGAAACAAGATATGCTGCT
This sequence comes from Zeugodacus tau, assembly GCA_031772095.1. Lineage (NCBI taxonomy): Eukaryota > Metazoa > Arthropoda > Insecta > Diptera > Tephritidae > Zeugodacus > Zeugodacus tau. Next base: position 13,827,387 of record CM062651.1, on the reverse strand, counting down.
CGAGTTGGTTTTGAAACTATTTAATTTCCTTAGTTTTTTAGCTTTCTGTGAAACCTTTTATAAACTTTAAACTCCTACTTAGAGACTGTATTGAAAAAAAGAGACCATTGCGTTCTTTGAAAAATATGATCTAAAGCCATCCCATTGGAAACAGGATATGCTGCTCGATTTGGTTTTGAAATTCTGTGACAGCTTTAATAGTTTATCTTTCTTGAAACTGGATTTGATGGAGTAATTTAGGCCTTCATATTTGGACTGATTCTATCTAATAGAACCAAAAAAATATCTATTTTTTATCAAGGGGCATTTTGTTTCCCAAAAATTTGTTTTTAGTAATTCGATTACCATATTTTCCTAGACGCATCACACAAAGAGAAGATAAAGATGCTTTATACCAGGATTAAGGATAGTTTAGTACTCATATTTTTTTAGCGATTGAAAATCTTTCTCGGAAAAAATGAAAAGATATATAACAGCATCCATTAGAGCTTAATATACCCTATATCCATATAAAATCCATGGGTGTGTGACTTGGCTAAGTGAGGCTTGGAACTATTAATTGATTTACTTGAGTTCTATTCACCCTTCCGAACGCTTTTACGAATTATATATTTACTTCTATAAGAAAGAAAATCCTCAAAATACGATATTGACGTCTAAGTAAGTGTCTTCGCTTAGTCTTCGTACTTTTTATTACAAGAAACGATCTATTTATTGTAAGATCTATAAGATCTGGGAGAGTTCAGAATACTATTAAAAATTATTTACCATTAATTGGAGCATCTCTGATTCTTATTTGTAATGAAAATTGTTAACACAGCCACGACCTTGCTTTACTTTAAACTATAATACTCACCGCCCGAAAATTCTCTTATATAACCCTTCAATTGACATTCAAATCTTGAAGATCGCCATCATTTTTCCTTCCCCTTTTGTTTTTATTCACCTCACTAAGTGTCTACCGTGTGACTCGTCGCCCATTTGTCTTAGAGTTCATTCTCTACCAACGACCTTTGCATTTCGTTGATAATTATAATTGTTTTCCACTTTGTTTACTGCAAACAAGTAGCCGCTACCTGTCTGTACTATCTCTCCAACATATCTACACGTGCAGTGGCGCTGCCGAAGTGTGTGTGTTTTGATTTGAATTGATTGAGTATTGTGTCTACTGTGTAGAATTTTATCGGCGCTACTATACCTATATACTATACTATACCGCCACTATCAGTTGTTCTGTGTTGTTGTTGTATATTACATACATAGCCACATAGCGTAGCATACTATTCATAAATACGGTCTTTTCAAAACAAAACTCGTCTGACGCCATTACCTTTTCGAGTCTTATTGTCTCTACAATAGCGCCGTTTTTGGTAGATTTCTATAATAATAAACATAATGAAGGCAACAACAACAATAAGACAGTCAGTGAGTCGGTTGTGATCGTTTGCTGAAGTATTCTTCTATACATAAATACTTTTTGTTGTTTTTGTCTTCTTTAGTCGTGTGAATTGCCAAGCGAAGTGTGCATAAAAGTCGCTTAGTGCTTAGAATGTCGCATAAAATTCGTGTTCGTATCAGCTAACGGTATTGATATACTCGTGGAAAATGGCTATAAAATGTGATTGCTGCTGCTGGCATCGTGTTCGAAAGAATTTCTTGATATTTTCTTCTCCAAAAAATCTCTTTATACGAGTTTATACCAGTGTGTTTGTTACACTGTTGTTGTTGTTATACCCTGTCTAGGCACATCGAACGCAGTTCTTTATTTCCGCTTCGTATATTTTAAATTGGTAGCACCATTTAGTGTTTCGTAATTTATGCGTCTTGTGTACGAGTATCCCTAGACCAAACACACCATTCGTGTCTACTTCGCACTTCCTTCGCTGCCATATCCTTGTCGTCGCTGCCCTTTCTTTAACTATTTGTGCCAAGTTACGTAAATTAGCGCTATTTGTATGCTTGTGTACTCGTAACTTGTAAACTTTATGGCAATGTCTTTGACGTTCAACGTCTACTAAATACCAGTCAAAGAGTCATTAGTGTGTATTGTTGTTGTTTTGTTTGTTGCTATTGTTCCAATGGGTTTCTATACCTTACGTCTCGTTGCGTTCTTTGTGTGCGGCGACTGCAATCCTTTTAGTCAACTTACTTTACTATTTGTGGCGGCGTCTCAGTCTAATTGTTGTGCCAAGAGATCATTACAATGTAACTACTAACTACCGGATGCTTGAAAGCCAATGATTGTTTGTTGTTGTTGTCGAGTTTACTTTCAATTTGATTTTAAAAATATTGCAAATTGGTTATTTGCTGTAAAGTGTTGTGCGCGCTGGTTCGAAAAGTAAATCGTTCAGTTTAGTTTGTGACGTTTGAGGTGTTCGAACATTAATTTAAGTCGCGCTTTCGAACGGATTTTGGTTCGGAATTTTTTAATATTGAGCAGTACTGTTTTTAAATTAATAAAATTATGTGTTTTAGTGAAAGAACATAAGTAGTGTTGAAATAAGTGAATAAGGTATAAATGGGTGCTACTTAGAGATCCACCACGATAAGTTTTACTACCCTAAAAGCTTTCGTAAATTTTCTACAATCTTCCGATAGATAAAAACAAATGTTAATATCATCTATATAAACATAATTTGTTTTGACGTTTAGGCGTGAGATTTTTCTTCTATTTCTCAAAGCTTACTTGAAAAAGCTCATAGCGAGAAGATCGTTAATTAACTAAAAGTGAACTAGAAAAAGAATCATAATAATTATTTATTCAGAAAACATAATATTTGATGTGTCTTTTAGCAATCCGATATTGCAATATAGCTTTTCACCCCGTGTAATAATTTAGTGAGCTTTTTTGTGAATATTTGTGCTAAAATTACGTTCTTACTTCGAGCTTTTTATCGCAAATATTTATAATTGTCTAAAATCAAATAAGGTTTCTGCTAAATATGTTGAATTCTTACTGCTCTTATTTTTACAATCGTTAGCTTTAAGCTCTTCGGTAATACAAACTCAAGATTAATTCGAGAAACAATTTTTAAATTTACTAAATTATCTTAAATTTCAAAAGCTGCGCTAAAAATAAAATAATTCTTTTCTATAAAATGTACCGTTATCGAAGAAAAATCGGTAGTTATTTGTAAACAAATTTTGGTTGTTGAAAGCTTTTCTTAAAAGCTTCAAATAGAACATAATATATACCAAAAGCTTTTGACAAGCTTGAATTGTCCAATTTCAAAAGCTTTAACCACTAAATTCACATATTATTCCTGTAAAATTTACAGTTATCTATGAAAGCTTGATATGGCTTTTAAAATAATGTTGAAAGCTTTTGCTAAAAGCTTCAAATAGAAGATAATTATGTATACCAAAAGCTTTTGGCAAGTATGAAATTACAAAAGCGAGCAGTAAAAAGAGAACTCTTTTTATTATTTTAGAGCTAGAAAGTCAGAATTCCTTCCAGCTTGACTTTGAACTTATTTTTAATTGTTCAATTTCTAAAGCGGTATTTGTTAAAAATCACATCTGTACATAAATTGTTCTCTATTTTTTACCGTTATCTTCGAAAGCTCGATTATGATTTTTAAACAAATTTTGGTTAACGAAAGCTTTTGCTAAAAGCTTCAAATATAAGATTATTATATACACCAAAAGCTTTTGAGAAGTTTAGAAATTTTTAAGTCGCGCTTTTAAATAGAAGAGCTTTTAGAGCTTCGTTCTAATGATGCAGTAAAGTAACTGTAAATGCGAGATATAGATTTTTAATTGTTTCATTGAACTTTTCTCCGTACTCTCGTGAGAGGCATGCTGTTACGATAAGATAGCTTTGTTTTCGAACTAAAAATTAGACCTAAATTTGTTCAAAAACACCAAACTTACCATCATATAATATTTGTAGAAAATATGCTTACGATAATTTTTATAATATATCAGAAAAATAATAAAATATTTTTAAATTAGTGAAAACAATAAATTTTTTGTACCAACGAAAGCTCTTCAGAGCATTGGGTCTGCAATTTCATTCTCTCCAAGTTCTAATTGAAATTTATTCAATGAAAATAAATTGAAAAAAAAAGATTTTATGTTATTATCGCTTAACTTAGTGAAAAAAGTGCGAAATAACATGGCAAAGGAGATAATATATGATAAAACTGAAACCATAATAACATAGCACAGCATAGCATACCATATCATTAAAAATAGCACTAAATAACAGAGTATAATATAATAAAATAAATTTTTAATAACACAGCAGAGCATAGCATAATACAACATAACACATAAAACATAGCATAACATAACATTAAATTTTTTTATATATTCTAACAGAAGTGAAAAGAAATTAAAATAAAAAATAAAAACTAAGCCACAAGAAACTCCAGAGCTCAGCTTCAAAACAATTATCTTTAACATTTACGACGATTATATGAAGATTGTGACTTTATCTTTAAGTGATATGTGAACATAAACTAAATTGATGGTGTAGCAAACTACAAGTTTTTAATTTTTTTTTGTGATAACTCTTTAAAAAAACCGGCATTCCACCTTCGGCCTTCAACAAACGATTTCCGCGGACTTGCTGATATATATACATATATCTACTTATATATACTATGCCGATATGTATGTATGTATGTATGAGCGCAGTTGCACTTGATTGCAGCTTGAACGCAGGCATTCCTCGCATATCAAATGTAACAATTTTTATCCAATACAACAGTTGCAAGCAGCAGGAGAAGCCACAATAATTTCAACGTGTAATGAGCCACAGGAACTGGTTTCTATAAGTGCATACACACACATATATACCTACACATATAGGCTTTGTGTGCAATCGGACAACAAGTGGCAAAGTGATTACGTTGAAGTCATAAAAATTTACAACAACTACAATAATAAAAAAGTTGAAAAATTACAAAGGAAGTCAATTCATGAAGTACAGTGTAAGAACTTGATAAAAACAAAAACAATAAAAAACACATAAAAAATAAAACTACAACAAACAGCCTAGCAGGAAGAAGAAGAAGTGCAACAAATTAACAAGAAAATTATAAGCATTATAAGTTAGTCGTCAACCAGCCAGCTAGTACAGCTAAAGCAAGACTTGAGTGTGCACCAGCATGGCTTCACTGCAGCAGTATCAACACCAGAAGCGGCCGAGCATCACAAACTGGTTCTCCTCGCTACGCCGCCAGCCGAAGAATAAGAAAGCCGCCGCCTTACAAACGGGCGACAAGCATTTCCAACGCAGCTGCATCGATCTCAGCGCCAACAGCACCTTCTATGTGCCACAAGTGGAGCTGCCTGGCGGGCTGGGCAGCGGCGATAAGAAGGGGCAATGCTACTTGCCCAGCGCCGGCGCATCTATTGACAATCTACAGGATGATGAAGATGCCACAAGTGACGATAAGCGCGCGCTGGTGAGTGGCAAACGTGTGTCGCAATTGTGCTCACGTTGTTGCTGCAGCAGCAAGTATGCGACGTCATCACGGCCGGAAACACCGCAAATGCGAAAACGTGCCGACACAACGCCGACGCACGTGAAAACGCAGCACATAACACCAACAACACCGACGCCCAAAACTAAAGCGAAGTCACCCTACACCACCATGGCCATCCACAACATACCCGCGCTCACCGACAACCCCATCTACGAAGGGCTCACAACCGGCGCGGCGCCCATCACGTTGAGCAGTCAACGCACCGTGGAGAAGGAGGTGCGTCGCAATGTCGAAGTGACGCAATCGCCCAGCGACGAACCGAATACATTGCTGCTGACGAAACGCACGGAATTCCAACGTTCGGTGACGACCACCACCCAACACACCATGGTGATAACGCGTCCCGTCGAGCTGGTGTTGAACGAGCGCGGCGAGGTGGTGGCGCGTCGGCCGCAACGTGCGCACGCCAAACAACGCTCGAATAGTTTGGACAACGTGCTGAATGAGGATGAGGAGTCGCTGCACGCGGACGGCGATGCGGATACGTTGAGCGCGAATAGCATGCCGTTGTGTAACACGCGGCTCGATGGTGGTGGCAGTCCACTTAATGATGGCGGCGGCGATTTGCGTTTTATTGACGACAGTTCGACGTCACAAAGTGAAACGGAGCGCAGCGCGCACAACAACAAGGAGAACAATAAGCCCGCCTGCAATGGCAGCAAAGCTTTTGTGCAACAGCTACAATTGAATTTGGTTGTGGGAGAAGGCGGTGGCGGCGGCGGCAGTGGCATTGCTGACACTAACGGCTATGACAACAACAATTATCTCTGTGATGACTGCCGGAATGTCTTGGTGCGGAACCGCAACAATGTGGCGCAAAATGCTGTGATACTACGCAACAACAACAAGGTAGGTAGACACTAGCAGATGGAAGAGAATGTGTGTGAAAGGCAAAGCGCGCAGCAGGTGCGCGGCGCGTCGTTATGTTTGTGGGGTAAGCGCGCTGTAGAAGGCGGCGCGCAATGTATTAGCTAAGCGCGCCGCTCTTCATGGCATTAAAATATTTCTTCTTAATTGTTTTGCTGTAGAATTTTATGTTTCTTAATTTTTATGTTAGCTTTTTATTGCCGAGGAACCGGTTGCGTCGCGTTTTTAATGCGGGCTTAGCGCGGAATTTTGATCAATTACCTGTACACGCGCACTTTTTTGTTGTTATTGTTTTTTGTGTTTTCTATTAAAAAGTTGTAAAGAACTGGTTCCAGGCTACACTTAGCAGCTTTCGTAGCGCTTTACAAGCGCGCTTGAATCCGCGTGTGTTCGTACGCGCTCTCTGTCACATGTCCGCGCGCTCTAGTGTGCTTGTGCGGATCACCACTGTCCGCTTCATTAATTGTCTAGCGTGGCCACTAGTGATGGCATTCGTCGTACATCTCTAATAAGCTACATCAGCGCAAATATGTTGGCTTTTAATTAACTATTGACGTTCGCCTTCACTGCTCTGCTTTCTGCGCACTGCGAAGGTGTAGTTGGTATTATTTTTGTTGTTGCTAGTGTCTGAAGGTAGCAATCTACTTATTTGCCTGTGTTATTTTCTTTGCTTAGATTAAAGATTAAAATCGCCGATTTGAATGATTTAAATATACGCTTTGGCTATCGCGCAAATGAGTAGCCAGCGGATATGCCTGTTGAGTTACAGTTAGTTACAGGTGCGCGAAATTTGTTAGTTAGCTAGTAAATCTTCAGCACTTGAATTTGCGTTTTAAATATATATTATGTCTGGGTGAAATCGTTGTAGTGCATAATTAATTTGTTATTTAATACAATATTTTCACCGGTTACAGTTTAAAGATATTCATTTTTTTTGTGATTGCGAAATTTTTGTTAATGATCTGTCGGCAATTTTCATAATTTTTTTTCATGAAAATTATAATAATTATTAAAATGAATTGAAAATGAAATATAATTATATAATAATACATATATGTTTTTAGCAAAATTTACAATCCATCAAATTTTCAAAATATTTATTTATATTATTTTTTGAAAAAGTTGAATTTAAATAATAAAAAAAAAATAAAATAAATATCTGAAGACTAAAAAAAATAAAATTAATTGAAATAAAAATTTGAATAATAAATAAAAAATATGAAATATTTTAAATAAAAATAATAGTGAATACAAAAAATTACATCGAAAAAAAAATTTTTAATACAAATATTCCAAAACTGAATTACAAAAACATATTTATATTAAAAAGACACCGAATATAAATAAATAATAATAATAATAAATATTAAATATTAAACTAAATATAAATAAAAATAACTATATTTTATAATATAATCCAAAAAATAATTAAAATTACTTAGAATTGAAAAACTAAAAAAAATTCCAAAGATGTAATAAACTAATTTACTGTTTTTTTACTATCTAATAATAAAAAAATTTAACCAAAACTAAAAACTTAAATACATAACATAAATATTCCATAAATTGTTAAAATAATATAATAATATTTTTATACCAAAAACATAAAACTAAATTAAAAATGAAAAAAAAAATTAAAGTTACAAAATATATTTAAAATATAAAAAAATATATCTATAAAATTGACAAGAAATCTTTAAATAGTTTATAGTTTAAATATAAAAAAATAAAAATAAAATTAAAAAAAATATAAGAAGAAAATATAAAAAATAATAAAATTAAAACAAAGATTAAAAAATAAAATTAAAAATATAAATAAAAATAAAAATATAAATAAAAATTAAAATAAATAAAATTAAATTAAAAAGAAAAAATAAAAAATTAAAAATAAATAAAATAAAAATTACTAACGAAAAATAAAATTTAAATAAACAAATAAATAAAAATAAATGATTTTAATTGTGTTGACAAAAAGAAACAAAAATAAAAATAATGAAAAATAAGAAGAATGAAAAATAAAGAAATAAAAATAAAAATAATTAAAAAAATAAAATAAAAATAAATAAAAAAAATAATTATGTTGCCAAAAAATAAAATTAAAAAAAAATTTAAATAAATAAAAAAATATATCTGATTGTTATAATTATTTCGCCAATATTTTATTTTTTGTATTAATATTATTTATTTTTTAAATGAAATAAAAAAAAATTGGAAAAAAACGTGCATAACACCAAAGCAAAATATAAAAAAAACTGGTATAAACTAGAAAACAAAAAAACAATTTTTTTTTTACTTGGAAAACACAAAATTCGTAAAAAATATGTAAATTGGTTAATTGTTTAAACTTAACAGCGTGTCTCTTATAATTGCCACTAATTTTATTTGTTGTCAAAAAATAATTCCAAAAAAAAAAAATTAAAATATCTACCTTATTATACCAGCTCTCAATGCAAATCTTGTCTTTTGCTTTTATTTATTTATTTTTATATTTCGCCTTCCCTTCAAGTGCTATTTATAATAACGCGTATAAATTAATATATTATCATGCGGGTATTTTTTTTTTTTTGCATAATTTTATTGTGTGTTTCAAACGCGTGATTTCCCCAACACAGATCTTCTGTAGTTATTGCTTTCAAAGCATATTTAGAATTCCTTTGACAACAAAGCGTAATTTTCTATAAAGAAATATATAAATACAATTCTCGTCACCTTTTCGCGTTAAATTGTGAGATCATCAACGTTTCATTTGATTGTGAAGCACCACCACACATAAATATTTATACAGTGTGCGACAAAGAAATAAGTACAGTGTCTTTCACTATTAAATAATGAGTTTTTAGTATGGATATTGTTCAGAAAGCTGTATGGTGTTGTTTTAGACCATCTTGGAATTGCCAAGACTGATGAATTTTTTTTAGAATATTTATAAGTTGATCTAATTATTTTGAAACAACTATATTTGGATTATTAATGTATTTATGGAATCAAAAAAATATCGACATTTTTATTCAAGACTGGGTAGTTTAGGTTTCTCTGTTTGCTTGAATCTCTTGATAAATATGTATGTGAAGAGAGCTTTATTCAATAACTTTTAGAATCAAAAAAGGTTGTCTTTTAGAATTAGATCCTTATATAAATTCTGGTTACAAACCATTATTATACCTTTTTTAAGTCAAGTTTTGATTTTTGAATGAATCAAGTTTCGTTTTTTGGATTTACCGTTAGTTGAGATAGCATTAAAATTACCGAAAATTTTAAATCTAATTCTCAACACAAATCCTCGCTCGAACTATGAAAAAATAGCAGTTTCTTAATATTTTTCGTTCCCTTTTATTGCATGCATGTGTAATTCTCAACCGGTTTATAATGTCTGGTTTATTTTTTATTCTCTATGGTATATACATAGGTCCTATTTTACTGCCCACAAAAGTACCCTATTGTTCTCTAACTCACAGCATCTTACCGAGTCAACGTACCCTACGCGGCACCTTGTAGACACCATCAGTACTTGGAAACTACCCATACACACTTACACTTGCATTAATAATTAAATTAACTTGCGAAATTGGCTATGAATAATTATTAACGCATTGTTGGTGTTTACGAGAATTTGTACACAATTACCGCAGCTGCAATAAATAATTATTAAGCTTTTGCAAAAAAAAAATATAATAATGCTCGCAGTAAGTGCAAATGCAATGTGAAATAAACTGAGAGGAGAGAGAGAGAGCGCAAAGCAGTGAGCGTCAAGACTTTGTATTATGACTTGATGCTGTCATTTTTAATTAAAAAAAAAAATTTTATTTACTACGAACAACGCGGCACAGCGACTCACACGAAATGCCATAAATTTCCCAATGCAAATTACAAATGTAGACGGGAGACACTGCGTTCATCGATACCTTCAAGTGTCATTTTGAGGTTAATATTTGAGCGAGGTGAAATTTCTATGGCATGAAATGCAACAAAATTAAATGTCTGACAACAACAAGTATAACAATAACAATATTATAATAATAACAAGTGCCAAGTGATGAGTGAGCACTTAAATTGGTAAATTACTTCGTTTAAGTGACAGCGACTGGGTTATACAAGTGTCACTTAAATATCAACGCTGCGCGCTAACAGAATGCATATTCGCACAACTTTATTTTGGCGTCTCTTTTTTACTACTCTCTTTTTTTTACTCTTTCCCAGTTTCGTAATTTTTGGCTTTTCGCCGTTTATGGTAAATTAGTTTTGTATTTAATGTTTTGGGAACGCGTCTTACATGGTACGAATTCAACTACGGAGGCGCGCGCACACACGTGCACGGATATTTGTGCTAGAAAGTGTAAGAAAAGTCATTTGGCAAAGGAAATGAACTAAATTAGAATGCCATTGTTGTCGCTCTTTGATTCGCACACTTTCGAATTCGAATGAGGGGTATAGTGTGGAAATTGCATGAAAATACGTGGGTTACTTACTGTAAAGTTTTGTTAACTGGAAGACGTTCCCACTCAGTCTCTTAAACTTCTTCATTCTTCTTTCGCATTTTTACTCACAATTTTTTTATGTTTTTCCTGTTCCCAATAGCGTGTCTTTTTCATCCACTATCTTGCCATATACCACTTCTTCGATCCATTAATATTTATCAAAACTATTTTGAGATCTAATCAGCAATGATATTTTTCAAAAACCGTATTTCATTTCGATTAAAGCGATTTGTCTGTGTATTGTAACGGTTAAAAAATTATAATCTTAAATTATATAATTTTTCAATATAATTCGGTTAAATCGTCGAAGTTGTGATCTACTGAAAAATTAAATCGTTGCCTACATTTAGGCGATATGCTTTTTAAAATCTCCTTTCTTAGTATTGGCTCTAAAACTGGTGAATCATTTCCAATTTTTTCGTTTTTTAAGTTTAGCCTTTGTCAAATCATCGGTGGTAATCGAGAAAAATATGTGTTGCCTACATTTAGGCGATTTGTTCTTCAAACTCAACAATTTTACGTTCGACTCAAAAACGAGTAGTCATTATTTTCGAAATTTTTTATTGAAATTTTGCTAATAATCCAAGCAATCGCAACATACAACCGCAAAAACAACTTTTATTGGCCGAAAAAAGAGTTATTGCCTACATTTTGGCGCTTTATTTTAAAGTTTACTGATATTATTGGAGATCTTAACCATATCTTTGGTTAAATGACTGTTTTTGTCATTACTTTGAAATGAAATGAAAGCACTAAACCTTATTTCATACAAACTCCAAAACTTTTGGAGAAACCCAAGCATATTCACGTCACATTTAATTACCATTAAAAACACATCTCACCTCGCTGGTTAATTACAAAAATCAACTGCATGCGTTATTTTGCCAGTGACATACGCATTTCTGCTGAATTTCAAGTGGGTTGTATTTGTAAACTTTGCTATTTTTAAAATTCAACAGCAGTCGTCATCGTCAGCGTTGTCGTTGTCGTCGTCGTTTGCCAGCAATGTGTGTATCCTTCCTCTTCCGCCTGAATTTCGCATACGAAATGCAAATCTCATTGACACGCATTTTCCAAAAAATAAACACCTTTTGTATACAAATTCGAAATTTACGTTTGTACATCTATACACTTTTCTGTGTATACTTAAATTTAATATGTGGTTTTATGTATTCCTTGCGCTAACTTAATTTACAGACGGAAATGCAATTCGCCACTTTTGTAAATTCAATATTTAATTTGTACGTCTAATTTCTTGTTGTAATATTAAACATTTTCTTTTCTTTTCTTTCATGTACTTACAGCAAATCAAAGATGAACTCGGTGAGGTCGTATCGGAAATGGAGGCGCTGGACGTGCCCGAAGATAATAAACATTCCAATAAAGAGAAACAAATGTCAATTGGGCGGAAAAAATTTAATATGGATCCAAAGAAAGGTAAATAATGCATAACAAGTTAACGTAAAAGTTGTGGGACTAGCGAGAGGGACTAGAAAAATACCTATATTTTTAAATTAATTTAAAGGTTTTATGTGTCATAGTTAGAATGTTCCGATTTGGCACAAATTTACATCGTTTATTCGATCACTTCTACCCATTTTGAAGTTAATTTCATAATGCCACTCTCATAAAAACCGTCTCCCTATTGACAAAAAACTGGTACTGTCAACTAACACAAGCTTCTTTAGAGGCGAATTCACTAACAAAATCATTCGCCATAGGCAGGAAAGTGTAGATATCACTTAGTGCTAGATACGGACTATAATGTGGAAGCAAAAGAAAGTTCCAGCGAAACTTTTAGAGCTGAAGGTGATTGATTGTGTGTCAGTGCTGATCGGATACAATTACTCTCATATTGGCTGGTCGCTTCTGATTGTTTGCTTCTTTCTACAGTACTTGTCTGAACTAACAGTTTAGTCGTAGCCGAGCATAGTCATTCCCTATGTATCCCATCAAATACAAAGCAAATTCGTCAATTCTGGATTGATCACTATTTGCATCAGCTTACTGCGGTTTGAACACGGCCATTTTGTCTTGACGTTGTCATAAGTGACTCACTTTTAATCATCAATAACCAGTCGCTTCAGAAATGAATCGATTTGTTTTGCGATTCGACAGAGTTTCACGGATAGAAAGTCCGTCCATGAATTTTCTTGACACCCATGCATTCTTTTTGTATCCGGCCTTATTCAAATGATTCCAAAAGGATTTTTGTACGATGTTTAACCCCTTGACAATCGAAAGAGTGCTTACACGACGATCGGACTCCAAAATTTACATTATTCTATCGATGTTTTCGACAATTGCCCATCCTATGTCCGAGCTATATAGTGGATGCGATAAAACCTCCCTCTGAGCTCCCGTAGCTTCTGACGAGTCATCAACGAAATGTGTGGTCTGGCGTTGTCCTGGTGGCACCCCACACCCTTCCTGTTGGTCAATTCTGGACGCTTCTGGTCGATCGCCTGCTTCAAGAGGTCCAGTTGTTCGCAGTAGATGGTAGAATTAGGAGTCTGGCATATGAGAACAGCTCTTATTGGATGATTCCTTTCCAATCCCACCAAACACACAGCAAAACCTTCCAGGCCGTTAATTCCGGCTTGGCCACTGTTTTCGCTTGATATTGTCGTATGTGATCCATTTTTCGTCGCCGGTCACCATCCGCCGCAAATATAGGTCGAGTTCGTTCGATTCAGCATCATTTCGCATGCGGTGATTCGGTAATGCTGAACCCAAACAAAATTTTTGTGTATCCAGCCTTCTGCAGATGGCTTAAAATGGTTTGATGACTAACTCCCACTTCCTGGGTGATGTCACGAGATGCCATATGCCGGTCTAACTCGATGTTTTCCATGATTTGATCGGTGTCGTTTTCACCCGCTCTGAATCGTCGAAACAATTCCTCCGCAGTTCGTCCCCAAAACACCATTAAACTCACGGAACGTTTCTCTATCGGATTTGCCTTTAACGAAGGAAAACTTTAAAATACCGCGAATAGCCGAGAAATTCAAAAGACAAAAAGGCGGAAGAGAGATATTTGCCAACCTAATATTTCAGAAAACAACGATTCCGTTAAAAATTATGTATATTTTAAAATTAGAGGAAATATGCAATTTTTTTCAAAGACCCAACTTCGATCGCTTATATTATCTGACATACAAGCTTGATGACAAAATTTTATAGACCATTTGATAAGAAGAAAAGGTTGATTATGCCCATATTTTTTACATTTTTAGAAACTTATGTTGTTGTTGTTGTAGCGGTTATCTATCCCTGCCTGAAAAGAAGAGCATAAATCTAGTTGTCGTCGAAATCATCTAACGGGAGGCCCAGGAAACGTGCTGTTTCGACAGGGTTGGACCAAAGGGAAAGGGGTGTTAGATGAGTAGGGTTCGTTGGGCATGCAAAGACGTGGTTAGTATCATGCGGGGACTCATTGCATGCGGGACATGTATTTTGTATGTTGGGGTTCAGTCTGGATAAGTCGGAGTTTAACCTGCTACAATATCCAGATCGAAGTTGCGCAAGTGTCACTCTGGTTTCACGTGGCAACTTGAGCTCTTCGTCTGTTATAGGTGGTGGTTTAGTTCCAAGGACGCCATTCACTGGAAGAGAGTCAATGAAGGCGTTGATAGCTCCACTGTGAATGGCGTTTAGAGCGTGTCTAAAACTGTTTGCGTCCGCAGTCTGGTCGGTATATGGATTGAGTTCGTCGACGTGTTGTAGGAATGATCTCTTGATGCACCTAGGAAGCGGTTCTGCTTTCTACGAAAACACCCAAGTAGAAACTGCTTGGTAAGCAGTTCGTTATGCTCCTTAATAGGCAGCATAATGGCCTCACTGTGAAGATGTGTCATTGGTGACATCAAGAGACATCCTGTTGCTGTTCGGTGCAGTGCGGTGTTTTGGCACGTCTGCAGTTTCCTCTGCTGCGTGTCACTGCATCCAGGCGACCATACCGGTGCTGCGTAATTTACGAACGGCCGGCCGATAGCCTTATAAGTGGCCAGCAACGTTTCTTTGTCCTTTCCCCAAATGCTACCGTCTAGCGACTTCAGGATTTTGTTGCGGCTCTGTACTTTAGTGACTATCGCAGTCGTGTGTGGAGTGAAAGAATGCAGACTGTCAAATGTGACTCCCAAAATGTTGGGATTGTTTACTGTCGTTATTGGTGTGCCATCGAATGTTAAGACTTAGTCTGTACTGCTTCGTCCAATTGGTAAAAAGGGTCGCCGTGGATTTAGTGGGTGCGAGTGCCAGGCTCCTCGCAGAGAAGAAGCGAGAAAGTTCGGGGAGGTAGCTGTTCACTTTCGAACACATGTCATCGATGCCAGTGCCATTATTAAACGTATTATAATTAATAATGGCGTCCAGGAAGCTAAATTTTAAAATTCGATGGCGAATATTTTGATTTTGGAGGCTAACTTCGAAAAGTGGAGAGTATATATTTTACAAAAAAAAAAAATTATTTTGCCGTATAGTGTTATTAAAGCCATAAATTGCAAACATTATGAGTATACAAATATATTTTTTTTTAACATTTTGTTATAAGTATACTGTATGGATAATAATCAACATATTTTACTTAAATTTGAATATTAATATCAGACATACATATTTTTAACTTTCTTCATGTGGAAGCTTTCACAAAATTTCACGAAATTACTGGCAATTAGGAAATATACCTACGGTTAATAAAGGCAGAAATTACCCGTATTCAAAAAGTACGCTTCAAGCGTGTATTTATAAACGCTTATTAACTGCTGCTGCTGCTGCTGCCTTGGTTAACCCCAATATCATTAATAAACGAAAATAAAATCGTCCTTTCTGCTAAGTGTGAAATAATTACAACAAATGCAACGAAAAATACACACAACAACAACAAGAACGGCAACAGTGAATGCAACTGCAATTAAGGCGTTTCAATCGCGCCTCTTTAACGCTTAAATATGCTGACACACACATACTACTTCCATCCATAAAAACCACAATCAACAGTATCTTTTTGCTCATCCACTCGCCTGTTGAATTTACATATACAAATGCATTTTTGTTGCTGTTTCAATTTTGTTTTTGTATACTCTTCATTTTTCGCTTACGATAATTTAATTAAATTAATTAGCCGCACATGCCACTTTTAAGTACAAACATCATACGTTTTGTATATACATATGTAGCTGTGTGTCTGTGGTTTGTAGGCTGTTGCGTTCGGCATTCGTGTAATGCGCCAATCCCTTTCCAAATGTCAACGAACTGTCAAATTTGTCAGTCGATATGCATTTAAAGTGTTCTTTACTTTATTGGCCGAGCAACACACTTCAATTATCCCACTACAAATGCTTTAAAGTTGCTACGCTGTTCCTCGGAGAACTTGATATTTTTATACTCTTCACTATCGCGCCTCACTGCATACCTACTTCACGGCTTGACATATGTCATACAATGTGATAAAATTGTCATTAATTTCGTGATGTCTGATTTTTCAGCACCCTACAGGCAAATTTCTCTCCACAATTAGGGGTGTGTGTTAAAAAAAATGCAAAAAAATAATAACAATAATAAACGATTAGCGGTTCAAAGCGCCGCATGCTGCTGCATTAAATTATTTTTTTTTTATTTTCCATAATAAATATGCCATGAAGACTGTAATTTGTACAACAATTTAAACACAATTGTCACTCACTGTGCAAATGTGGGGTTCACCATAACCTATAAAATACAGCGAAACGCACCGATTACCAGCAAAACACCGCATTCACTTAATTTCCCATAAAATAAAAAAAAAAAGTAGTGAATGCTGACGCACCTCTTTTTCAACGCCACTTAATCGCTACTCCAAAACCGACAGTTATCAGCGTAACCGCAATTTCCAAACAATAATGAAAAGCATAGCAACAACATAGCATAGCCTAAGCCATGCAGAAATTATTGTAACGGTTTTTACGTTTGCATTTTGCGAAATTGTCACCAACTATTATTATTATTATTATCATAATAACCAACGTCAGCCATCCATCAACGGCACACACGCCAACAGAGATAGCTTGGTTTATATACTATATATTTATATATTCTATATAATATATAGTGTATAGGTGCATAATTGGGGCCCCACATGTGAACGGCGCTTTCGTCACTGATTTAATTGCCGCAAATGCTGCACTGACTGTCGGCATGTCTGCTCATTCATTTCGTTTGCGATTTGTAGCGCGCTCACCGTGCAAATCTCGCATACCAGACCTCAGTCCACAGTCAACAACTCACCTTAAATGTGCTCTGTATTTTTTTATACATTTGTATATCTATGTATGTCTCTATGTACTACAGCTATACACGTTGTTTGCCACTAATCTCTCTCTGTTTGTTTACTTTGTTGTCTGCTTCCAAAATCTAGATTGGATTATGTGGTCGGTCGCTCCTCTTGTATTGTATTGTTTGTATGTATGTAAATACAATTCTGCGTTTGATTGCTCTTTTCCAGTTTGCATAAAATTTCAATGTTTTCACAATTCTTTCACCTCTGTTTTAAATGGATTTTTTCACTTTGTTTTTGTGACACTATCACATACTCTTCTGCCATTATGTGTGGAATGTTTTCAATCTTCGATTGTGTCCTGAATGAGTTTTGATGAGTATCTGGTGGGTCTAAGAAGAAAAAATGTTCGCCCACACCCTAATTTTCTTGAAATTACTCGTGGTTCTCAGATCCTCAGATTCGAGGAGGATCCGGAAATAGAAAATTTTACTTTTCCTATATGTTTTTCATCGTCTTAAAAAATTATTTAGAAAAATATAAAACAATTATTAAAAGAAAAAATAGACGAAAACCTTTATTTTGGACATCAAAATCAATATTTTTAGTGGATGATCTTGCTTATAGAAACCATATGTATGTATGTGATTGGCGTTGCAACCGTTTAGCCGGTTATAGCCGAATCGACGATAGTGCGCCATCTCTCTCTCTCCTTCGCAGTTCGGCGCCAGTTGGAGATCCCAAGTGTAACCAGGTCGCTCTCCACCTGGTCCCTCCAACGGAGTGGAGGCCTTCCCCTTCCTCGGCTTCCTCCGGCGGGTACTGCATCGAACACTTTCAGGGCTGGAGTGTTTTCGTCCATTCGGACAACATGACCTAGCCAGCGTAGCCGCTGCCTTTTTATTCGCTGAACTATGTCAATGTCGCCGTATAACTCGTACAGCTCATCGTTCCATCGTCTGCGGTATTCGCCGTTGCCAATGTTCTTAGGACCATAAATCTTGCGCAAAATTTTCCTCTCGAAAACTCCTAGTGTCGTCTCATCTGATGTTGACATCGTCCAAGCTTCTGCACCGTAGATCAGGACGGGGATGATAAGCGACTTGTAGAGCTTGATTTTGGTTCGTCGAGAGAGGACTTTACTGTTCAATTGCCTACTCAGTCCAAAGTAGCACCTGTTGGCAAGAGTTATTCTGCGCTGGATTTCGAGGCTGACATTGTTCGTGTTGTTGATGCTGGTTCCCAGGTATACGAAATTATCTACGACCTCGAAGTTATGACTGTCAACAGTGACGTGGGAGCCAAGACGCGAATGCGCCGACTGTTTGCTTGATGACAGGAGATATTTCGTCTTGTCCTCATTCACCTCCAGACCCATTCGCTTCGCCTCCTTATCCATGCGGGAAAAAGCAGAACAAACGGCGCGGTTGTTGCTTCCGATGATATCAATATCATCGGCGTACGCCAGGAGCTGTACACTCTTGTAAAAGATGGTACCCTCTCTGTTTAGCTCTGCAGCTCTTATAATTTTTTCCAGCATCAGGTTAAAGAAGTCGCACGATAGTGAGTCACCTTGTCTGAAACCTCGTTTGGTATCGAACGGCTCGGAGAGGTCCTTCCCGGAGAGGTCCTTCATGACGGTCCTTCATGACGGAGCTTTTGGTGTTGCTCAACGTCAACTTACACAGCCGTATTAGTTTTGCGGGGATACCAAATTCAGACATCGCGACATAAAGGCAGCTCCTTTTCGTGCTGTCGAAAGCTGCTTTAAAATCGACAAAAAGGTGGTGTGTGTCGATCCTATTTTCACGGGTCTTCTCCAAGATTTGGCGCATGGTGAATATCTGGTCAGTTGTTGATTTTCCAGGTCTAAAGCCACACTGATAAGGTCCAATCAGTTTGTTGACGGTGGGCTTTAGTCTTTCACACAGTACGCTCGATAGAACCTTGTATGCGATATTTAGGAGGCTGATCCCACGGTAATTGGCGCAGATTATGGGATCTCCCTTTTTATGGATGGGGCAGAGCACACTGAGATTCCAATCGTCAGGCATGCTTTCTTCCGACCATATTTTGCAAAGAAGCTGATGCATGCACCTTATCAGTTCTTCGCCGCCGTATTTGAATAGTTCTGCCGGTAATCTATCGGCCCCCGCTGCTTTGTTGTTCTTCAAGCGGGTAATTGCTATTCGAATTTCTTCATGGTCGGGTAATGGAACATCTGTTCCATTGTCATCGATTGGGGGATCGGGTTCGCCTTCTCCTGGTGTTGTACTCTCACTGCCATTCAGCAGGTCGGAGAAGTGTTCCCTCCATAATCCCAGTATGCCCTGGACATCGGTTACCAGATTACCACCTTGGTCTCTACATGAGGATGCTCCGGTCTTGAAACCTTCGTTAAGTCGCTTCATTTTTTCATAAAATTTTCGAGCATTCCCTCTGCCATTCCCTCTGCCATTCTGCCATATACATGGCAGTATATAAATCTTGATCCGTTTTCGTTATACCGACCTAACTGAAAAATTTACCGAAAGTCTGTATAACGGTTTATGAAGTCCATTAGGTTAGGTTATGTTGTAAGTCTGTTTCCCAAACGGAAACACACGTAGACTTTAAAATACAGTCCTTTGTGAAGCCTAGATCCCCCCTAAATTAGCAGTTAGGAGTCGACAAAGCGCTAGAAATCTGCAGAGATTTTTAACTTCTATATTCGCGATTTCGCGAGTCTCGAGAAATATATTTCTTGACCTCGCAAAGGCGGTACATTCCAGAAAAAAGTGATGAGATGATTCCACTTCCATGCTGCTTCTACAGCCAGCGTCTGGTCAGATTTTTAACATTACAGCGTGGCTCCCGATTGGACAACGGCCAGTAAGAATTCCTACGACTAAGTTTACTGAGGGCGAAAAGCTTGGTAGACCTACCGCGGTTTACCCTGGGCCAGATGGATCTTGCGACTGCGCATGTGTTGTGTAACTCACCAGCGCCAACCCAGCTCAGCCGAGACCCATCTGTCCTTTAGCAAACCGCAATAGGACAACGGTGCTCCTATGCTTCCATGCTTCTAATAGTGAGTCTGACGTTCCTGACCTTGCAAGTTCATCAGCCTTACAATTCCTCGAGATTCGGCAGTGGCCAGAACCTAGACTAATCTATATGAAGGGTATTGGGTGACATTAATGGCTTTTGACCATCGTTTCTGTTGTTTCTGTTGTTACTGTTGTTTTTGTAACAGCATAAAAGTAATCAGAAAAAGTTTTTAAGAATCCTATTCACATCCCTGTCATTCTCCGAATATATTTAAATATTTCCGTTACGAAGAATCAAATTTATAGTACCACTCCACAACATTCCTTTATTTTTTCTATTTTAAAGCAAGGTTAATGTTCTAAATGACGCGTTAGGGCCAAGGAATCTCTGATCTTCCATATTAAATTCTTATTTTGAACTCCTTTACAAGATTATATAATTTTTGTCATGTTCGAAACAATTCTTAATTTCCTACTTGGTCTTCTCTCATTTCCATATTTGCTGTGTCTACTTATCGTTTTGTTATATTTACTTACTGTCCATGCTCTGCGCATGGTACTCTTGTTGGACACACCTTCACTTACTTATACAAACATATCAAGATCGTAATTGATGCTGTGCGTACAATTCACTTGCAATACACAACTTAATTTCAAGTTCTCATAGACGTATGTAAATATGGGTATACCGATTGTTTGTCTGATGTTGTTTTATCTGCATTTTTGTCGGTTTTTTTAACATTTTTTTTGGTATTTCAATCGTAGTTTTCTGGTTTTTCGTTGTTGTTTTGCATTTGTCAAATAATATCCGGTGTATTGAGAACTATCGATATTGTGATAAACATTCCCATTTTCTGGTTTTTGTTATCTCTCTATGTCTTTTATTTATTTTTATGCATTTTTTGTGGGTGTTCTCAGTGTAAATATATTTTTTTGAGGTTATGTTCTTGTAGCGGTAGCAAACAATCCCCAAATGATTACGAGTAATGCCTACGATAATGGCCAATGACTAGATATGTATAAATTGTTTGTTTCTGTAACAAGACCCCACTGTCATGGAACGATTTGTGAGGTTATGCTCTAATCTGATTTTTCTGTGTTCAATAATAAGACAATTTTATTGATAAATTCTTAAACTAAACATTTAAAATTTTAAGGTTATATTATTGTCTGATGATTCTGAGGAAGATTTTTGAATATTTACCCATTTACCAATAAATTGTAAATATAAATTTTAAGACTATTTATTTCATCTTGTAAATTCATATGAAAAAATTTTTTAAAATAATATTTAAATAATTTAATTTACTTTATTTATATTCCAGGTATTGAATACTTAGTGGAAAATCGCCTGCTACGACACGACCCCCAAGATGTTGCGCATTTCCTGTACAAAGGCGAAGGACTCAATAAAACAGCAATCGGTGAGTAAACACAAATTCAAAAAAATTTCGAACAACTAATAACTGTATATTTCCCCCACACAGGTGACTACTTGGGCGAGAAGAACGACTTCAATGAGGACGTGCTGAAGGCATTCGTAGCGCTACACGATTTTACGAATCTAATATTGGTGCAAGCTTTAAGACAATTCCTGTGGTCATTTCGGCTTCCGGGTGAGGCGCAGAAAATCGACCGTATGATGGAATGTTTCGCGCAACGCTATTGCCAACTAAATCCGGATATATTCACAAACACCGATACGTGTTATGTGCTCAGTTTCGCCATTATAATGCTCAATACATCACTGCACAACCCATCGGTGAGTAAAATATAGGCGAAGTGTGGTGGGAGTTGGCGGAGTAGCAACAGTATAATGCGTTGTTTAAGCATGCAAGCTGTGCGTCTGCAATGCACAAATTATTTGTTGCGAGCGGAAATCAATTAAGTGAATTAGTAAAAAGAAACCATCAAAAAAAGTGCTTTGCAAAAAGAGATGCTGCAAAATTTGCTGTCGTTAACAGCTCAATGTTTTCGTGCTATTGTGCACGCTTCCGATCACATACAGCGCGTGTCGAAGTATTTATTTATTTTTTTATTATTTTTTTTTTATTATTTATAGCTCAGGGTTTGCCGGACGCTGGCGCGCCCCAAACTGTCTAAACAATTTGCCGAAAATTTTTCGCGTAGCAATTTTTGTTGTTGTTGCTGTTGCTGTCTGTTGCATGCTATGCATATTCATTGCATACATTTGGCATGCATTTGCATATCAGGTGGCCGCCTGACAGTGTCAGCTTGACTGTTGTTGCAACTTATTTATTTCTCTAACTACAAAGTCCGTAACATCCGTGCCAGTTAGCTTGCTGCACTTGATCGTCATTGATTTTATTTTTAATTTTTTTAAATTATTTTAGTGCGAAACCGGCATTTACACTTCACGCCTGTAAAATATACACCCCCACTAACAGCTCACCCAACAATTAGTTCATTTGTTTCCATTAAAACACCATGTAAAGGCACTAATTGTAAACGGTTTGTTGTTGTTTGTCTGATGATCTCATTTGTTTTGAGTAATTGCTTAATTCTAAAAATAGGTCAAGTATAATTTGAAAAGTATTTTACACATTTTATAATTTTCTCGCAAACACTCTCACATACATATATATTTGTTCGTGTGCCGTTGTAATTGTTTGACTTAGATTTTTGAATATCGCATACGCTCTCAATTAATATGAGTACTAAATATATTATACTGGGTCTACTGTGTCATTCAGTGAGGGCAGTGACCTTATCTTATAAACATTTTTTCATTCAAGCAAATTTAATGCTAATTTTTTATCAACCAGGCGGCCTGAAAAGTCTTAAAGGCAAACAATTTATATCGGCAATCTTGTATTTTATTATTATTATTTTTGTTGTTGTACCGGCAGAAAGCGTTCCCAAAATATTTATTACGAATGCAATCGTGTTGACCGTCCTTGACCGCTAAATCTAGGTTCCGTAGGCATTTATTTAGCGATTTCTACTCTCTTCGTCTACTTTCTAATTATAATTCTTCTATTTGCCATTTTCTAATATTAAATTATCATCTTCATGTTCCAGGTTAAAGACAAGCCCACCGTTGAGCATTTCATTTCAATGAATCGCGGCATTAACAACGGCGGTGATCTACCCCGCGGCCTACTTGAATCCCTTTACGAATCAATACGAACGGAACCATTTAAAATACCACAAGACGATGGTAATGATTTGATGCATACATTCTTCAATCCAGACAAGGAGGGTTGGCTATGGAAGCAGGGTGGACGGTAAGTCATTGTTTGATTTTTATTTACTTACTTATAAAGAAATATCATAAGCAATTTGAAGGCCAGATATAATTTTACATATCAGAAAGAATAATTTTAAGTGGAATCGTTGCAGAAACCGTCTAATAGATTAAGTTACTCTCTATATATTCTGTTGAAAACTTTGTTTAAAATTCTACACTTTATTTCACAATACTCATATTCTATATATTCATGCCATTTATTAAATTTATATATAATTTTAGCGATATTATTGAACTCTTCTGACACTAGCCTTCATTTTACCTTGTCTTATATATTATTTTTTATTTATAACTGCAGTTTTATATTTATTTTGCTATTTTATGACTATAATTATAATAATTTCGCTCAAATCATGCATATTTTGTTGTGTTTCAGAACATTTCGAATATCAAGAATTTGTCTAAATCTATTATTTCGAACATAACCTAAAATTTTAGTGTTGGGATTTTATATTTTCTATTCTGAACGTTTGCTCCAAATCACAAATATTACTAAAATGTTATTAAAACAGAACTTCAATTGCAGTCGCGTTTCATTGTAAGCTTTACTTGTGGTTCATCACCCTTATATGTTGATGAAATTGTTCTTTGAATTATGGATTATCACACTTCCGTTTAACCGACTGTCCTGGTTGCATTCTGAAAGCAATCGCCTTTCGGCGTCGAAAAGGGTTCGATTCTTGTTCCAATCAAAATCAAAACGTTCTTTGTTGTTATATTCATTTTGTTTCCTACAGAAACCCATATTCAAATAATCTTCTGAAATCGTATTCGTTTCGAGATCCAACTATTGCGAAACTTTCGACCTCTATAGGCGTTTGACAAACGTTTGAACGTCTTTCTTTCATATAAAAGCATTTCGTTGTTGTTGTTGTAGCGGCATAAAACATTCCGCAAATAATTTTGAGGTATGCTGCCAGGAATGCTGAGGAATGTTTTGACAGTGCTTGGTCGCATAAAAATCAGGGTCCGTACCGGTTACGTCGAACCGTTTGACGTGGGAATAATATATGTATATATCGAACCTAACCTAAAAGATAAATATATCACCTCTCAGCGGTCTGTCTTGAAACACATAGTGAAGTGTTTATCGCATATACAAAAACAAAATATATTATTTAAAAGCGAAATTTATAATTTTTTGCGTTATTTGTGTTTACCGTTCATTTATAAGTTATTAAAATTCCAATCAAATTTAAAACAACAAAACATTAAAATAACTTTCGAAATTAATTGAAACAAATTAAATTTAATTATAAACAAAGTGTATATATAAATTCATGAAATAATAAAAAGACAATAAGCAGCAACAAAAGAAATTTTAAGAAAATAATTGGATAAAAAGCAAAATTGATTAAGATTAAAAAATTGAAAAAAAAAAACAAATTTGGTTTGGAATAAAAAGTTCAATAAGAAGGAATTTTGGATTAGAGTAAACATTTTGGATAAGCAGAAGTATTGGATAAGCGCAGCATATCATTTCAAAACAATAGCATAATCACAATACATCTTTATACATGCATACATACATAGTGGATACTGGTCTCTAGCACATAAGATTACACAATAAGGAAAACTCTTTAAGCGATTGCAGCTGATTAATACTTTCTTAACGTTGCAGTTATAAATCGTGGAAACGACGCTGGTTCATATTGAACGACAATTGTCTGTACTACTTTGAGTACACAACGGATAAAGAGCCCAGAGGCATCATACCGCTGGAAAACATATCGGTGAGTAACGCAATAAAATTTAAATAATTTTTTTTACTGTTATTTATAATATACACTTTTTCCCGATAGGTGCGCGAAATACACGATCGCAGTAAACCGCATTGTTTTGAACTGTTCGCCACCGGTGGCGCTGATATAATCAAAGCATGTAAGACTGACTCCGAGGGAAAGGTAAGCGATTTTGCTTTTCTATATCTATATCGTACTCGATATTCACACACCGATTTTCAATTGTAGGTTGTGGAGGGCAAACATACGGTATACCGCATGTCAGCGGCCACAGAAGAGGATCAACAAGAATGGATCAAACGTTTAACACAGTCGATTAGTCATAATCCCTTCTACGATATATTAGTACAAAGAAAAAAGAAGGCGCTCAGCAAAAGTTAGTATTGTACGGCGGGCAAAGCAATGTTGACAATCCAAATGATGGATCTCAGTGCGACTCGCCACCGCAAGAGCGAGGAAGAGCAAACGTGTCGAAACTGTCGTCGTCGTTGTCATCGTCGACAACGTCACCAACGTCGTGTGCGTAACAAACAGTTAGAGAGTTTGCGCGTATGACACATGCTGCAGCTGCGAGGAATCAAGGAACCTAAAGAATATTACAAAAAGACTGTGCTTATGTTTATGGCGTGAAGCCGCATATCAGCCGCGTTTAGTAAGAGAGCGCATAGATTACGGTGAAACTTTTGTACGGTACATGCGTTTGGCAATGAACAGGCTGTAAATATTCGTGAATAGACTGTTGTTGTGACGCGTTATTTTCGACTTTCTAACCTAAAAATACTTACTATACGTTATACAAATATACACCTGTATGTATGTCTCACTTGAACCCAGCTGTAGTGTGTAATATTCGGCGAAAAAAAAAAAAACAAAAAAAAATAAGTGCATAGTTGAAGAAAGTAATTTTTAATTGTTAGTTTATTATAAATAGTTTATTGAGCTTGTCGATCATTTGTACGGTTTTTTCTTTAATGTCCTATGAATATTATTGTAACTACTTGATCGCGCACAAAACGCAGTTGTCTTTATTGTTGTGATATAATTTATAATTTATGCTTAAAAATTTGTATTGTAAAATATTGTATTTTTTTGTTTGTTAAACTGTGTAAACAAAAAAAGAAAAACAAAAAAAAGCAAAAACAATAACAATATAAATTCGAATTAGTAAACGTTTAATATTAATGTAAATCAAACTACTTATGTATGTATGGGAAAAGAGTATCGAAACACTGCTTATTAATGCTTAAACATACAAAGCAACATATCGTGCGAAAGCTGGTCTTCAACAGCTACCTTATGCGTAATTAAGTTAAATGTATGTAAATCAAAGAATTATAATTAATTGTTTAGTAAATAAGTTTTTTGTTTAACACACACACACACACTCACACGCATACATGTATGCATGTTTTGTAAAAACAACAACAAACAACAAAATAAAAGTAATGCTCAGCAATAAATCTAGTTAGAAATACACACATGCCACACACTATAATTGGTGGTGTATTGTGTTTGTATATACAAATATATATATATATATAAAGAAGAAAATTTCCTTAAAAGTGCTCGAATAGTCTATCTTGTATTTAAACACATACATATGTATTTAAGTAATATGCGAAAATTAAAAAAAGCAAAAGAAAATATATATATATATATATAAGAAACACGTCAACCAGTCAAAGAGAGTTCTTCCAAACATTGTTATGTAGTGCAAGCTACAGCAGTACGTGCCCAGTTAGTCATAGTTGCAGCAAAGTTTGTAAATAAACTGCTTTATCACATTACTTTGTAGCGGATTAGCTACAGTTTTAAGCAATTTTTGGCGTTGCTCAGTGGGTTAAGCGTAATTATTTGCCACAGAACGTATAATTAAATATTAAATCTTACTTCAAGCTCGCAAATATCGAAATTATATATCTAAAGTCACTTGAAAGCTTGCAAAATTTTCAAAATATATATATAAACAGTCACTTAAATTCTGCAAAAATCGAAATTTTTATATAAAAAGTCACTAAAATCTTGCTATATATGCTTATAATTAGCACTTGCTTTGATTTTTGCGAAATATTTCAGTTGAAAACGTAGTGAAAATAGTATTATGAGCAGCTTTGTATAGTTTTAGTATGCGAAAATTCATGTAGGGTTGCCATGAGAATATATTTTTTGGTTGCAGTTAAAGCTATAAATTG
Organism: Zeugodacus tau; assembly: GCA_031772095.1. Classification (NCBI taxonomy): domain Eukaryota; kingdom Metazoa; phylum Arthropoda; class Insecta; order Diptera; family Tephritidae; genus Zeugodacus; species Zeugodacus tau. Next base: position 13,800,063 of record CM062651.1, on the reverse strand, counting down.
CTGCAAATCACCGATTTTTGGTTTGAAGTTGCTTTGCTGGTAAATTTTGCAGTTTCGATAAGCTTTAGAGCATGATATTCAAAAATAATATTTTTTTATCGATATCAAGCATGTAAAGCTAGTTTTGGTAAACTTAAAAGCTTTCATTATCTAGCAAGTAATTCTTTAAAATATTTTTCACCAACATATTTGGGTCTAAAGTTGATTTTCAAGTAAATTTTGCAGTTTTCATAAGCTTAAGAGCATGATGTACAAAAATAATATTTTTTTAATCGATATTAAGCATGTAAAGCAAATTTTGGTAAGCTTAAAAGCTTTAATTATCAAGCAAGTAATTCTTTGAAATATTTTTTAACAACATATTTTCGTCTAAAGTTGATTTTCGAGTAAATTTTGCAGTTTTGATAAGCTTTAGAGCATGATGTTCAAAAATAATATTTTTTTTATCGATATCAAGCATGTAAAGCTAGTTTCGGTAAGCTTAAAAGCTTTCATTATCTAGCAAGTAATTTTTGAAATATTTTTTACCAACATATTTTCGTCTAAAGTTTATTTTCGAATAAATTTTGCAGTTTTGATAAGCTTTAGAGCATGATGTTCAAAAATAATATTTTTTTATCGATATCAAGCATGTAAAGCAAGTTTTTGGTAAACTTAAAAGCTTTCATTATCAAGCAAGTAATTCTTTAAAATATTTTTTACCAACATATTTTCGTCTAAAGTTGATTTTCGAATAAATTTTGCAGTTTTGATAAGCTTGAAAAACAAGTTATTCTTTAAAATATTTTTCATCCACATATTTGGGTCTAAAGTAGATTTTCAGGTAAATTTTGCGGTTTTGATAAGCTTTAGAGCATGATATTCAAAAATAATATTTTTTTTTATCGATATCAAGCATGTAAAGCAAGTTTTGGTAAGCTTAAAAGCTTTCATTATCTAGCAAGTAATTCTTTGAAATATTTTTTACCAACATATTTTCGTCTAAAGTTGATTTTCGAGTAAATTTTGCAGTTTTGATAAGCTTTAGAGCATGATATTCAAAAATAATATTTTTTTATCGAGTTTTGGTAAGCTTAAAAGCTTTCATTATCTAGCAAGTAATTCTTTAAACTATTTTTACACCAACATTTTTTGGAAGAAAAAAGTTTTTAAAATCGCTAATGCTAATAAATATAATTAAAATGAAGTATTAATAATTTATTTTTGTTTATATGATTATTAGTAATATTTTAAACACACAACAGTATCTGTTCTAACAATTTTTATGAAAATTTCTGCATCTAAAAATAAGAAAGAAAAAGAAAATCCAAGTAACTTTAAAAAAAAATATTCTTTAAATCATAATTTTGTTCAAAAAACGTTCAAATTCCAGTAACTGAATTTTATTAAAAAAACATGCATATAAACATCAATAAATTACTAGTACTTCCAATGCCACTTCACCAAAAAAAGTAAAATTTTTAAATAAATATCGTCCAAAAGTCATGTGAAATAGTCTTATATATGAGAAACCGCCCACATAACAACAAAAAGAACATCACAACGAATGAATATACAACAAAAAAATTTTCTAATGCTAATGTCTACAAAAACAAAAACAATGAATAATGAATTTCCAACAATGTATTTTGGTTTAAGCTTGCTTTGTCTGTATTGCGCGTGTATTACACACACACCCACACCCACTCTAGTTGTAATAATTAAATATTTATATTTAGCGAAAATTTTAGCGCTTTATACACATTTTCAACGATTGCAATATTATTTTATATGAATTTAGTTTAGTTAACGTATGCATGTAATTTTTTTTCTAATAATTTAAAAAAGCTTAAAAGCTTAATGCTTTTTTGGGCGCGAATTTTCAACTACTTATTTTTGTTTTTCCTTAATAAAAAAATGTGTGCGTTATATGTACATATATGTACGTAACTCATATGATTATTGTATTTGTCAAACATGCAGCCACGCATATACATATACTTACACCGTTATTAAGACAAAAAACGTGTTTGTATCATACACCGTAATGAATTGAATTTCGTATGTAGGTATTACTAGTGTAGTTGAGATAGTCTAGTAAGTATTCGTTTTGTATCAGCTTTTGTCGTGAAATGTATTATATACTATAATTAAATATAAAGAAAATATACAAATTAAATGTGTAATATATAGAACAAAAACAAAAACACAAAAAAATAAACAACAAATATGATAAATATATAAAGAATAATAAAAAAGTGCATTTCAAATGGAAATTGTAATTGAATTAATTGTGTTTTATTTGAAATAATTTAAGAAAAATGTGTGAGTCATTTTAAAATGTGTAACTGTAATGAGAGTGTATATAATATAAGTAAATAAATATATTTTATACAAAAATTAATAAAAAATTTTAAGTTCGCAGGATAGGTTAGGATATATGTAGTTATATGTGTGTAGAGCGTTCTTTCGTGCCTCGGCTCGCGGTTTATTATGTAGAACCTTAAACTAGACTCTAAATACTTGTATTGTCTTCGAAAATTGACAGATTAGTAAAGTTAAGAATTTCAAATTGTATGAAACATATTCCTAAAGTTTAATTTTGCTGTGGTCGTTTCTAATGGGACTAAAAATTCTCTCAAATCGTTTGAAGTGACAAACCGTCTGGGGCCCTATTCTGTATCTCGATTCGAAAGTTAATTCTATTCGAATTTAATATTCGACTCGAATGTGTTTTATCATTCTGTAAAAAATCGAATTAAGTTTATAAATATGCGAAAGTTGTACCACCCTGTGCCAGTATTTACGAATGCCAAATGTCAAAATCAAATGAAATAAGTTGAAATTTATTTGAAAAATATGGATGTTCGAAGATGTTATTGAGGAAAGGAATTTCACCTTTATTTCAAATTTGTTTTGTTTTGTGTTAATAACTTTTGTTAGCCGAGTCCCTATTAAAAATAATATTGCATTTAAACCTCTTATCCATAGTATAATATGTAATAAAACTTATTAAAATAATTAAATTTTTCAAAACCTTTTTTTTTCTACAACTCATAAGCTATCGAATATTTTATACGAATTTCGAGTACATTTAACAATTAAATTCGAACTACATAATTGCAAATATTCGTTATTCGGATTCACTATTCGAAATTAGGATTGAAAATGCGAAAATTGAGTTACATAATTCAAAACATTCAAATTCGAGAAAATTAATTTTTGAATCGAGTTACTGAATAGGGCCCCTGATATGAAAAAATACTCTAATATCAGACAATCTTTGTATTGTTATTGTTGTAGTAGAGTAATGCATATATTAGATATTTTTGAGATTTCTTTGGTTCGATTCGCTCTAGTAATCTCGACTATTAAGCTGATGTTGTTCATGTACAGCAGCAAACATTCTCTAATACTTTTGAGGTATGTTACCGAGATGTATGCCCTTGGCCAAGATATGTCGATAATCGAAATCCGACTGTTTTTGTGTTATAAAAATATTTGTTCGATAAAAAAAGTTTGATATAACAGAAATCCATTTCTATGAGAATTGAATTCAGTTGCAGTGCAGCCTAATCCACTAAAGAGACGTGCATTAATTGCACATCCGTCGGACAATTGGTTCATGAGATATAACATTTTGAGAAACGGAAGATTTGGTATTCAGAAAAAAAAAATACACTTGAACTTCCATAACTAGAACTTGTTTAATTCGAAGTTTGACATAACTCGAACTATTGAATTGACAATGGAAGTCAAATTTTCTACAAAGTATCTTCCATGACTCGAAGTTTTATGTGGAATATTGTGATTAGAGAAGTTAAACTGTATATATATCAATATGTGATAACGTCTGAAACATGGCTCCCTCATTTATTTCGAAAGTTCAACTCAGAGTCATTTGAGTGAACTAAATGTGATTAACATCTCTAATTTCACGTTGAATACGAACAATTTTCATCGATAATGTTTGAAAGGGAGGGAAACCATCAACAGCGATTAAAAGCGGTATTTTATCAGGAGAAGAGGCTGTCATACTTGAATTGAACTTCGGATTTCTCTTGCATCCATCATTATCTTCGGATCTTTCAATCGAGAAACTTTTTAATGTTCTTAGACCTCAAGAGAATACACGCTGTAAAAAATATTTGTCGAGAATGTCGACTGATGTTGTCGAGAATTATAAAATCAAATATTGGTACAAATATGTTACCTTTAAAACAATACGAAGTTAAAGACAATAATTCAAGATAGAAAATAATATTTTGGTGGTGTAGATTTTCTTGTGACCCTTTGCTCTCCCGAGGAGTCATAAGATACAACGGGCCTCATTCGCAGGGAATTCGAAAATTTCCATGCAATCATTGATTCCGTTGATAAACTGCTTTACCAAAAAGTGAGAACGTAAAACTTTTTTAAAGACCATCATCGACAAATTTGAAAAATTAAGTTGTCTTTGCTTGACTGCTTTTGCTTCATTCAAAAAAAATATTAAAACTGACCTCCTCATCAAGTGAACTTAAATTTACTTAAATAAAGAGCCCACCCGCTGTTTTAGATATGTCTTGTAAGTTTTTGTTATTTTTTTAACTTTAGAATTCATTTCACACTTTATTAACCAATAATATATACACGTGATGCCTTTACACATTTGCTTTCATCCAGTTTTGTCCTGGATTTGAAAGCCTACACCGTTTACTTATTGTGAAATTTATTCTCAAAAAGTATTTTATTCGTCTGAGGCTCTTTGAGAACATTCTTTCGCTATATCGGGGGACAACTTTATATTACTTTTAAACAAAATTTATTTTTGTTAGTCTGTTTTTGTCTCTTGTCTCTAAAATAGCCATTTGAAATATAATTTAGTCCGTCATCAGTAATTGTTTACATAAAAACTTCCAAATGGTTTATTTCTTTTACATTTCCGCAACTCAGTCATCAACGGATAGATATCGTAATTAGCGACATCTATTAGCCGCGAAATGTATTTTTTCGATTCCCGTAAGTGTTCAATGTGATCGTAAATTTTATTTTCGATATGTCGTAAAATTTTTCGATCCGCACTTTTATTTTTCGATCGTAACGGATTCAATGATTAGGCCCAATAATCTCTGCGGTTGTTCAAAACTTCATAAAAATCCTAGAAATATTTTATATGAACATTAAACCAGAATGGCCGAGAGAGCTGACAGTCTGATGATATCAAAAGATCGTATTGAACATATCGTTCAAGAATAAGAAAAATTTTGGTCAGGCCCAAAAATTACCACAAATTAATTTGCTTGCTTTGAACCTTTGTTTTTTTTTCGTCGATATGTGATATCGGGTGAAACATGGCTTCACCATTTTATTATCATCCGAGTTGACTACATGCGATATATTTTTTCGATGCCTAGAACAATTTTCATCCAAAATTTTAGAATTTGTAAAACAATCAACTAGCGTCTATTAAAACGAACAATTCGAGCGTTCTGAAGAAAAATACGGTATTTTATCAGGATCAGATGTCTATAATGCGTGAATTGAACTTTGAATTTCTGCTGCATCCGTCGTTATCTGCGGATCTTTCTTTCGAGAGATTTATTAATGTTCTTAGACCACAAGAGAAAACTCACTGCAAAACAAATTTGTCGAGAATGTTGACTGAAGTTGTCGAGAATGAGATCTATTTCGGAGAATACGGCAAATACTACTATACAAATACTTTCGAAAAGTTTGAAGATCGCTATAATCGGTGCAACTCTCTCGATGGCAATGAGTTTAATTATAAAATCAAATCTTGGAAAAATGTGTTATCTATAAAACAATACGAAGGGTTCAGCATAGAAACCAATATTTTGTGAATATGGAATTTTTTGTGGCCATTTGCTCCCCCGTATAACCTTAGTATACAAGTTATAATTCTATAACTAAGTTCGTTAGTCGGCGTAGTAAGTAGGTAAATCTACATGGGTTTTGTCGGGTAAAAAAGGCCTATTTTCAATATTTTTTTCTATGTACAAAATTATTTATTTAATTCGCACGTTTTTCTGTGTCATAGATACATATTTAAAGAATAATTTCTGAAATGTAAAAAAAAATTAAAACATTGTGACATCATTTCCGTTGACCCCTGGGAAAAAAGGTGCCACCGCGTTGTCAGCATAACTCCTGACAGGATCATCTAACATGGAAAAATAAAAATAAGTGTTTTAGTTAAGACCATGAACTCGTGCTTGAATGAAAGAAAAGATAAAAAAGTAAACATTGAAAATTAGAAATTTTTCCAAAATAAAAATGTCGGTCAAATTTGCTTGACATTTTTTTTAAATATTTGTAATTGAATAAAATCCTTCGTCCAAACACGAGTAAATTGTATCTCGAACACCTGTCCAAAATTTCATCAAGTTCGGTTGAGTAGTTTTCGAGAACACGGTTCCGAGAAAAACGCGTTTAAAGTTTTGCGTAGCAATAATACCTGACATGGAGCGCACACCTTTCAAAGGCTGTATCTCCGAAATTATTATTCGGATCGACTTGAAAATATAGGATAATACGAGGGCTGCTATATATATCTCTGGCCTAATAATGAAAGTAGGAATATTTATCAACGAAAATGGTTTTATTGTTTTTCAAAATATTCTCCATCAAGATTTATACACTTTTGCATGCACTCAAACCAATTTTCGAAGCACTTTTTTGAGCCTTTTTTTGAGCGATTGTCAAATTGTGCGGGATCCAACGAGAACAAACCTTTTTTACGGCCAGGTGTTCATGCAATATCGAATGTATGCTGGTGGGAAAAATGCATAGGCATACCTCTATCTGAAGGTATGTTCCATGGCGGTCTTGCATTATCAGTTCACGTACGGCATCGATGTTTTCTGGCACAACGGCTGTTTTTGGACGACCTTCACGGAATTCGTCTTTGAGCGAGCGTCGGCCACGATTGAATTCGTTGTAGCAGTTTTTCACAGTGCTATACTCGTAGGATGGTGCTTCATAGCCATACAAAAATTTTAGTTCGTCGATACACTCTTGTCGCGATAATCCACGTCGAAAGTTGTGAAAAATTATCGCACGAAAATGTTCACGAGTTAATTCCATTTTTTGGCCGAGATTAATTTTTTAATTCCCTGTAAATAAAACAATTCACGATTAAATGACAAAACGTTCTGAGTGATGTTATGCTAAAAAATGTCAAACTTTCCAATGGAAATATCAGATTGCACCTGACAACACTTAGTGTTGCCTAGGCCAGAAATATATATAGCAGCCCTCTTATTCTTGAGATGTTGTAGAAATTAATAAGCCAAAAATCGAATTTGAGCCCACGAAACCCATGTTACCACTTAAGTAGGCTCTTGAAGCAACTACGACGTTCTGAAATTGAAACTAATACCCTTCATACTTACCCCTGCTTTAACAATCCCTCGATTAAAGAAATATTTTTTTTAGTTATGTTTTTTTTTTGTTTTTTAATATAATATTCTCTATATTTGTTTTCAGTAATGTTTCTTTGTTACTTTTAAGTTTCTATAATAATATTATATAATTAAGAATTTATTATTTCATCTAAATATTTCAGTTAATAATACAATATAATAATAATTAATTCATTAATTAGTCAATTCAGTAATAATAATTCTTCATTTGCATTCCCTCTGGGCAATTTGCTGCTGCTCCTCTTTTTTCAGTTTGTTATTACTTGTGTTGTTTTTGTTTTTAATTTTTAATGCTTCGTTTTTTTTTGTTTTTACTTGCAATTTGCCTTCATTTCGATATTTTTTATTTATTTATTTAGTTAATAATAGTTTTGCTTGCGGTTTCCTAATGCTTGAATGCGCTACTTTGAATTCATTTTGCTTCGTTAGCTTCTTATGTATATATGTATATGCTTTTTTTCGCTTTTATTTTTAATTTTTGTTGTAATTTTACTTTTTTCTTTAATAAATATGCGTGTCATGCCCTTTGACTTTTTCACATTTTTTACTGGATTTGATTTCTTCATGCTGTAAACTTGTCTCTTTTTTTAATTTATATTTTTATGTATTTTTTTGTTTGTATGTGTGTTTTGTTGTATGTGTAATTTGTTAATGTTTTCGCATTAAATTAATTAATTTCGTTTTTCAAAAACATTTTCAGCGCCAATACTCAAGTTTTTATGTAAGAAAATATGTATATGTATGTTTATATGCATACGAGTATATAACCAAACATAGTCTACAGTCGTCGTATATATTCCTATATATATGTATATATATCTATAGCTATATATTATATAAAGAGCAAATTTGTATCAACAAAGCTTGTAAAGCAAAAATCTGCAATTGAAACATTCTTCATTTATAATATTTTCGTAATATTAGTTGCAATATTTTTTTTCTTTTCTCTTATCATTTTAATCAACCGTTATCTCTGGCGATATTTAGTTAAATATTTTTTAATTTGTTTTCTTCTCAGCTTCTATATTTTCACTTACAATGTTAAGCGGTATTAATTCAAAACAACTTTTCGTTTATTTACGTATTTAACGGTACATAATTAAGTTGGTTGCTGTTTGTTTTACTTTTTTGTTTTTCAATTCATTTTCAAATTTTAATTTAATTATTTAATCGGTTTTATTGTTGTAATGCCTTATTTTGTGCGTTTTTTCAATGTTAATTGTATACAATAAATCAATCGCAGTGTTTTTATGCTGTTTATTGTTGTTGTGTTACAAGTTATGAAAAGTTTATGAAAATCATTTTTTTGTAACGCCTCTTTTCTATGGTTTATCTGAAATGGACAGATTTTTCGTAGTTGGTTTTATTGCATAGTAGATACGTTTTTTTAGGTTAGCTGCAGTGTGTTTTCACTATGGGATTCAGAGTTTTGGTCTCAGCTGTTTTTAATTTTAAACTAGCTTTCTGTAACTGTAAATTATGGTAGCTTAAATGCATTTAGGAACTGCTTTCATACATTTCATAGAAGTTTGTTAATGAAATTGAATTGCAAATTCTAATTGAACCCCACACTCGACTTCTAAAGACATTTAAGTGTGTTATAGTTTCTTTTAGAAACAACCGAAATAATACTTTTGCTCACACTTGGGAACTATAAATGTAGTATCTTTGATTCCACGACGAGTTTAATATTGTAACCGTTACATATCGTTTGATACGCTATCTGCAACTTCGGATATTAGTGATATAACTATTATTAAATCTCTTTCCCTCTTTAGAAACTGTATAAATCAGCCTAAATAATACTCTTTCGGAATTTTGAAGGACCTCAATCTCTGATAAACTCGACAACTTGACCTAATAATTTCTTCATATGTAAAGATAAAAAGGTTTTCGTGACGATCTACAGGTAAAACTAGGTACGATCTATGGGTAAAAAAATGTATCATGTAGATCTTGAGATTTAACAATAAAACGTACAAATCGGTAGTTGAAAAGGCTCATTATCTTTCGTTCAACAAAAAAGTACTGATATAATCCTTTTATAAACCTGAAGGAGTTGTATTGAATTTCAGCTAACAAGGTAGATAGTGAAATCTAAGAAGTGTATGTCTAGAGGCATGTGTTCGCTGAAAATGGTCACTTAAGCACCTCTCAAAAATTAAGACCCTACATATAACTACTATATTCGTAAGTAGTATCCTCAAATCATGATAATTTTAGGAATGTAAACATTCTGCAACCGAGGATTATTCTATCAGATCTCCATAAGAATTAGGGCAATTAAAAAATTCTATACTTGAATAGCGCTGAATTTCTTTCCGTAATTATACGATGCTATGTTTTAGTAATTAGGATCTGACAGGACAATTTGACTATTTCGTATATCAGGACATAATTAGTTTCTATTTGCTGCCTGAATTTGACCTCTCTCAAGGTAATAGTGTCTTACAGTGGCGGTTTTCCGAATTAAGTTAGGATGTATTAAACATTTATAACATATTATTTATGAGATCCTACCAATTACCAAAGCGGTTGAGACGATCGCCATATTTTTATAGTCATAGCTTTGTAGCTTAATCAACTGTCCTAAATTTTCTTAAAGAAATGCCAATGCCAAGATATAGATATATAATGGAATTAAAAGCTCATTATACTATATTTTTTCCGACTTTCATTGAGCTTTCATCATGTTTTTTACCTTCAGATGAGGAGATGTTATGGCAAGTCTAGTTTACTAGTAAAACTTTGAAATAATTCCTTTCAATTTGATATCGATTTCGGGTTGATGAAAATTCCGTTTGAAAATCAGAGCTTTGATTTATGTAAGGTTTAGAGCCTTCACTGTTTGAACATTTGACAAGTAGAAATCTAAGTTGGTGTGAAGTTTAATTAAAGTTCAATTGAGAGCTTTCACCGATAATTTGCCAAGTAGAAGTGTAAGTTGGTGTGAAGTTCAATTAAAGCACAACGAATATTAAAAAAAAAAAATTTGATTGAAAAACACTTGCATTTCCTAAATTAGCATAAGTAAACAAATGTTTTGTTTCTTGTTTTAGAAACGGTCTTTATCTGACTGGTGAATTTAAATGAAAGTATGAAAGTTTTTGCGCGTGAAAGTATGAAAGCTTTTGCTATTTTGAAATTGGGCTTTCACATATTAACTGTTTTGTTGCTGGGTTATTTGGTCAGCTGGCTTATATATTTGGAATTAAATCGAGTATGTTGCTTTTCTGGCTCTAACTGTAGTTTAAGCTTTCCTCAGATAATTTATACTTTAGAAGAATTCAAAGTTGTCTACGCGATCTTTTTGTTATTATTTGCATTGTTTTTAATCATTTGCTTCTTGTAAGTTTCTCATAGTTTGTTTACAGTAATTATATTTTGTTTTTGTGTTTTTATTTGGTAGCTCAGTCTTTTACTAACGATTACTTTTTTTGTGTTCGGTTTTTGTTACTTTTTACTCTCTCTCTCTCACTATCTCTTTTAAACTACGAATTTGCGAATGTCTTATAGTGTAAGTATTTATGTGTGTGTTGTTTTGATTTTGAAAGTGTTTTCGAAAAAAGTAAGGGTTTTAAAATAAAAAATAATATTTTTTTTAAATATTTTTTAACTTTACTTCCATTTATGTATCCCCACAGCAAAAGCATTCATTCATTGTCAATACAAAATCAAGTGAATTAATTTGAAACCTTTAATTTTGCATGTTTTAATTTTTTTGGAAAACCGAACATTTTTACGCCTAAAGTTTTGGTTGTAACAAATTTGTGTGTTTTCTTCCTGCTGCATATGCCTAAAATCGTATTTGATTTGATTTTTTCATACGTTTATTTTTATTCTTCAAAACTGTGGGGACCTGCATTGCTGCAATTGACTTTGCCTTCCATAGACTTTATATTAGAGTTTTTTGAAATTTTTATTTTTCAATTTAGGTTTTTTAAATTATTTTTTTGTTTTTAATTTTTATTTTATAATCACTATATAGCTTTCGTTCATAACTGTATTTGATTCCTTTTTTAGATTTTCGCGCAAAAAACATACCATTCGCTTGGATGAGAAACTTTCTTCGTCACTTTCGTACCGTTCGTTTTTCAAACGTGACGTTTTTCTAATCTTAATGTATTGGATTAACTTGAATATATGGTATTTTTAATGCTAAAACTATGTTTTTTTCACTGGTCGTTTACTAGGGTTCATATTTTGATGGCAAAAAAATTATATTTTGCAAAGTAAATTTTTTTCCAAAAAAAAAATTTAATTTTTTTCCAATCATTTTTAATTATTTTTTTTACAACAAATTCCCAAAAAAAATTAATTGAATTAAAAATGAAATATAAATATTTTTCCAAAAGTTTTAAATATTTTTATTATACAAAAAATTCACAAAAAAAAATTCCAAAAAATTGGCATTTTCGAAACTAATTTTTTTTTTTCCAAAAAATTATTATCCAAAAATTTAAACATTTTTAAATAATTATTTTTTCAAAAAATTCTTTTATACAAAAAATTCACAAAAAAAAAATTGAAAAAATTGCATAAATATTATATTTTGGAAAGTAAATTTTTTTCAAAAAAATTTATTTTTTCCAAAAATTTAAAATAATTATTTTTTCAAAAGTTCTTTTATACAAACAATTCACAAAAAAAATTCAAAAAATTTGCATAAATATTATATTTAGAAAGTAAATTTTTTTCTAAAAAAATAATTTTTTCAAAAATTTAAAAATTTTTAAATAATTCTTTTTTCAAAAAAATAAATGTCTTTCCAAAAATTGTATTTGTTTATGTTAAAAATTTTAAAATCAAGTTTTTAATTTAAAAATTAAATTTTTTTTTTTTATTTTAAGTATGTGTTTAAACACTTAGACCCTCTTCTACCGCAGTTTTAATTACTCGGGTTTCATTTTTATGAAATTTTACTATGAAGCTGTTGTAACTAAATTCAAAGTTAAATATTTTATTTTTTTAATTTTTTTTTTCGTCAGCTACTACTAATTTATATATGTATGTTAAGTATTTTGCATCATATATCTACACGCACTCACTGGAAGTCTCGTTGATTTTTGTAATTTACGTATAATTTTAATGCCGTACGGCCGTGCAACACTGCACGCTAACTGTAATAGCAAGTTGACTAGCAGGAAAAAAATGCGCTGCAAGTGTATTTACAAGTGTGTGTGGGCGTATGAGGGTGTAGGTGAAAAATGTTTTCACATTACATTTAGCACTAATTTGGGCTAAATTTAATTTAATTTTTTTTAATTCAAAATTCAGAAAAAAAATTTCAAATTAAAAAAATAAAAAATTTCAAATTCAAAAAAATAAAAAAAAAATTAAAAAAATATATATATGTATATTAAAAAGCGTTTTTCGTTGATCAACAACTAAATCAAAAATTGATTCGCTTTTAATTTTCTTTTTACGCTATATAACAAACCATTGCGCAATGCATATTAAACGGAAACAAGTGTCGTTTTTGTTGTATTTAAGTAATTTTTTTATTTTGTTTTTATTTTTATTTAAATTTTCATTAAATCTCAATAATTCTTACGCATGTAAAACTCTAAAGCGATTATTTTTTTTGTCTTGAATACTCGTTTTGTAGTATTTTCACTGGCTGTGTAATCTAAGTATTTCTTGTTGTTGTTGTTGTGTTTTAATGCATAAATTTTCATAAATTAAATATTACCGCTAATTAGACTTAGTTTTTTATGCTTTTTGTTTTTTTTTTCAATAGTATCGTTTATCATTATAAGTAATATATGTATGTATATATATTTTGTTCATTAATTATATAGTTTTACTTTAATTGTAATTATTATATTTTAATTTTTTGTTTTTGTTTTTTATGTTTTATGTAAGAAGCACTTGAATATATATTTCGTGTAATGAAAAAGAAGTTTTTTTTTGTTTTTTGTTGTTTTTTTTTGTTTATAATACTATTAACTTTAAAATTTAGTTGCTAATAATATCTCTTAGTTCATTACTTGTAATAACATTATTTATTTAATTACCATTACTTTCGTTATAATTTAATATTATAATGCTTTATTTTCATTCTTCTTTTTTTTTGGTTTGGAAAATATTCCAATTTTCTATGAGAGTTAAAACGTTTTTTATATATAGTATGCTCTTATATATGTATATTGTATGTTAGTATGTATATAACTAGGTATGAATGTATGTATTTTTAGTATATGAGATGCTTTTTGTATGTATATATATGCATATAGGTATGTATGTATGCAAGTATATTTACTAGTTGAACCTACGGAGTGTTAGTGCTGATGAGAGAATGACGTTTTTGAAGGATGAAAATTGAGTTTCACTTTTCTCTAGGCAAAGTAATTAATTTTTGCTATATTTTTTGTTGTTCTTGTTATTTGTGGCATAATTTACAGGAAGTTAGCAAATTTTGTTCTTTATATGATTTCGGGCATAAAAATTTACTCAAATCAAATGAACAAACAAATTAAATTAGTTTTTCGGTTAGAATCGAGATTTGTAGTGAAGTTTAATTCAATTGCGCAAAATATTATTGGCAGCTGATGAAGTGTCGAAGAAGCTCAATAAAAAATGAAATAGTTTTGTCTTTAAATGCGAAGTACTTACAGTGAAACCTCTCTTGGACGTACACTCACCGGCGAGCAATTTTTGTCCGCCTAATAGCGTTTTTAGACAGCAGTTAATTGATCAATTAACCGGCCTCTGCTCGATTAAAACGATAAGATCGATTTACCATACAAAATAAAAATCTACATTAATTTCTAATTGAATTTTAATCGACTTGAAAATCGAATGCAACTCTGTGACAAAGACGTACAATATACGTTTTTTGTCTGCGATGGGTTGATGTCGCTGCTAAAAATATCAATCAGCTGATGAAACTTACCAACTTCTTATGAAAAGTAACAACAAAAATGTATAACAGCTGATCGGTTATTGATTAGCCGGCAGTATAAATATAAAAATTTTAATTGATCAATTAAATTGGCTGTCTAAAACGCTATGAGAGTAATTTGAGAGGGTAATTTGTTCTAAAAATTTGACTTGGTGCATGAAAACATGTCCGCTCAAGGGAGGTGTCTGTCTGATAGAAGTGTTCTTTAGAAGATTTCTCTTTATATACTTTTAAACAAACCGGAAACCTGTCGAAGAAAAGAAGTAAATCGAAACAAAGTATTTGATGGTATCTCAGTGAATTTTGGAAGATTAGAAGAACTATTTGGTATTAACTGTGCACAGAAAAGTGAGCTAATTTTTAACTTAAAAAATCTGAAAACTTTCATGTATAATCATAGAGTGAGTCTGAGTAAGATCTTTTATGCACAGATTTACTATTCTTCTCTTGTTCCATATTTCATATATTACAGTGGAACTGCCCTAACTCGAACTTCTACAAGTCGAAGATCTCCATAACTCGAACTTTTGAAGTGGCAATAGAAAGCAAAAACCATGCAAAGTTCCTTCCATGAATCGAACTCTTCGACCAAGGCATAATAACAAATTTAAAACTCTACTATCGAGGCAGAATTTAAAGAGAGTCCTCTATATAATACGGAGGCGAACAAAAAATATAATATTACACTTATGGATTGCATAAATCATGTAACAAAGGCATGGGATTTATTTAATAAAACTTTTCGCGAAGTAAATAGCAAAAACTGTGGGTAAATCTATATTTTACAGCTTTTTGAAAAATTTATGTTTTCATGAAAATTTCTATAACTGGAAGTCTATCTAACTCGATTTTTTTTTGGGATTATGGTGATTCGAGTTAGAGAAGCTTCAATGTATAATGTTTTAAGATAAGATATCTCTCACTACGTTCAACACATTAGAGCAGAAATTATTTACGAAATATATAAATGAACCCCATTAATAGTGAAGTGTCAAATGTTAGACTTTCTAAAGCAAATGCTATAGAGTCCCAAGAAGCTAATCATCCTTTTCACATTTCTTCATTTTATGGAAGTATGAAATTTCTTTTTTTTTTTTTTTGCTTCTCTCATTTTTATAATCTTTCTTTATACTTTTATTAACCGCACCTAACTTCAAACCATATTGCGCTCTTAAAATTTCATTTGAGCGGAGTTATTGTGGGCAGATTTTTATAGGATGCGGGTTGAAGCAGATTTTCTCACTCGTCCGTTCAATTTTGGGATGGTCGTAATTACCAAAAATAATTTTAATAATTTTCCCTTGCTCAATTGATTTAATCTGCACCAAAAATCGTCCCAGTTTTTCTAACTGTCAAAATTGGAAATATTTTTTGTTTTATGATTGGCTAATTGCTTCAACAATAGATTACTTTTGTTGTAATCATTTAAAGATTTGGTTTTTATAATTGTGTAAATAAAAAAATACTATGGAGTTAAAGACTTTTAGTAAAGACTGTAAGTCAACAAAAACATATAAAAAAACAAATTCAAATATTTATTCCAAGATTTTATCGTTCAATTATAAAATGAAAAACTAACTATATACATTATGCACAAATCGGCTTAACTGTTGTTTCAATTCAATATTTTTCTTTTGTTGCACTTCAATGATCCACTTTAACGGTTTAGTGTGTCTATTTATGCTTGCTATTTCGTATTAATCTCTTTATTTTCACTATTTCTTTAATAATTTATTTGTTACTTTGTTTTTGTTTTTTTGTTTTTAGGTTTTGTTTGCTTGAGTATAGGTTTAGAATAAAATTTCAAAGCTAATCTTACTTGAATAATCGAATTAATGCGTTAGCATAGCGTTCTACAATATTTTTTTTATTATCATACAAATTGAATTTGATTTGATTTCATCATAATCCTTCGACTTGCCTCTTTTTCCTCTTCATTTTCTGCTTTCAAATTCAATGTACAGTTATAGTTAATGAGTTGTTTTTGCTTTGTTTTATTTTTTCTTTGTAATTTCATTTTATTTCATGTAATTCAATAAGTCCTCTAATCTTTATAACTTTCTAAGTATATTAATTGTTTGCTTACATAATTATTTAAAAATTTGTACCAAATCACAATGTTTGTTTTTTTTTCTCATGAAAGCATAGAATTTTGCATAAATCAAATGAAGGGTTTGGATTTAATTTTCGCTTTATTTTTCATATTTTCTCATACGGTAATAATTATAGGGTAAAACTATGTTTTGAGAAAAAATAATGGATTAGTTTGCATTAGTTTTAAGGTAATAAATAGAAATCAAATTATTTTTTTTTATCTTGCTTTCAATTGGCCATAAATTGTTAAAAAGAATTAAATACTTACTAATCCGGAAATAACCAATGTGTTAGCAAATGAAAATATTTAATTTTTTGACAAAATGATTTGGTAGTGTATTTAAGTGATTTACTCGTGAAATTCAATATGTTGGTTTAAAAGTAATAATAATTTTAAAGACATTTTTGTTATATACATACATAGTTTGAAAAATATTGTAGAAATACAATTCTCATTTCGAAGCCCGCTGGATATTATTTGCGTTATTTTAAGTGAAATTAGCGTGAAATTCCTGTAGGATTTTAAATGATCTTACGTTGTTTCAAACCATTGAAAAACAACGGCTATTGCGACGATATCGTTAACTAACCAACATCTCACTTTTAAGTAACTTAACTTAAGTAACTTGGTAACCTCTTGGTCTGCCTTTTCACTTTGAATTGTATTATATCAGCCCAGACGGGTTAGGTATTAAAATATTGTTAAGACATTAAAAGAACTCAGTAGAAATATTTGGCCTGGTAGACTCGCGTACTCCTCTCTCGAAATTATAAGGGATGAGATGATACTTTTCCTATTATTTTAGATGTATCAAGTCATGGCTTGGACCTGGTACATCTAATACTACTTTAGAGGTTTCGAAAATCATTTTTTCGAAAGCGAAACATTTATGCTTGATGAAGAGAGGCTACTCTCATCAGTAATTTTGGAATATCATTGTATATATCTTTATTTATATCCATGCCATTGTCACTTCAGTAAGATAGTAGTTTAGTTGTATATTCGGCGAAATGTTTTCTTTGGATAGGATATGAGATCCAATTCAAAGAAGCACATTTGAAAAAACTTGAAAATTATCGGAAGCTATAATAAATAGAATAATTTGTACAATTTTTCGATAGATGTTTGAAACGTTTACTTCTCTAATGGTAGGTATCTCTTTATATATACAATTGTGGACATTTTATAAAGTTATCTTTGCAATAAGAAGTTCTCGTTATAATAATATTATTTTAGGTGATAATATTAAAGAGATCTGATGAGTTGAACGAACCTTGTCGAGGGATCGTACTCAATTCTATCCTTGATATCAGTTTTTTCTTTTGAAAATCGTCAACTTAATCTCAAACTGTTCATGAGTTTGACTCAAGATGGCACAAGAAGTCAGCGAATATTTATAATTCGTTTGCAAAATAAAATTGGCTTTATTTCTCTCTTTCAGTTTCGCCTTTTCTACATATGTCTCTTCTTAGGCGCATGCTTTGCTATCTCTCTATTTTCGGGGTTGGATTGAAAACTTGAAATTGTCTCTCTGCGCAATGGTTACCCATTTTGTTTTAGTAGCGTTCCAGCTATTGTTCTATGATTAATTTTATTGATCTTTTAGTGCGAAATGGAAACTAGTTTTGGTCACATTGAGCAATTTTAATATCCAGAAATGTTTCGAAATTGAACATCTTTAGTATTTCTATCATGGAAACTAACTTAAAAATTAGGAAAAAAAAATTTGGGAATTAACAAAATTATTTTTTACGAGGGATTTCGTTAAAAAAAATTAATTAAAAAAAATATTAAAAAAAAAAATTGAAAAATATTAAAAAAAAAATTGAAAAATATTTTTTGAAAAAAAATTTAAAAATATTTTTCGAAAAAAAAAATTATTAGAAAAATATTTGTTTTTAAATAATAATTTCTTGAATTTCATGGATCAAAAAGACTTTTGAAAAAAAATTTAAAAAATATTTTTTGAAAAAAAAAGAAAAAATATTTTGAAAAAAAAAAATAATTTGAAAAATATTTGTTTTTAAATAATATTTTCTTGAATTTCATGGATCAAAATGACTTTAATTCGACTTAAAAACAACAAAATTATATTACTCATACTCTCTGTTGCTAGCGTCTAAAAAGTTTATATACATATTCGTAATAAAACATGTGTATTTTTCTCAGTTGTGCAACTAACTTGTAACTTCATGATATATTCACTTTAAAAATGCAATATTTTCATTATACTTGAAAAACTCATTTTCTGATTTTTTTTTTTTTTTGTTTTCTGAAACTATATATGCATATATACATTAGTTAATTTTCGTAATTTATATAGTATGTTGCAATTAAAAAAAAAAATTTTGCAAGCAAGTCTAAGTTGCTGCACAAAATAATCTACAGCATTTCAAATAAAGCTTTAACACGCACATAAATTTATGGCACATTTTTGCACACTGTCGCCCACTGTGCGCATAACTATTTACTAATGAGTGTTTAATTAACGCATTCAATTAAACTTAATGTTTGCTTTAAATGCTTATATTTTTTTTTTGTTTTTGCTTTTGTGGTGTTATAACTGACTGTACCTTTGGAGCAATTGCAGAATTGTTTACAAAAAAAGAAAAGCTTTTTGGTAGTCAAAATTTTTCTTGCTGCCTTCACTACTTTCATACATTTTGTTGCATTATATTTTTTTTTCATTTGGAAATTTATGTTTATTTTTTGTTTTTATAATTTTAATGCATAAATATTTGCTTGTGCTTCTAAAGCTCACTACAATGCCTTACGGTCTGCTTATACGCTATTTAGCTGGTATATTTATGCAATTGTAGTTGTTATTTTTATTTTGGGTTTTTTCCAGTGTTTATGTGTAAAATTCGTTATACTGTTTGTTAGTATTATTTTTGTTTTTGTTATTTGTTCTTGTTGTTGTTGTCATAGTGGCATGCACACTTTTACGTGCTGAAAATTTACTTTTTGTTGATTTTTTTTTTGAGTGGAGAAAATCATTATTTTACAAATTATATACTGCTACTGCTTTTTTTCTGCACTTTAGTGTATTTTTTTATATGCTTTCTGTAGCTTCTTCTTCTTTTTTTATATTTTCTATGCGTTTGTGGTACCTTATTTTGTTGTCTATTTTTTACTGTTATGTGTATTTATAGCAAGTAATATTTTTGTTGTTGTTGTTTTATTTTTGTTTTTTGTTTTGTAAAAGTGTTATAAAAAGAACGTGCGCTACTACTAAATTTAATATTTTTAATTTTTATCTTTTTTTTGTTTTTATTCTTGCATACTTTCATACTAATTTACAATTCAAAATTGTTTACCTTTTTACAAAAGTAATTACATATCTATGTATGTATGTCTGTACTTACATGCACGCTAATTGCTATTTGCTACTTATTCACTGCGTTTCTAAATGCCTTTAATGTATTTTTTTATTTTTTTTTTGTAATTTCTAAATTTTTCCCCTTAATTGTATGTATGTATTAATATTAACTGGCGCTTTCATCAAATTTTTACAAAACTATGTTGCTTCATGCATTTGTGCGCCATAAACGCTCTAAAATGCCATAATAATGCTCAACAGTGTATGTGTGTTAGTGTGTGTGTGTGTGTGATGTGCGAAGTCTCACTAGAATTGGTATATAAAATATGTATTTTTTTTAATAAAATTTACAATCTGCATGTGTGTGTGTGTGTTTTAATATGTGTTGTGTTTTGGTTGTTGTTGTGTCATATAAAATTTGTTTGTGTGTCAACACAAATTTTGTAATTGTTGCCTAATCACGCTCATGTTCTACTCGCATTTACACATGTAAGTATGTATGTATGTAGTAATTTGTATAATTTTTTTTCGGTTTAAAATATTTGTTTATTACAAATAGTAAAGTATTTATTTGTGATCACTTTTATGTTTTACTATGCTGCTATAGTGTAGCGTCTCTTTTTTCGATTTTATACAATACTGCTGCATTTTGATTCATTATACTCGTTCTTGGTAAAAGCATAATTCGAAAAAATTAAAAAAAAAAAAGATTCAAAAAAAATTAAAAAAAATTTTTTTTTAAATTTTTAAAAAATTAAAAAAAATAAAATAAAAATTGAAATATATTTCAAAAATTAATTTTTAACCTCCAAAGTCTATCTAGCGCTATTTAAAACTATGAAAGACATTATTTTTAGAAAGTTTTAAAAAAATATTATATACAGTGTAAAGTTAGGCCTTTTTCGTTGTAGGGATTTTGAAAGCAAAAAAAAGAAATATGAAAATTAAATTATTAGTACGGTTAAAGAAAATAATTAATTTGATAAATTAAGTATTTTTTTAATACAAAAATAATATTAAATAATTTTATAATAAAAAATAACGAATTATTTAAATTTATCACGAATATATCAAAAGAAACCAATATTAGAGCTCATGCGCCTAAAGATATGCTATATTTTCTAAAGTACTGCAAATTAACCATTTTAGTTGAAAATTATGTACTACAATGCAGTTGAATCTCTTCAATATGCTTGACTGTGTTTTTTCATTTTCTTTTTTTTATTTATCACGCTTTTATCCACTAAAAATTGAATCCTAATCCAACACCGACAGGTTGTTTTAAGCCTACAAAACATAATGAAACATTATCGTAGTGTTTGATGGTGTTTGGTTGCGGTTTGGTACTTGACAGTTGATTTTTATTTAAAAAAATTTCCATTACTTTAGATTTCTCATCTATTGAATTTTTACCCCGAAAAGCAAAGCCCTTCTTGAACATTATTTAGAATCTTGTGCTTTCAGTAGAGTAGTTGTCATTGTTTCTTCATATCAGTTGAATATAGATTTCTAATCAATATTGCATATCTCATACCCATCAGCAATTACTTTGAGAGAATAACACGATAAAAGAACCTCACTTGCTTCTTTAAGTCCTTTTCTGAAGGTAATAGATCCTAACTGGTTTCTTTAAGTTCTTTCCTGAAGCCTAAGAGGAGAAAACAAAAACACAGTTTCCAATTAGTGTCCTGAACTAGTATATGCCTTCTTACAATAAATATCTCTTTCCAATTCTATATTCGAAACACTTTTGCTAGTGGAACTCGTTTGCATTGATGAAAAAAAGGCTTCTTGAATATTAAAAAATAAAAAATCGATTGTTAATTTTACAACAAATAGAAGAAAAAGCTCGTACAATCATAAATAGTATATGAATAAATAAAATAATCCAAAAATAATTATCTTTAACCGTACATTATACAAAAAATATATATAAAAGACATCTTCGATTCGCCATCTTACTGCTTACTATTGGAGCTTGCTTACTCTCTCTGCCTACTTCTGAAATAATGTTCGTGTCAGCAGAACAACAAAATGAAGTTTAATTCAATAGAATATCATATTTATACCTTATGTAGTTATACCAGTTGCTACTTCGATTCGCTGCTATTACACGCCATATTGCTGTGCAATTTTGTTAGACTATGTAAGTCTTTGTATACTCTCGCATCAAAGTTGCTAAGAGAGTATTATAGTTTTGTTATTTTTTGCGATTCACTGCTCTCCAACTGGCATAACCGTTTGATATTCCTTCTCTATTTCATATATAATTCATTTAATATGTGAGTTATACCAGTTGTTTGTTCGATTCGTTACTATTACACTCCATATTGCTGTGCTATTTATATTTGATTATGTCAGTTTATATGATTTTTTTCACTTTTTTGGACTTCTAACTTTTCTAACTGTTTGGTATTTATTTTCTATTTCATACATATATGGTATAACTGTCCATGTGAGTTATACCAGTTTTAATGTTCTATTCGTTATCCTAAGCAGTTTGGCAAATCGTAGACTGCGCGTAAATTATATAAAATAATAATAATATAAATTAATAATAAATAAATTTATATAAATGTAAATAATAATAATATTTTTATATTTATTTGTTAGCCACTCTCTACATACAGTTTACCTACCAAAAAGCAAATGTTACTTCCTAACTTGGTTTTCGCGCTTGACTAATTTTTTTTTCGGTAGTATTATTAATATTAATGCTTGTGTTACTATAATTATTTTTGGAAATTATATATTTACACAGTTTCATCACAATGCACCGCCTACTAAATCACGCGCATATATTTTTTATATACTTTTTTTTCATTAACGCTAAAGTGTTTGCTCTTTTTTTAATTTTTTGTTTGTTACTAGAATTGTAAGTATGTATAATTTTATAATTTGAATTGCTTTACAATGGTCCCAACCATGCTATGCTACAAAAGTACTGTACATGAACGTTTTTTACTCTTCACTAATTATTTTAAGCATGTGTTAATTTTCGTTTGCTTTTATATTGTATATAATTTGTTTTTGTTTTCCATTATTATTATTTTTAATTAATTTTTCATCAACTCTTGCTCACACAAGTTTTTTTAGTTTTTTTTGCATTCATAAACTACATATATACGCGTATGTATAATCAGCAAATTTCTAACTTTTCTACTTAAATCTGTAGAGTACCATTTTTGGAAATTGAGTATTACGTTTCATAATTATATATATATTTCTAAATATATATGTATTTGAGATGTACATATGTATGTGTATATGCATCTAAAGTTGCATGCAACGCTTTTCATTATACAAATTAATATGCTTTGCTATATAGTAAATTCCCTTCAATACATACATACAGTACAGTACAGTGAGTTTGTATATATATATATACAAAAAGAACAACAAAAAATAATTCTTTGACGCTTGTTTTGTGTGTTAGGTGTACAGTACATAGTATATACATATGTATACGCATGTGACGGCTACCATTTACAGCCAATTATTGGAAAGAAGTGGAAAAAAAATTAAAAATTTTATTTTCCCTTTTTAATGTTTTCAAAATTTTCAATATTTTAATATTTTATTTTTTTCATTACTCACTTACTTTTGCGTTCTTATTTATGCTTTAAACTACTTTTACTCAGCTCTAACTACTATATTGAAGCATTTTTTTGTTTTTGTTTCTGTTTTTTTTCTCATTTTTCTCTATTTATAAATTAATAATTTAATTTTTAATTATGCATTACTTATCACTTTAATCATACTAATTTAGTATATATGTATATATATATGTATGTATATCATCAGCATTAATGCGTTAATTCATCATCAGTTTGCGTGTATAAGTATGTATATGTAGGTATGTATGTATGTACTATGTATATATAAGTAAGTAAGTAAGTAAGTAAGTAAGTTGTATGCGCTTATGTATATGGCAACGCACAAAAACGCTCGAAATAAAATAATCGCAATAATCCAATAGGTAGTTATAGTTCTTCTTCTTCTTTATCTTCTTCCTCTTACTCCCCCACTTCTTCTGTTTGCTTATACGTTTTGTTTTGTCTAATGTATTGTTTTGTAATAAGAAAATGCTAGTTCGCATGGCTCGTAATTGTTTGTTGTTGTTGTTTTGTTGCTCTCACTTGCAATTGCATAAAGTTCAAAGTTGCTTCTAAAAAGTAATGATTTGTTGCTTCCATTGCTATGTATGCTATGTATATGCTATTTACGCTAATTTATTTATTTAATTTAATTTCATTTCATATAATGCATTCTCAAGTTACTTTTTATTTGAAATTTGTGGATTTAGACAGGCATACATACATACAGTTGTGTGTATTTTTTTTGTTGGAAAATATTTTTTATTATTTATTGTGTAAATAAATATACTGTTGTGCTGTTATATTGCGGGTTTTTGTTGGATTTTGTTTTTTGTTTGTTTGTTTTTGCGGTATTCCCAATAATTATAAATTACTGAATGTGCAAAAAAATTATATAAAAATATAAAATGATTTAAGAAAAATTAAATAACATAAAAAATATAATAAATATGGAAAAAAATACATTTACAAAAAAATAAAAAATAAAATATTTCAAATCTAAAAATTATATAAAAAGTGAAAAATAATAAACGTTTAAATAAAAATAAAAATAAATAAAAAGTAATATAAAGGTATACAAAACATATTTAAACAAAAAATATATATAAAATATTATCAAAATGTTAATAATAATCCCTAAAATTATTAATGCAGTGTTTATAAAAAGTACAAACATTTTTTTAAATAGTTTAAAAATATTATAAATAAAACGGAGGTAAATACTATAAATACAAAATATAAATACAAATATATATAAATATATTTAAATATATATTATATTATTATACATAATATATATTTAAATAAAAATTAAAATAGTCAAAAAAAAACAAAGTTAAAAAACATATTTACAAGGTGTTAAAATTAATAAATTGGTTTATTCAATAAATATAAAATTTAAATAATAAATAATAATAAAATGATATATTAAAAATGTAAAAGATAATAGAAAACAAAATGGAAAATTATTTGAAAAATTAAAAAAATATATTTAGTCATTCTATTATATCCATTCAATTCTTGCTCATCAAATAGAATTTTTAATATATTCTCATACAAAAAATAAATATATAAAGGATAATAATTAAAAAATTATTAATTTAATTAAGTTTCTTTAAAAAAATATTAAATATTGTTTGCAAAATTATTTAAAATTAATTTTAAAAATTTCATTATTTTTTTTTATTTAAAAATTATCAACAATTATTTTCAAAATACAGTGGAACTTCCATAACTACTATAAGTCGAAGACCTCCATAATTCGAAATTTCCTTCCATAACTCAAGCTTCCTTAAGCTAGGGGTCTATGTTTCCACTTTAGAAAAATCGATTTTTTTTGTTTTATCTTATTATTTAACATTTTAAACCGATATAAGCAATATTCTTGAAGTTATTGTTTAATTAGTCTCGGGACCTTTATCGCTCTAACTCTAACAGCTACGGGCGGTTGGGATTGCAGTGCAGCTTTAAACGCGTTTTTCTCAAAACTACTTTTTCGAAGTCCGTGTTCACTGCCATTTGAAAACTACTCGACCGAAATTTATTTTCAAACTTTGTACACATTTTCTCCACATAAAATACCTCCCCCCTACGGCTAATGGTATTTTTGCACGAAAAATTTACAGAACATAGTCAAAACTATGCTCAATAATGTATAGAAGGTTTGAATAAAATTGCTTAATCGATATTTGAGATAAAAAATCACAAAAAAGTGTTTTTTTTGCGCTGAAACCCAGACCGCTCCCTTAACTGGAAGTTCTCCATAACTCGAACTCATGAATGGGCAATAGAAGTTAAATCTCATACAAAATCTGTTCCATAAATCGAACTTTTCGACCAGGGCAAAATACAAAATTTAAAATTTTACTATCGAGGCAGAATTTTAAAAGTGAGTATGGAGTCGAACAAAAAATATGATATTGCACTTATGGATTGCAAAAATCATGTAACAAAGGCATGGGATACAGACGTCAAGAGCCAAACTTTAGCGAACTGCAAACAACAAAATTACAACATTCAGATTTTAACGTATGTACATAAAACTTTATGCGAAGCAAATAAATAAAGCTGGGTATAAATCTATATTTTAAAGCTTTTTGCAAAATTTATGTTTAAATTAAAATTTCTATAACTCGAAGTCTCTCTAGAGAAGTTCCACTGTATATATATATATATATATATATTCAAGATATTAAATATAAATATTAAATACGAAAATGTCTCCTTCAAGCTAATACGAAAAATAAATCTGCACAAAATTAACAAAATAAAAGGTTATAAAAAATTAAAATTATTAAGATAATATAAAAACTAGTTTAAAAAATTATTAAAAAAAATATTTTAAAATTTTATAATATTTTTCAGTTATTATACATCAAACAGAAATATTCAAATATACAAATAAAAAATATGAGCCACTATTAAGAACAAAAATCAAATAATATAATAAATCTATACATATGTATGTATATAGGATATATAAAAATGTTAATTTAATTAATTTTAATTAATTTTTAATTATTTTCAAAACGTTTAAAAAACTATACATAATAAAATATAAAAAAAATATTTTTAAAAATTTCATTAATTTTTTTAATTTAAAAATTATCAAAAATTACTTAAATTATATATAATATTTTTCAAAACTAACTATTACAAAATTGCATTAACATTTGCGAAAAAAATATTAAAAAAAAAATTCTACAAAATCCTGAGCTTCTTGGTGGCTTAATTATGAATTCGAAAGCATTAATTAGCTGTCAACTGTGATATGTACATAAATCGTTATATATGTAGGTATATATACATTTCTACATATAATAAGTAAAAAACAATATTTCGAAATTCTATGCGTTGTTATATGTTATTGGCAGTGTTCGTGTACAGCCCGTAGGCGTTGTTGCATACAATTATGCGTATCAGCTTATGTAGTTCGTATGGTATTACAGTTTCGAGGCGCAAAAGACATTTAAATAAAAATAAAAAATAATAGTATTAAAAAACTTAAAAAAGTAAGGAAAACATAAATTCAAGAAAATAACATAATATATTAAGAATAATATAGTTGATCTGTATAAGTTATGCACCTTTTCGTACAATTATATGATAGAAAGGCTTAAGTAGGGTTAAGCGAATAATAATATATTGCTTTCTAAGCAAAATCACTTCGACTATAGTAAACGGGTTTGCAAGTTCTCCACATATATGAGAATATGGGTAAACTTATTAAAACCTTGGTGTAAGTATTGTAGCTCTGATTGATATAATTGTCAATGATTATTCTATATAGAAGTTGATCCAAAACCACAAAAACAAAAACAAAAAAAAATATTCCGAAATTTTCCACGATTACTGCTCTCAATCGAAAGACTCCGTTGGTAACAGATATGAGTATATTGAAGGTAACAGATATGAGTATATTGGAATTAAAATACTTTCGTCATAAATTCAGTTTAGTGCTTCATATTGCTTCATAAAAGTAAATTTTTCCACTCTATCTCTTGAGATTGTTTTTCATCCTCACATAACACAAAAAATAATAAAATAAAAAATAGTTGTTGTTTTTTTTGGCATTTGTATCAGTACTATTTTATTCGGTGTACATTTCTTCGTTTTTTTTTTTATTTTTTGGTATACTTAACTTCACTCGTATTACTTAAATCATAAACTGAATATAATAAAATAATAAATTGCACTAGTTTACAAATAAAACAAATTATTTAAAAAAATATATATATAAAATAAGCGTGTAAGCGATGCTCGCGTATAACATAACACACAATAATAAAATCATAAGCTTTTATTTTAAAAGATTTTACATTCGAAAGCTTCAAAATAGAGTAAATTGAAAAATCACTTTAAAAGCTATGATTACATATATCAAAAACACAAAAAAATCGTTGTAAACTAGTGTTAGACCCTATATCAATTTATTAATTAAAAACGAAAAGCGTTTATATTAAAATAAATTTACAAATCTGGTACAAAAAGTTATTATTAGCATTAACCAAAAGCTTATCAAAAGAAACATGTAATGCGCCTAAAAGCAGACTAAAATACAAAATAACAGCATTTGAACTTAAATATATCCATAATTATATTAAAAATAATCGTATTAAATTTATTATTTGAAAATTATAAATTTGAAAATTTTTATTAATTTATTTTCCTCGTTTTATTTCTAAAAAAAATTATGTTTAATTTATTTCTAATGAATTTGAGTGCTCTTAAACTTATATTTTTGAAAGCAAAAAAAAAATTAACTGAAATCGAAATATTTAAATAATTTTAATACTTATTTAATTAATCAATTAAAAATACAATACAGAGGATGGTGGTTTTTTAAATTAAAAAAAAAATTAGAAAAATTATATATTTTTATATTTTCATAATAATGGCAGCAATAAAAAAATTTACTAATTTTTTAAATATTTTTTTTTTTAGAATTTTTAACAGAAAATATAATTATTTTTCGAATGCGAATAGAAAAAAAATGATCGATATATAATTTATTTGCTGAAAATACTGGCGCTTCTATTATTTTTACATCTTTTATGGCAATAATTTTATCGACAAATTTTAAAATTTATCTTTCAAATACCGTAATATTTTATAATTTTTTTTTTTCACTCAAAAACTAGATTTTTTAGTTTTCGGAATCAACCCCGAAACTTGGGATTTTCAATTTTAGCAATTTTTATTGTAAGCTTACATCATTTTTCAGTACTTCAAATAATTCTAAATACATAAGAGCAGCTTTGATTGAATTTAAGGTGAAATTATTTTGAATTCATTATGGCTATATTTATAGCACATATTTGAAAATTTGGCATGGAAATACCGAAATTGTTTCAGAAAACATAAAAAGAAAGTTGTTATTGTTTTCGGAATCAATTCCGAAATTTCGGGATTTTCAATTTTAGCGGGTTTTAATGCTTACACCGTTTTCAGTAATTTAGATATTTCAATTCCATGAGCGCGGAATCGAATTGAGTTTCAGATGAACGAAATTATTTTGAAGTCATTATGGCCATATTTATAGCAAATATTATAGCACATATTTGAAAATTTGGCATGGAAATACCGAAATTATTTCAGAAAAAAAAAACAAAAAGAAAGTTGTAATTGTTTTCGGAATCGATTCCGAAATTTCGGGATTTTCAATTTTAGCAGTTTTTATCAATAACTTGCCGTACCTTTCAGTCTGAAGCATATCAAGTCGCGGTTTATGATCAAATTCGAGTTAAACTATAAATGTTTTCACAAAAAAAAAATTTCATAGCTATGTAACTAAAGAAGAGTTTTGAACGGAGTGTGTTGAAGCGCCTAAATTCTTTGTTAAGAATTTCAACTGCGTTTTGTAAAATTTTTTAAATATATATTGGTGTAAATGAGAAAGTCAAACTATTTTCTATATTTATTGTATATATTTCTGTGTAAGCCAAATAATTTTCTAACATCGATTTACATAAATGTATGATTCGAATATTAGAAATTCGAATACGAATTCGAAAATTACAACTAAAATTGCTTATCTGAGTAATACTAAAGGTTGATAGGATTATCTTTTATACTTATATACATATACAGTGGGATAAACTTTACAAAAAAATTTATAAAAATTATTATTTTTTTTTAATTTACAAAATACTTGTGGGTACATATTTGGAACACCGCATAGTTTTGTATGGCAACTGTGTGATGGAATTTTGTGTAATTCAAAATGTGTAACTCTATCAGTATGTATGTATGTATGCGCACAGGCATATAATGCAACTTGTCTTTTTTTCGTTTTATTATTATTTATTATTACTTAAATTTCTCAAAAAATCTTTACTTTGCTTAAGGCAAAGTCTAATGCAGCTACGATTTCTAAGTGTTTAAACGCTTGCGTTATTTGTTGCTTCTCGCTCGTATTTATATTATTTTACTGTTATTGTTAGCTAAATACGCGCACTTAATTAATACTACTATGTACTTTGCTGCTGCTTATGCTTCTGCTTCTGCTTCTTTATAGTATGTATGTATGTATGCAATCATAAATTATGAATATACTATATATGTATGTATGCATGTAGTTTACTATTATTAGATGCTTTGCTTTGTATTTGTATGTATGTATTTCGAATGGAAAAAGTATGTATAAATGTATGTCTACGATTAAGCCAAGTAAAGAAACGCAGTAGGTGTACATTGTATGAGATGTCTTCTTCTTCCACTTCCACTTCCAAAGCAAGCCAAGCGCGCTTAGAAGCAGCAAATGCACCTGCCACTCAACCGCAATCGCTCAATAGATATCATTCTCATCCCAATCCACCGACTGCAACACCAATTTGTCCAACTCCTTCGAATCGCCCGAACTGCTATTGCGCCGTCGCCGCTTGCGATGTAACTGCGTCCATTTCTTGTTGAGTTGCGCCATTTGTGGCGCCGCAAACATAGCCGCTGCGGCGGCGCTCAACTTCGTCGGCGTGATGGCACTCGCGAAGCTACTGCTGCTCGGCGTTATCGTCGCGGGCGTGTTGATGTTAAAGATCTCACGATTCTGAAAGAGTTTCTTGCGTGTGGGTGGCGGTGGCGCTGTGGCAGCGCGTCGCGTACGTGCTGCGTGGAGCGGCGGCAGTGGTGGCACATGCGCACGCGCATACTGTTGCAACGGTGTATCGACATAGGGTGGTGGCGGTGTTATCATCGCCAGCGAAGAGTCATCCAACTCCAGCTCGTCGTCATCGTAGTCGTTGGAGTCGTCTTCGGAGAGATCGAAGGTGAAATTCGGATAGGAATGTGGTAGATATTCGCTGCAATTGTTGTAGTGGTCGTCATCGTCGTTGGCGTGTATACCGCGTACGGCTGCTGCTGTGGCGCCGCCCTCACATTCCGGTGAGGTTGATATGAAGTGTGCGGTTGGTGATTTCGGTTGTACGGGTGTTGCTGGCACGGATTTGACGAGTGTTGTGCGCACTTTGCCGCATGAGCTGCGCGTGGCTGTGCTGGTTGCTGCTGCTGTTGTTGTTGTTCTTGCTGTTGCGCCATTAGTTATTGTTGCTGTTGTTGTAGCGTTTGCTTGCTGCATTGCTGCTCCTGCTGCTGTTGTTGTTGCTGTTGCTGTTGTTGTTTTAATTAATGGCATCGATTTGGTATTACATATCAATCAATCACGGTAAATGTAACTACAATTCTTGGGGCTCTCTTGCGGACTAGGACTGCTGGAAGGTGGCGCTGGACTAGAACTACTATTTGACATCACCGGCGATGAGCCGGAACTGGAGTGTTGTGCTGGACTATTCGAACGGTGCTGAGTTACTATATTTGTGATGAGAGATGTAGAGAAGTAATTAATTTAAAAATTGTATTTTTGTCATTAAATCGTTTTAGAGTTAGCAAACTAGTTAAGTAGAAATGGTAGTTCGAGTTACATAACAGCTAACACCTTAGAGACGAGCGAGCGGTTTTTTTTTACAGTTAAATGCGATGTGGGAATTATGTTAAATACGGGGTATTTTTACTTCGCATACATATGAAATGTTGTTCGACTTGGAGTATTTAAAAGCGTCTTGCAAATTTGATTTCAATATTTCAATTTCCCAATTTAAATTGTTTAAAAAAATAAATTTTTAATAAATCCATGATTACATAAACCGATTATAGTGAAGAAATCTCAAGTTGTATTTGTATTTTGGTCCATTGAAAAGAGTTCAGAGTTTAAATTAAACTCAGAAAATTTGTGAATCTTGTAGCCGTAAATTTGTTTCTTAATTTAGTCAATTAGCAAATTGTCTTATCTAATTTAAATTATTATTAGTTTTCTATTACAATAAAATTGATATTCCTAATTCGCTTTTTAATTTATACCCTTATATACAAACATTCATATGTATACTATAGTAAAATACCGCATGGTTTTGGAGTGATAATTTATGTTGTTTAGAAATAATTTATATAACATTTTACTGTTTTGATAATTTTCAATTTCTACTTGTAACTCAATTCAATCCCATTCAAAATGATTAATTTAATTGAATTCAATTTAATTTATTTTCGAAATCGATGAAATTAAACTCCAGTTCTAACTCTCTTTAGTTTAATTATGGCAATTTTCTTAATTGACTTCAATTTATTTTGATCAATTCGATATCTATACAATTTAGTCACCTTAATTTTTCTTTAGTTGTTTATTTATTTTTATTTCACTCACTAAGTTTAGTTCATTTAATTATGGTAATATCCATTGTGTTTATTTCTTACAGTACTTCACTTTATCTATATATTTTGCCTTATATGATTATATAAGGTTGGTATTCGGTCTATGTTTACTGCATTTCATCATATTTCAAATTAGTGCTATTTAATAATTTACATAGCTATTGTTATATTTAGTTTTATTAATTAGATTTCATTTATTTATAAATTAATTTAATTCAATTCAATTGCAGTTATTTTGATTTTCTGAAATTAAATTCAAAATAACAAAAAAAAAAAACAATTTAGTTAATTTAGTTCGATTTAAACTCAATTTATTTCAAATTAATTTAATTTTAAACAGTAAAACTCAATTCTATCATATTCTGTTGAAATTAATTTTATTATTGAATTATTAAATTAAGCTCAATTAAATTGTATGACATCATTTCGGTATTGTCATTTAAATTTAAGTGAAATTACTACTCCAAGGAAATTATTTTAAATCCGATTTTTATATATTTAACATGTATGCTGCTGATTCCATTTCAAATAATTATTATTTTATTGAACGAATAATCAATTTCAATTATATATTTAATTGTTTCAATTATAATCGGAGTTTTTCTAATATTTTTTTGTAATCTTTTATTTTAATATTCAGTTTTCATTTGTTAATTTTTTGTTCATTTAAATTAATGTCCGCTCAATAATTTACTCTTACTATAGTTTAGCTGTTGTAGTGTATGTTGATCATATTTTTGTTAACCGATTCAATTAGTTTTAATTAACTCAATTATTTTCATTGAATTAATTATAGTTAGTATAATTTAGTTCAATTTATGTGTTTTGTTTAAGTTGAATATTTAATTAATTATTATTATTAAAATTATATCTATGGAGCCACAAAATTTGTAAATTGTGACCTAATTAAATCAATTAAAGCAAAAAAGCTGAAACCATTAAAATTGGTAATTTTTTTTTCTCCTTACGAACAGTAAACGAATAAATTTCATGATGTTTCCATTCAATTAAAATTAAATAATATTTAAAGTTCTATTAAATTGTATTAAATTGAATTGAACTCAGTTAAATTGAATAGTTTTTATATTGATTATTGATTAATTTTGATTCATAATTTTCATTGAATCTAGTTAAATTTATTCAATTTATTTTCATTCAATTGAGTCCATTTCAATTATTTGTTTTCATTACAATTCCATTTTCTTTCCTTTCCCATAAAATTATCACTCCTTCAATCACGTGAATATCATTTACAATAACACAATTAGTTAGAGCTTACAGGGCTTATACGACAATTAGGCATGTTGCAACAAGCACTACTTCATAAATTAACATAAGACTCATTTCATATTTAATAGTTGATATGCATATCTAATGGTAAAACAATTAAAAATAATAATTTCATGCTCGCTGCAACATGCAACATGGATGGAGTACAGAGGTAAGGCGTGGGGAAACTACTTTACTAATTAATTCATATAATCTCACAGCATTTCATAGACGACAAGCGACATTTTTTCTGGTTTTGGAAAGGATTTTTACTAGCTAGCACATCATGAGAAAATGGCAAATGAAAAAAGTACGAATGAGCAAACGGAAATGATTGAAAAATGCTACAAAGTAATTAAAGAAGTAATGTGTATTTTGTGTGGTGGTGTAGTTGTGTGATTTTAGTGAAATTTGTTGTAATTAGAATACAGTTTGAGATGAAGATGATAGTTATGTATTTTATATATAGTAATAAATCAAGTGAAAGTTAAAATGCTACACTTCTATATAAATTCGTATGTATTTTTGTAATGATTACTAGTAATTACATATATAACTAGTGATTACGCAATTAAATCTGACAAAACGTGTGAATTAGTTTGAAAATTGGTAAAAGACTTTTTAATTTTAATTTAAATATTAATTGAATTCATTTAAATAGTAACTTTCTAAAGGTGCTAGTTAAGTATTGTCAAGTGTTTTTTTAGTATTTATGATTAACACTAAGTACTTAAAGAGTAGAGTATGTAATTAGTTGAGAGTAGTAGTTGCATAGTCGCATTAACGTAATTTAACAAGTTTTTTTTTGGTTTACGGTTAAAAGCAACAAGTAGTATATATTGAATTTCTTTAGTGGTTTTGCGCACTTACCAATACCATGACGGGGCGGCTGCCTTCTTAAACGACCAAGACTTCTGTTACGTGTATTTGTGTTTACAGCCTGAGTGAGGGGGAAAATTTGATTTGAAATTTGAAAAAAAGAAAATAGTTTTCTTTGTATATATTTGACATGTTTAAACTATTTTGTTGTTATGTTTTTGTAAGATTTTTGTTTTTTTTTTTTCGTTGTTGTGCCGAGTACAAGTACAATCGTGTGTGTGCTTGGCTGTATGTGTGAGCGTGTGTTGCTTGCTTTCAATGCAGATTTAATTTAATTTATTAATGCTTTAATTTGTTTACGCAAATGCAAAAAACGTTGAATGAACTATTTTTAGTAATTAGTGCAAACTACTTATGCAATTAACTTGAGTATTGAATAAGTAATCATAATTTTAAAATCTAAATATTAAAATTTCTATTAATTTTTCGTGTACTTAAAACTAAACTTAAATATTTGTTGTTTTTGGGTGGTTTTCTTTCACTATTGCAGCTTTGAAGTGAATTGCCTAATGTGTTCTGAAAATATCTATACTTAATTACCCAATTAAGAAAAGCAGCAATTGATTTATACTAAAGTTTTTTTTATTATCTATAATCCAATGAATATTCACAAATTTATTACTATTTTCTATTTATTTTATTCGAATTCTTTTCAAATTTGTTATGAAATTTTCAAAAAATTGGTAATTTCCACATGTTATTCTTCATGGAACCATAAGTTTGCGAAATGCATTGATAAAAAATCATATTTGAATTCAGTTCTGAACCCCAGAGAAATGTAGCTTCGAATTCAAAGCGTTTATTTTAAAGTTATTTATTTCGAAACAATTGTAAACCTTACCGGTCCCTTTCCTTGCTCATCATTTTGACAAGTCTTTTTTTAGTTGCATATTTCATTGCTTCCAATTCAGTCAATATTTAAAGTTAAAAATATCAAAAGTCGAATCAATATTTCAAAAAGTGGTAAAAAATCCTTGAAATCATCTAGGTAAAATTTTGAAATAGGCCATGTAAACGTAAGTTCAGTACATGAATATTTCTATCCCTTTTTGCTTAATTTTTATCTCTAAAGAATGGAAGGACTGGACTCTCCCAGAAAATTTTTGATACCTTGTCAGACACTGCATGGTTTTTGCAAATTTTAAACGTTTTTATTTCTTTTATTTATTTTGAGACTATAGATGACAATATTTTTCGATTTCGATCGATGTCTAACTGAGTAACTTTTTTGAGTTGATCTATCCTTTTTGTTTACAATGACTTTATAATTCTTCTACAAATTGTAGAGTCGCCTTGTTTGGAATCGCCGCGGTTTTAGATCGTTTTCGTTTAATAGATTTTAGTATTTTCAGTTATCTTTTTTTTATGACTTTTATCGATATTTTAAAATTTTTGGTATCGACTAAGTATTATTCCTTATAGTAAGTTTACATATGAAAATAATCTCGTACTAAGCTCGTTCAATAATCTAACCGTTTACATAGAGCGAAATGAGATTATTTATTGTCAAATCTGTTGTATTTGTTGTTGTATTACACATCTTTCTCTCGCTGTCGGCCATTTTTGTTTACTTTTTTTTTGACATTTCTCCACTTCTTCGCAAAATTATCGATAAAATTAGGAATAACACCGAAAATCTAGTTGTATAAAACGAGATAATTTTATAATCTCGGATTATCAAGAGAGGAATTTTGTATAAGAAATCTCGTTTCTTAATTACAGATTATCGAGTTAAGCTCGTAAATGGAGATAATCTCCTTATATGTAAACTTAGTATTAGATTTGAGATTCTTTAAAACCAACTACTCTTTCAAATTCATCATGTTGCCATTTTTTGGAAAAAATATTTTTTTTTTATCTATTGATAACCACTGTACTGAACTTCTTAATCCGATGTAATTGCATGTTTGATTTCCGTAGTGGAAAAATTTTTCCCTAAAGGGAATGGCCACTGTTGTTGTTCAAAAAAATTTTAGATACTATTTTTTAATTTTTTAATAAGTCAAAAGTATTTTTTTTTTTCAAATATTAACTTCACTTAACGATAGACAACTTCTGTACTGAATAAATGACTATTGAACTATATTTTTTTAACTCAACAATAGTGTGTTGTATTTAAAATATTGAACAAAGCATTCACCAATAACAAAAAAAACCAAAACTACTAGTGAGAACACATATACATATATGCATGTAAATATGCACTCAAATTTAATGTATATAATAGTACTTCAATGGAGGAGGTCAGTAGTAGGGAACGGCAGGCAGAGCCAATTCATTGAATTGCATAGAACTTTTGAATTTCTCTTTGTAATTTGCGCTTTTATACAATTTGAAAGTTCAATTTTTCGAAATTAGTTTAGATCGAATTTCCGGATTATATTAGGTTATAGTTGGGCATATGGTGCACGACTACATACAAACATATACATTGTGTGTATGCAGATTATAACTTTCAGAATGAACGCACAGTTATTTGCTTACTAATTATATGCATTTGCACTACTGTGAAGTATAGAAATTGTAGTATGTAGGCATATCAATGTATATAACAACAACAACAACAAACAATAATACGAACTAAATATATGTATAATAGTGAACAGTATAGGCGGTACATTGTGATGCATATGTATTGCAGAGTTGGGCGTTGGGCGGTTGAGTGGGCTGACTGACTAATCCAATTGACCGTTTGGTAAGCGCCACAATGCGTTCGTGTTGGTAAATACATAGATATATTTTGATGTGTGCGTGTGTTTCATATTTTGTGTGTTAAGTATTGTATTTTTTGAGCATAAAATATATTTTTATTTCGCTTCTTCTATTTTGATTGGCTATTGTTTAGTTTTCTTTGTGTATTTGTTTTTATTGAGTTTGCATAAACTAAATTGCATTCCTCTATTTTTATTAAAGAAATTTTATTTTTGATTTATTTATGAAAGGAAATGTGAGCATTCATTAGTTAGTGAGCCAAAGAAAATTGCATTAAAAGTGTTGTGGCAATGCAAAAATGTATATGTATATATTTCGATTTTATATGTATGTTATATGCAAATTGTAGTTGAAATGTATGAAGATGTATGCGACAAAATTTTGTTATGTTGCAAAATATTTTTTTGTTTTCGTTTTTCGTTAATAATAAGTTTGATTTGGCAAAGCAGAAATTTTTAAAATGAGAATATGAATGAAACTGACTATTATGGAAAAGTTTTTTTTTTTTCAAAAATTTCTTATAGTATTTACATATTGCTTTGTTTATGTTTTTTTTTTTAGAAAAAAATCTAATTAAACTTGCATGATACACTGCAGATTATAAATAAAATTTATTGTTATATTTATATACTAAGTAACTTAATAATTTTAAATACAATTTTACCCTTCGCGTTGTAGGTGCATTAGGAATTTTCAATTTATATTTCAAACGATAAAAATAGAATTAATATAATAAATACTAAAATAAAAATAATAATAAAATATCTAAATAAAAAAAATTAAAATAAATAAATTAAAAATAAAGGTAAAAATAAAATTAATAAAAAAATGTATATGCATTCTGTCAAATAAGTACCTGGAAATTCTCATTTTAAACATATAAAAATATTGAACAAAGAGTTTGTGTGAAATTTTGTGTTGCAAACGAAATTTCTTGTGCCAAAACGTTGGAAATGTTGAAAAAAAAAGATTTGGTGATTCAAAAAACTCAAACTCAAGTTTACGATTGGTATAAATCGGTCAAAGAGCTTCATATAAAAATCGCAGCGGTTGACTTGTTCCTAATCACGCCTTAAACACATTAAATGACACATAGCAATAAAAATTGACAATAGAGTGGCTGACAGTTGTGCCAACCTGGGAACAAAAATTTGAAATATTCTCGGCGGGAAAATTTAAAATTAGAATTTCCGAGTACTTATTTGACAGAATGTATATATATAAATTAAAAAAATTTGTAAAATAAAAATATTAAAATTTTTTGTTTAGTTACTGAAACTAATAATTCAAAATTGTAATATATATAATCAATAATATTTTCAATATTTTTTTTAATTCTGTATTTGATTTGTATATATTTTATATATATGCATTATTCACTTTTTTGTTTTAATATTTTTTCTAAATTAAGTTTAATTAAAAATTAAAAAAAAATTAGAAAACATAAAATTTGTATACCAATATCACTATCCATAAAAAAAATCAAAAAAATATTTTTTATATTTTATTTAAATATTTATTTTCCCCATGTTAATAACAAACGTTCATAATTTTTTAAATTCTTAGCATAAATGTATTAATTATTGTACGAAAAAATTTTTTTAATAGAGACTTTTTTTTAATTAAGTATTTATAAATAATTAATTTTATTACTATTATTAAACTAACTAATTTTTCAATACTGAAATGTTTTTAAACTTTATTTAAATCAATTGACTATTTGAGTAACTGATTGCCGTAGAAAATGTTACTCATTTGATTTATTTTAAAAATTTAATTTTTAATTTATTTTATTATATATTTATTAATTTTTTTATTTATTTCTAAAACTTATTTAAATTTTTTTGGAATGCAGTAAATTTTCTTCAAATTATATAATTTTTTTTTAAATGAATTTTTGCCTTCTAGCGTGTTTTTTGATATTTTTTGTGTGTAATGAAAAAATAATTTGAAAAATTTTCGAAATATTGTTAAGTGATATCTTAAAATATTATATATTTAGAAAATTAAATTAAAATTAATAAATTAATTAAAATTAAAATAATTAATTGAAATTAAATTAATTAAGTGTTATTTATATTTTTTTATATGAGAATTTTTTTCCGATTCCTGTTTACAACTATTTTTCGAAATTTTTGAATTTCAAAATTTAAAATTTTTTATTTTTATTTTGAATTTATTTTTATTTTTTATTTTATTTGTAAATAATAACAAATTTAGTTTTTATAATATAAAAATTTTCAAATTGTTCAGATTTATATTTTTTTAAATAATATTTTTATAATTATTTAAAATATATTTTATATATATCTTACATTTTTATAATTCGCAATTTTTTTTTCCTTTTTTATGATATATAATTAATTTATGTAATATTTAATTATCATATTATTATTATATTAAATTAGTAGTAGTAGTAGTCTATAAAAAATCATATTCGACACTATCCGAACTTCATATATATAGTAGTTGTTATAATGCATTTATATTTGTATATTTATGAAAAAAAAAAAAATTATATAATAACAAAAAAGAGAAGGGACAAAAATTATTATTTTTAATACACAAAAAAATATCAGTTCAGCTTACAAAGAGAAGGGTAAAATCTGCATTTCGATACTGACATAAGCAATTCTTCAACTTTAAATTCCTACTTATTTCTTTAAAATAATTAATTTTCTTTCCTTTCCTAACACTAAAATTGCATTTGTTCG
This sequence comes from Zeugodacus tau, assembly GCA_031772095.1. Classification (NCBI taxonomy): domain Eukaryota; kingdom Metazoa; phylum Arthropoda; class Insecta; order Diptera; family Tephritidae; genus Zeugodacus; species Zeugodacus tau. The sequence continues at coordinate 13,760,469 of CM062651.1, read as the reverse complement.
TACAACACACACCTTAAGAGCAGAGTAGCAAAGTGGTGCTTAAATAAAAGTATTTACCATATTTTGGGTAATTAGTCCCTGACTGGTATCAGCCGCCCCATTCCCGTCTCAAAGGTAAACCTAATGGAGAAAAGGGAAGAAGAGAGAAAAGATAGATAGAATTTTGTTTTGTTTTTGTTTTTGTATGATGTTCTTGTACGGTGTATAATATTTTCGTGTTTTTTTGTCAAAAAGAAAATTTATTTGTTTTCGCCAAAAAAATGCATAGTTATCGATTAGCAGAAAGAGAGTTATAGAGAAAAGTATAGCATTATATGTAGTAGAGTGGTACGAGTAGAGTGAGAGAGCGTAATAACTCAAAAATGTAATAAATTTCTTATGAAAATTTAACTACAAAGTCGTATATTCAATTTTTATGTAACGTACAGCGTATAGTTATAGCAGCCAAATGTTGAGATTTAAGCTGAAAGTCATATGATTGGTGTATTTTTTATTGCAACCACTTAAATATTATGATTATTAAACAGAACTAAACATATGGATGTTTATGAGGTAAAAAGTATGGAGGAGCTATGCACAATGTACAGTAGTTTATGGTTATTTGATTATATGGGCACCCCTTTGCAATGAATGTTATGAGAATATATAGTTACTGAAAATTAAATTACAGTATATATTATTACAGTAATAGGTTATATATGAATAATATAGTATATAATGAAAATTAATAAAATCTTAAAATATATTATATATGTACATAGACTAAGTTACTGATTTTCTTTTATGTTATTTATAAAAAGAAATCTTATCTTACTTTTAAACTTCGAATTAATGTCAAATTTTCCATATTTTTAGTTTTTGTATAATTGTTATGTAACTAATTCACGACTGGTATACTTTAGTTTTTTTGTTAATGTTTCTAAAACTACTCTATTCTGATCAGCTAGACAATTTATTGAAAAATTTTCAATAATGTTTCCATTAAAGAACATTTTGTGGTTATGTTTCTGAAGAATTATACTTTACAAATAGCTAAAAACTGGTCCCTGATCATTATTCACATCAACTGAACACAGTTATTTCTAAATGTTAACCAGTACATTTGAATATTTCATTGCCGCATCTACTAAAATGTAATGTTATTCCTTAGGAAGTGAACTCAAAATAAATCTGATTTCAAGTATCGCTGTTATGAATGTCTAAGCTATTATATAATAAAAAATGTTTATACATAATAAGATTCAATCTTTTCTGATGTAACCTCCGGAGGTTATTTTGAATTTTGGCATATAATATTTGAGGTTAAGTCACTATAGATTAGAATGAAGCTCTATATGTGTTTGTATTTTTCAATTTTAAAAAATTTTGAGAGTGAAAATGTGAGTGAGTTTTAAAGACGGGAGATAATATTTCCTTTTAAAGAAGTTGAACGATTATCGCATCTATAACGATCTATATCTTCGATTAAATATTCGAAGTTCAAGAAATTAAGGGGTTAGGTGGAAATTTTGAATTTTTTTTACTTTATAACTCAATTCTTCAAGTCGGTGGACACGTTAACTCTAAAATGAAGCGATTTAGCCTATATATGGTGAAAATTTGAAAAAAAAAATGAGTTTTTTGATTAAAATTCTGCCAAAAAATCAAATTTCATTATTTTATTTTTTTCCTTCGTTCATTAACTAGATTTATCCATGTACTAATACGAAATATTTTTGGTTTATTGTCTTTAGATGAACCAATTATGAGTTATGCTGTCCACGGCAAGGGCTTGTTTTTTTGGAAACATCATGGGTTACCACCAACTCAGTGTTTGGAATTTTTGAATAAAAATTTCATAAAATACTTTTATTCTTATCGTTGACACTTGAGCATGTTTAAAGGAAATGCATAAATAAAAAAATTAAAAATATGCTTGTTTTTAGCCTATGAAAACCACCTAATTCAGATTAAATAATCATCTGATGTATTAGTTATTAGAAATAAAGACGATCTATTTTATAAGATGTATAATGGGCCTAATCATTGAATCCGCAGCGAATTCGATTTCGATACGATAAAAATTTTCGATCGAAAATGTTCATGCAATCATTGATTCCGTCGAGAAAATGTTTTACCACAAAATGAGCACGTAAAACTGTCTTATCGACCTTTATCGACAAATGCGAAAATTTTGATAAAGATTTTCTGCTTTTTGCTTTGTTCAAAAAAAAAAATTAAAACTGATTTGATAGTTAATATTGTGAAATTTCTTCCAAAAATTATTTAATTCGTCTGAGGCTCTTTGAGAAAATGCTTTCGCTATTTCGAAGGGGCAACTTTTTTATCGCTTTTTAAAATCTTTAATTTATTTTTGTTAGTCTGTTTTTGTCTCTTGCCTTTAAAATACACATTTAAAAAATAATTTAGTACGTCATGAGTAATTATTTACATAAAAACTTCCAAATGGTTTACTTCTTTTAAATATCCGTAACTCACTCATCAACGGATAGACTTCGACCAAAATTTTCGATTTTGCGGATTCAATGATCTCGTAATTAGCGACATCTATTAGCCGCGAATGTATTTTTTCGAGTCGGTAAGTGAGTTCAATGTGATCGTAAATTTTATTTTCCATACGATTTCAATGATTCCGACGTAAAATTTTTCGATCGATTCGACCATTTTTCAATCGAAACGGATTCAATTATTAGACCGATTATTTTCACTAGTTGTTTTTGTAGAGTCAAAAAAACATTTTCAAAATAATTTTGTTTAATTCCTTAGAATCATATCCGATATCCGATGAGTGTGATAGAAACGTTGGCAAATGTTTGATCTGCTTTGAAATATGTAATAGGATTAATTTAAAATTTTTGGTGCGAACGTGATATTAGATTCAGAGCCGATTAGTGCGTGAGTGAGATTGTTTTAAGATGATTATTCCAAGAGAGGTTCTTTATGTTATATAGTGAAAGATTAGACCAATTTTTGTTTATTAAACTCTATCAAATTTAATTGTACTTTCAAACAAATAAAAAAATAGAATTAAAGCTTATTAAATTTCGTATCTACCATTAGTTTTTAATGTTAAACACTGTAAATGTATATTAGCTCGTTTTTATGAATAAACAATAATGGAATTATTGAGAATTATTTAAGAAACTAAATTTGACTTTGCAAAAGCTTCTTATCCTGTTAATTAACTATAAAATATTACAAAACCTGAATTAAATATTTTTATTTAAATTTTTTTTTCTAAGTCATATATATGTACATACGTACATACCTACAGAGCTTGGCAGACATTTTAAGAATATTTGCTCATAAGTTATGTAATTGTTGTTATTAATAAAATATTTACAATATTTCAACAGCATAAAACGCATATTTGAAATCTCTCAATCCAATATAATATTTTATGCAATTTATTTTCACTTCGTTTTGACTTATACACTAACTAATGTAATTAACTGAAAAATACTACAAATTGTCAGTGTTGAAGCGTGCAGTTAAGATTAGGTTGCATAAGCAAATAAACAGTTATAAGCATAGCACTACTATATACATACAAATACATAGAAATACATAGAACATTGAAAGCATATACTATTTACATTATTTACTTATTGTGTTTGTATTAGACGCTAGCAGCATTTTTGAGTTATATACAGTTTAAGCAAACAAAGCAACATTCATAAATCTATTTACATACATACATATTACAATATAACATACATTAGTTGACTACACAGGACAGTTTACGCAGATTTATTTATTTTTTCGAGTTTTAGTATAGCTTTTTAAAGTTCTCTCTAAACATTTGAATAAAAAATACACCAATCATTGACGACTGAGAAAGTGTGGCAAGCGTACGTACAAGTTCACCTACTAAACATACAAATCAATACAAGAAATCATTGAAATTCAATTAAAATTATTTTTTTCGCATTTTATTATATCAAAAAAAAATATATATATTACCGTGAAACATCGATAGTTAAGTTACATGTATGGCAGCATTACATAAACGTGAATGCACAACTTACCTTCTTGACGCTGCGAGTTGTCGAAAAGCCATCGCCACGACGATAATTATCACCCTGAGTAATGGAGAGGAGAGGGGAAAATTATTAGAATATGAATTTCAAAGTAAAAGTTAAATTACTGAACTTTTATATACGATATAAGTCAGTTTGTGAATATTTGTATACTAGGGTGGTCGTAAAAACACTCTAAAAGTTTTTTCAAGTCTAATTTGCTTAATTTCTGAAATTAGACGAAGGTTTGCTTTAATGTCATCTTTATAGGTTTACTTATAAATACTAGGGTGGGCCTAAAAATAGCTGAAGAGTTATATTTTTGAATCCAACTTGTTTTATTTGCGAGACCCAAGCATAGAGTGATCTTTTTTTTTACTAAAAATGCTGGTCTCAATAAAGAATCTCATATCTAGCTCAAGCTCTAGTCAATTGAAAATAATTCTAATATTAAAAAGCGATTTTTTACCTTCATTTCTATACTTTTTTCTTTTTCGATTTTTTGCCTTCATTTCTTCGCTATTTATTAGAATTATTTTTAATAGACTTGAACTATAGCGAATAGTGAATAGAGAAATATACATTTTGGCACAAAAAAGTACTCAATTGGGTGCAAACATCTTTCGGACATATTGGACTTCATAGGAAAGAATTTAGTTTTATTTAAAAGCCATTCTTACAAAAATCATGAACATTTTCTATTAATCGGTTTCAAGTCTATACTTTAAATGCGCTATTTTCGACTAAAATTTTATCGAAGCAGTTCCTGAAATTTATGAAATCCGGTCGAAGATTCTTCCCCGCGACTCGTTTAATTCGCACCCTAATGTCTGGGAATACGGTGGTGGTCATTGAAATCGAACCGTGTGAGTTTATATTTTTTTTTAATATTAAAAGTCAATATTTTTTGTTGTTGTAAACTGAAGCTCTAATTAACCCTTTCTTGCCCAATGTTGCCTATAGGCAACTATGTACTTATCAGCTTCTAACTCTCGTTATTTAAATATTTTTGACCAGCTGTTAATATGATTGTTTGACCAGCTCCGCTAATATGATTGGTACTCGAGTTCATACAGTTTCATACGAAATGAGAATATAATATCATCCCTGTATATCTACTTTTTTGGTCCAATACAGTTTAAATCTTGTATTCTAAGGTGCATTTTTAATTTAGGTGGATTCGTATATTTCTTTAAATTTAAATTTCTCGAAACTTTAAAATTTTCCTTAAGCAAAAATTAATTTTATTCGTACATAATTTTATGCTCAACACTGTACTTTTGCAATTTATTTATATTAAAAAAAACATTTATTTAGATTTTTTTTCCTTTTTACTAGAACTATGTACATATACTCACCATCACCTGATGTGATCGCAGTGTACCGAAATTGTCGCGACCGCGATATGTCTGTTGTGTATTATAGCCATCGGGCTGGAATTGGAAGAGCGTCTCGGAGTTGGGGCCATGATGCATCATGGGTTTGCGTAGCGTACTCTTTGGTGAATGTTGCATTTTATTTTGTGGTGGTGGTTGTGGCAAAAGCACCGGTTCGGCGTACGTCACCTCCTCCACTTGAGGTAGAAGTTTCGGCTCCGCTTGTATGCTATGCGGAATGAGAGGTAATTCACTGTTTTATGACAAATTTGATTTAATAAAATGTATAAAATTGTGTATTATATGTATGCATATAAATCGAGATTATATATTTACCGATTGACATTTTGACGCTGCTCAAAGTACTCATATTCCGTATCGGGATATGGCAAATTGTCATCCTCATCCTTGTGACAGCGTCGGCCACAGAAGTAGCCTGTAAAGAAGCCCACTAGTAGGGAGAAAATTGAACCGGCTAAGACGGCCATAACGAGCGTTTCGACGGTATACTGCGCATTGATAATATCTGCTGAAATTTGTGGACCTTTTTTTAGTTGAGTGTAAATATGGTGAAATGCATAGCGTGGCGTTTAAGGTATAGTTTTGTAATATTTATAATGTTTAATATATTTAAAAATTTTTATTTTAATATTTTTTAAATTTTTTTAAAAATATTTTTTTTTTAATTTTTTTTTTTATATTTTTTGAAAATATTTTTTATTATAGTGTCGTCGTTATTGCAGATAAATAATTCATTTTTTAGTGTGTTCAATCGGTTCAGCAATGCATGTGTTGTTGTTGTATATTTATGTTGTGTTCGGCGCACAAAAACCAAAATTATACCAATACACCAACACCAACAACCAACATCAAAGAGCAACAGTGTATGTATGTAACAGCAACAGCAACCAACAATCAACGTTCATTTTGTTTTTGTATTTTAGGTTACGCACGACATCATAAATATGTAACATTGAGGTGGATTATGATAAACGCCAAGATATATTATATTTATTTTTATTTATTATTTGTTTTTGTTTTTGTTGATAATCAAAAGAAAAGAAAAAAAGGAAGAGAACAAAGTTGAACATTAATAATTGCATTGCAAAACGGAAGTAAATTGTGTGTGTGTATATATGTGCAATTGGTTATATTAAAGTCATATCTAACAGTTGGGAGGGTACATATGTAAATTTGGGCTAAACTACAAAAAAAAATTTGATTTTATTCATATTGTGAAAATAAAATGTATTTTAGTTGAATGAAGCTATTTACAAGTGTGTGTTTAAGTTTCTAATAAACAAGTGAATCTCAAAAACTAAATTTTTATTACTTTTACATTTAATTATAGTATAAGCAAACCAAAAATAAAAACAATATTTTCTAAAATAAATTATTAAATTATATGTAATTTTGTTTAAATTATATAATATGGGATTAAACATGCAAACATACACATATACGTATTTAATACTAAATAAAATTTTGGTAAAAATAATGCTCTCAAGAAATAAAAATAATATTAAAGAAATCACTTTCATATGTAAAAGTATATCAATGAAAGCAATCAAGCAAGAATAAGTAAGTACTAAGCATTTGTCTGTTCAAAATCCCACTTAGAAAACTAAACATTTCAGAATTCAAATTGTATATAAAATAAATAGACTCAATAGCTTTTAATATACAAAGATTTCGTATCAAAATATGAATGAATGTGCCTTTTATTAATTTCTCGTTTCTTTTCCCCATAAATCATAAAAATTCTATTAATATTGTAATGAAACTAAAACAGTCAACAGCGCTAAGCGATTACTTTTAATTTGATACCAATATCATGAAAATCGGTCGAGTTTTAAGGGAGTTATAGCGAGTTTACTGCACGCTGCACATCCGCTTGGCAAATTTCCATAGCATGCTTTCAGGGGTAACAAAAATTATGAGCTGCATTTTTTGGGCAAATTTCAGCCAAAGCACCAGGCGCCCATAATCGTGCAGCAAGGGTGTTGGCGGGAAAAGTCAAACTAAAGAAGCTTATAACTTCCGCAGTTATGGGCCGATTGGAATAATTTTGGTATCATGGGAAAGGGCGTGTCTTTGGCTATACGAATAGTCTATAGATTATATAGATATTATTTCTAATTGCATACTTTTTAAAGAAAGAAAAACGAAAATTTCTTTTCCTCTACAAATCGGTAAGCATGAGAGTTTTGGAGAAAGTTTGGATTAGAGTAGAAGTGCGACGATATTACCTTTCCACCGATACCAATATCAATAAATTCCGTTCAGTTTTAGCCAAGTTATTGTGAATTTTCGGACGACATTTCTACTTAGCGTGTTTGACATTTTTTGGTAATTTTTTATAGCATGCGAGATAAATGATTGTCACTGAAATCAAAATGCTGAATTTTTTGGGCAAATTTCAGCCAAAGCACCAGGCGCCCATAAACGTGCAGCAAGGGTGTTGCCGGGAAAAGTCAAACTAAAGAAGCTTATAACTTCCGCAGTTATGGGCCGATTGGAATAATTTTGGTATCATGGGAAAGGGCGTGTCTTTGGCTATACGAATAGTCTATAGATTATATAGATATTATTTCTAATTGCATAGTTTTTAAAGAAAGATAACCGAAAATTTCTTTTCCTCTACAAATCGGTAAGCATGAGATTTTTGGAGAAAGTTTGGATTAGAGTAGAAGTGCGACGATATTACCTTTCCACCGATACCAATATCAATAAATTCCGTTCAGTTTTAGCCAAGTTATTATGAATTTTCGGACGACATTTCTACTTAGCGTGTTTGACATTTTTTGGTAATTTTTTATAGCATGCGAGATAAATGATTGTCACTGAAATCAAAATGCTGAATTTTTTGGGCAAATTTCAGCCAAAGCACCAGGCGCCCATAAACGTGCAGCAAGGGTGTTGCCGGGAAAAGTCAAACTAAAGAAGCTTATAACTTCCGCAGTTATCGGCCGATTGGAATAATTTTGGTATCATGGGAAAGGGCGTGTCTTTGGCTATACGAATAGTCTATAGATTATATAAATATCATTTCTAATTGCATAGTTTTTAAAGAAAGATAACCGAAAATTTCTTTCCCTCTACAAATCAGTAATCATAAGAGTTTTGGAGAAAGTTTGGATTAGAGTAGAAGTGCGACGATATTACCTTTCCACCGATACCAATATCAATAAATTCCGTTCAGTTTTAGCGAAGTTATTATGAATTTTCGGACGACATTTCTACTTAGCGTGTTTGACATTTTTTGGTAATTTTTTATAGCATGCGAGATAATTGATTGTCACTGAAATCAAAATGCTGAATTTTTTGGGCAAATTTCAGCCAAAGCACCAGGCGCCCATAAACGTGCAGCAAGGGTGTTGCCGGGAAAAGTCAAACTAAAGAAGCTTATAACTTCCGCAGTTATGGGCCGATTGGAATAATTTTGGTATCATGGGAAAGGGCGTGTCTTTGGCTATACGAATAGTCTATAGATTATATAAATATCATTTCTAATTGCATAGTTTTTAAAGAAAGATAACCGAAAATTTCTTTCCCTCTACAAACCAGTAATCATAAGAGTTTTGGAGAAAGTTCGTATTAGAGTAGAAGTGCGACGATATTACCTTTCCACCGATACCAATATCAATAAATTCCGTTCAGTTTTAGCCAAGTTATTATGAATTTTCGGACGACATTTCTACTTAGCGTGTTTGACATTTTTTGGTAATTTTTTATAGCATGCGAGATAATTGATTGTCACTGAAATCAAAATGCTGAATTTTTTGGGCAAATTTCAGCCAAAGCACCAGGCGCCCATAAACGTGCAGCAAGGGTGTTGCCGGGAAAAGTCAAACTAAAGAAGCTTATAACTTCCGCAGTTATGGGCCGATTGGAATAATTTTGGTATCATGGGAAAGGGCGTGTCTTTGGCTATACGAATAGTCTATAGATTATATAAATATCATTTCTAATTGCATAGTTTTTAAATAAAGATAACCGAAAATTTCTTTCCCTCTACAAATCAGTAATCATAAGAGTTTTGGAGAAAGTTTGGATTAGAGTAGAAGTGCGACGATATTACCTTTCCACCGATACCAATATCAATAAATTCCGTTCAGTTTTAGCCAAGTTATTATGAATTTTCGGACGACATTTCTACTTAGCGTGTTTGACATTTTTTGGTAATTTTTTATAGCATGCGAGATAAATGATTGTCACTGAAATCAAAATGCTGAATTTTTTGGGCAAATTTCAGCCAAAGCACCAGGCGCCCATAAACGTGCAGCAAGGGTGTTGCCGGGAAAAGTCAAACTAAAGAAGCTTATAACTTCCGCAGTTATGGGCCGATTGGAATAATTTTGGTATCATGGGAAAGGGCGTGTCTTTGGCTATACGAATAGTCTATAGATTATATAGATATTATTTCTAATTGCATACTTTTTAAAGAAAGAAAAACGAAAATGTCTTTTCCTCTACAAATCGTTAATCATAAGAGTTTTGGAGAAAGTTTGGATTAGAGTAGAAGTGCGACGATATTACCTTTCCACCGATACCAATATCAATAAATTCCGTTCAGTTTTAGCCAAGTTATTATGAATTTTCGGACGACATTTCTACTTAGCGTGTTTGACATTTTTTGGTAATTTTTTATAGCATGCGAGATAATTGATTGTCACTGAAATCAAAATGCTGAATTTTTTGGGCAAATTTCAGCCAAAGCACCAGGCGCCCATAAACGTGCAGCAAGGGTGTTGCCGGGAAAAGTCAAACTAAAGAAGCTTATAACTTCCGCAGTTATGGGCCGATTGGAATAATTTTGGTATCATGGGAAATGGCGTGTCTTTGGCTATACGAATAGTCTATAGATTATATAAATATCATTTCTAATTGCATAGTTTTTAAAGAAAGAAAAACGAAAATGTCTTTTCCTCTACAAATCGTTAATCATAAGAGTTTTGGAGAAAGTTTGGATTAGAGTAGAAGTGCGACGATATTACCTTTCCACCGATACCAATATCAATAAATTCCGTTCAGTTTTAGCCAAGTTATTATGAATTTTCGGACGACATTTCTACTTAGCGTGTTTGACATTTTTTGGTAATTTTTTATAGCATGCGAGATAATTGATTGTCACTGAAATCGAAATGCTGAATTTTTTGGGCAAATTTCAGCCAAAGCACCAGGCGCCCATAAACGTGCAGCAAGGGTGTTGCCGGGAAAAGTCAAACTAAAGAAGCTTATAACTTCCGCAGTTATCGGCCGATTGGAATAATTTTGGTATCATGGGAAAGGGCGTGTCTTTGGCTATACGAATAGTCTATAGATTATATAAATATCATTTCTAATTGCATAGTTTTTAAAGAAAGATAACCGAAAATTTCTTTCCCTCTACAAATCAGTAATCATAAGAGTTTTGGAGAAAGTTTGGATTAGAGTAGAAGTGCGACGATATTACCTTTCCACCGATACCAATATCAATAAATTCCGTTCAGTTTTAGCGAAGTTATTATGAATTTTCGGACGACATTTCTACTTAGCGTGTTTGACATTTTTTGGTAATTTTTTATAGCATGCGAGATAATTGATTGTCACTGAAATCAAAATGCTGAATTTTTTGGGCAAATTTCAGCCAAAGCACCAGGCGCCCATAAACGTGCAGCAAGGGTGTTGCCGGGAAAAGTCAAACTAAAGAAGCTTATAACTTCCGCAGTTATGGGCCGATTGGAATAATTTTGGTATCATGGGAAAGGGCGTGTCTTTGGCTATACGAATAGTCTATAGATTATATAAATATCATTTCTAATTGCATAGTTTTTAAAGAAAGATAACCGAAAATTTCTTTCCCTCTACAAACCAGTAATCATAAGAGTTTTGGAGAAAGTTCGTATTAGAGTAGAAGTGCGACGATATTACCTTTCCACCGATACCAATATCAATAAATTCCGTTCAGTTTTAGCCAAGTTATTATGAATTTTCGGACGACATTTCTACTTAGCGTGTTTGACATTTTTTGGTAATTTTTTATAGCATGCGAGATAATTGATTGTCACTGAAATCAAAATGCTGAATTTTTTGGGCAAATTTCAGCCAAAGCACCAGGCGCCCATAAACGTGCAGCAAGGGTGTTGCCGGGAAAAGTCAAACTAAAGAAGCTTATAACTTCCGCAGTTATGGGCCGATTGGAATAATTTTGGTATCATGGGAAAGGGCGTGTCTTTGGCTATACGAATAGTCTATAGATTATATAAATATCATTTCTAATTGCATAGTTTTTAAATAAAGATAACCGAAAATTTCTTTCCCTCTACAAATCAGTAATCATAAGAGTTTTGGAGAAAGTTTGGATTAGAGTAGAAGTGCGACGATATTACCTTTCCACCGATACCAATATCAATAAATTCCGTTCAGTTTTAGCCAAGTTATTATGAATTTTCGGACGACATTTCTACTTAGCGAGTTTGACATTTTTTGGTAATTTTTTATAGCATGCGAGATAAATGATTGTCACTGAAATCAAAATGCTGAATTTTTTGGGCAAATTTCAGCCAAAGCACCAGGCGCCCATAAACGTGCAGCAAGGGTGTTGCCGGGAAAAGTCAAACTAAAGAAGCTTATAACTTCCGCAGTTATGGGCCGATTGGAATAATTTTGGTATCATGGGAAAGGGCGTGTCTTTGGCTATACGAATAGTCTATAGATTATATAAATATCATTTCTAATTGCATAGTTTTTAAAGAAAGATAACCGAAAATTTCTTTCCCTCTACAAATCAGTAATCATAAGAGTTTTGGAGAAAGTTTGGATTAGAGTAGAAGTGCGACGATATTACCTTTCCACTCATACCAATATCAATAAATTCCGTTCAGTTTTAGCCAAGTTACTATGAATTTTCGGACGACATTTCTACTTAGCGTGTTTGACATTTTTTGGTAATTTTTTATAGCATGCGAGATAATTGATTGTCACTGAAATCAAAATGCTGAATTTTTTGGGCAAATTTCAGCCAAAGCACCAGGCGCCCATAAACGTGCAGCAAGGGTGTTGCCGGGAAAAGTCAAACTAAAGAAGCTTATAACTTCCGCAGTTATGGGCCGATTGGAATAATTTTGGTATCATGGGAAAGGGCGTGTCTTTGGCTATACGAATAGTCTATAGATTATATAAATATCATTTCTAATTGCATAGTTTTTAAAGAAAGATAACCGAAAATTTCTTTCCCTCTACAAATCAGTAATCATAAGAGTTTTGGAGAAAGTTCGGATTAGAGTAGAAGTGCGACGATATTACCTTTCCACCGATACCAATATCAATAAATTCCGTTCAGTTTTAGCCAAGTTATTATGAATTTTCGGACGACATTTCTACTTAGCGTGTTTGACATTTTTTGGTAATTTTTTATAGCATGCGAGATAATTGATTGTCACTGAAATCAAAATGCTGAATTTTTTGGGCAAATTTCAGCCAAAGCACCAGGCGCCCATAAACGTGCAGCAAGGGTGTTGCCGGGAAAAGTCAAACTAAAGAAGCTTATAACTTCCGCAGTTATGGGCCGATTGGAATAATTTTGGTATCATGGGAAAGGGCGTGTCTTTGGCTATACGAATAGTCTATAGATTATATAAATATCATTTCTAATTGCATAGTTTTTAAAGAAAGATAACCGAAAATTTCTTTCCCTCTACAAATCAGTAATCATAAGAGTTTTGGAGAAAGTTCGGATTATAGTAGAAGTGCGACGATATTACCTTTCCACCGATACCAATATCAATAAATTCCGTTCAGTTTTAGCCAAGTTATTATGAATTTTCGGACGACATTTCTACTTAGCGTGTTTGACATTTTTTGGTAATTTTTTATAGCATGCGAGATAATTGATTGTCACTGAAATCAAAATGCTGAATTTTTTGGGCAAATTTCAGCCAAAGCACCAGGCGCCCATAAACGTGCAGCAAGGGTGTTGCCGGGAAAAGTCAAACTAAAGAAGCTTATAACTTCCGCAGTTATGGGCCGATTGGAATAATTTTGGTATCATGGGAAAGGGCGTGTCTTTGGCTATACGAATAGTCTATAGATTATATAAATATCATTTCTAATTGCATAGTTTTTAAATAAAGATAACCGAAAATTTCTTTCCCTCTACAAATCAGCAATCATAAGAGTTTTGGAGAAAGTTTGGATTAGAGTAGAAGTGCGACGATATTACCTTTCCACCGATACCAATATCAATAAATTCCGTTCAGTTTTAGCCAAGTTATTATGAATTTTCGGACGACATTTCTACTTAGCGTGTTTGACATTTTTTGGTAATTTTTTATAGCATGCGAGATAAATGATTGTCACTGAAATCAAAATGCTGAATTTTTTGGGCAAATTTCAGCCAAAGCACCAGGCGCCCATAAACGTGCAGCAAGGGTGTTGCCGGGAAAAGTCAAACTAAAGAAGCTTATAACTTCCGCAGTTAAGGGCCGATTGGAATAATTTTGGTATCATGGGAAAGGGCGTGTCTTTGGCTATACGAATAGTCTATAGATTATATAGATATTATTTTTAATTACATACTTTTTAAAGAAAGAAAAACGAAAATGTCTTTTCCTCTACAAATCGTTAATCATAAGAGTTTTGGAGAAAGTTTGGATTAGGTTAAAAGTGCGACGATATTACCTTTACAGTGATACCAATATCAATAAATTCCGTTCAGTTTTAGCCAAGTTATTATGAATTTTCGGACGACATTTCTACTTAGCGTGTTTGACATTTTTTGGTAATTTTTTATAGCATGCGAGATAAATGATTGTCACTGAAATCAAAATGCTGAATTTTTTGGGCAAATTTCAGCCAAAGCACCAGGCGCCCATAAACGTGCAGCAAGGGTGTTGCCGGGAAAAGTCAAACTAAAGAAGCTTATAACTTCCGCAGTTATGGGCCGATTGGAATAATTTTGGTATCATGGGAAAGGGCGTGTCTTTGGCTATACGAATAGTCTATAGATTATATAAATATCATTTCTAATTGCATAGTTTTTAAAGAAAGATAACCGAAAATTTCTTTCCCTCTACAAATCAGTAATCATAAGAGTTTTGGAGAAAGTTCGGATTAGAGTAGAAGTGCGACGATATTACCTTTCCACCGATACCAATATCAATAAATTCCGTTCAGTTTTAGCCAAGTTATTATGAATTTTCGGACGACATTTCTACTTAGCGTGTTTGACATTTTTTGGTAATTTTTTAGAGCATGCGAGATAATTGATTATCACTGAAATCAAAATGCTGAATTTTTTGGGCAAATTTCAGCCAAAGCACCAGGCGCCCATAAACGTGCAGCAAGGGTGTTGCCGGGAAAAGTCAAACTAAAGAAGCTTATAACTTCCGCAGTTATGGGCCGATTGGAATAATTTTGGTATCATGGGAAAGGGCGTGTCTTTGGCTATACGAATAGTCTTTAGATTATATAAATATCATTTCTAATTGCATAGTTTTTAAATAAAGATAACCGAAAATTTCTTTCCCTCTACAAATCAGTAATCATAAGAGTTTTGGAGAAAGTTTGGATTAGAGTAGAAGTGCGACGATATTACCTTTCCACCGATACCAATATCAATAAATTCCGTTCAGTTTTAGCCAAGTTATTATGAATTTTCGGACGACATTTCTACTTAGCGTGTTTGACATTTTTTGGTAATTTTTTATAGCATGCGAGATAAATGATTGTCACTGAAATCAAAATGCTGAATTTTTTGGGCAAATTTCAGCCAAAGCACCAGGCGCCCATAAACGTGCAGCAAGGGTGTTGCCGGGAAAAGTCAAACTAAAGAAGCTTATAACTTCCGCAGTTATGGGCCGATTGGAATAATTTTGGTATCATGGGAAAGGGCGTGTCTTTGGCTATACGAATAGTCTATAGATTATATAGATATTATTTTTAATTACATACTTTTTAAAGAAAGAAAAACGAAAATGTCTTTTCCTCTACAAATCGTTAATCATAAGAGTTTTGGAGAAAGTTTGGATTAGGTTAAAAGTGCGACGATATTACCTTTACAGTGATACCAATATCAATAAATTCCGTTCAGTTTTAGCCAAGTTATTATGAATTTTCGGACGACATTTCTACTTAGCGTGTTTGACATTTTTTGGTAATTTTTTATAGCATGCGAGATAAATGATTGTCACTGAAATCAAAATGCTGAATTTTTTGGGCAAATTTCAGCCAAAGCACCAGGCGCCCATAAACGTGCAGCAAGGGTGTTGCCGGGAAAAGTCAAACTAAAGAAGCTTATAACTTCCGCAGTTATGGGCCGATTGGAATAATTTTGGTATCATGGGAAAGGGCGTGTCTTTGGCTATACGAATAGTCTATAGATTATATAGATATTATTTCTAATTGCATACTTTTTAAAGAAAGAAAAACGAAAATGTCTTTTCCTCTACAAATCGTTAATCATAAGAGTTTTGGAGAAAGTTTGGATTAGAGTAGAAGTGCGACGATATTACCTTTCCACCGATACCAATATCTACTCAAGCTGGTATAACCGTTACACCTATCCATTTTAAATCATACACATTTGTGATTTTTATTAGTTTTATTTGTTATAAACGAATTCTCTCACTTATTATATAATAATGTTTCACTCGGAGAGGAAATTTATATTTTTCCCAGTAATGTATCTCTAATTCTACCTCTCTAATTGTAAATCCATTATTATCTTGATTTCAAAGAATTTTATGCTCAATATTTCCATATACTGGTCATCAAATTTCTTGCAGGAACAAATGTACATATCTATCACATCATCTTCTTGCACTCCTTTTTATATACCTTTGCAGTGTATATTTGTAAATAAACCCATGTGTAAAGGATGCTATATGCAGCTTATAAAATCAGCTTAAGAATAATAGATTAATCAAATAAAAGCGCATGCAAAGTCTGCTGAATAAATATAAATATGATACCACAAAACAATAACAAAAACAGCACATTAAATCTACATAACTGTAACTACATACATTCATACATATATGCTGAATATATATTTTGGTTGAGCGCATAAACTGCACCAATCAATGCAACTGCAAATGTCTAAAATGGCAAATAAATATCAACAATAAAAATATGATAAACTATAACAAAAAAGCTTAGAATCAACGAAGCAAAGAGCGCATGAAAAAGTCAAACACACACACAAACACAAAAGAGTAGCTTAGTCGTACATATTTTTACAACAAAATACAAAAAACAAAAACAATATATATACGCTACAAAGGCAAATATGCGCATATAAGTTACAGCAGCCAGACAAGCTGTCAAGTCATGCATGCAGCCATGTTTTAACAACTACAACATAAATACAACAACACACACATATATGTTCACTCTTTCATATATATGATTACATATATACAACCACTGCTTAGTGTAATAAAATACGTAAATCTAAAACAATACATCATAAGACGCCAACAACAACAACAACAAATAGTTGAATGTTAGTCAAGCATGTGATATTATTTATATAGATATGTATTATATATATGTATGTGTGTCAAGATATGCAGGTAAAAGCGGAAAGTTAAAAATTACACACTCTGCAGAAGTTAGTATGGCTTAGACGAGTTTTATTACAACTACAATAATAACAACAACAATATGCTTTACTATAAAAGGATATCGAAGAAAATGTGCAAATGCCATAAATCCGGACAAGCTGTGTCACTGTCATCATTAACCACACAGAGGAGCGGTTGACTGGTGGATCAATAAATAGGTGGGTCCAAATAAGGTTTGATACAAATTTTTTTTGCACAAAAGTTAGAAAATAATAAAAAAAAAACTGAAAATTATTCAAAAATATTTTATTTTCTGTTGTAAAATTACCAATAACATCTAAATTCTTAAAATTAAATGTAAGAATATCAGTGCTAAGTGATAACCTTTAAATTGACACCAAAAACATGGAAATCGGTTAAGTTTTAGCAGAGTTATAACTAATTTTAGAGAAATCTCTAAAGAAATGTCGAATTATTTTTCTTTAAAGCAAGCTCATTTCGTGTAGCATGATTTAAGTAGTCGCTAAAGTTGATCTGTTGCATTTTTCTAGGAAATTTCAGCTAAAGCGCCAGGTTATGGGCGCAGTAAGGGTGTTGGCGGGAATGTATGTATGTGATTAGCTTTGAAACCGATTAGCCGGTTATAGCCGAATAGATGATAGCGCGCCACTACTCTCTTTCCCTCACAGTTCGGCGCCAGTTGGAGATCCCAAGTGTAACCAGGTCGCTCTCGATCTGGTCCCTCCAACGAAGTGGAGGCCTTCCCCTTTTTCGTCCATTTGGACAACATGACCTAGTCAGCGTAGCCGCTGTCTTTTTATTCGCTGAACTATGTCAATTCGCCGTTGCCAATGTTCTGAGGACCATAAATGGATGGATGGGATGTGTAGAAGTTCATGTAAGTGAGGAAAGTTTTTGATTGTCATTCACTTGGGAGTGGCCATAAACGATTCTTCTCCACATGATTCAAGATGCTCACGACTTCCGGTTTTAGACCAAGTAGAGCTCAAAGCTCAGTCTGAGCTAACAAACATCACTTTGAAGGCGAGCTAAAGTGAGAAGGCGAACCCGCTTCAGCGGTTGTGAGTAGGATTTGGGACCCATCACATAAAAACGAAATAACAATGAAAAATCAACGAAAGCTTCCGATGAGACACCCCCCTTTTTTGGTGGCGGGAATCGGCAAACAAAAGAAGCTGATAACTTCAACGATTACGGACTGATTCGAATGATTTTTATATCATGGGAAAGGGCATGACTTGGGCTATATGATATGACATATTAATCATTTAAAATTGTGTGAATTTTCCAAAAGAAAGACGAAAATACCTTTCCATCTACAAATGTACATAATATCACTAAATTCAGATCGAGATGATTTGCTATCAAATGAAAATGTATCACTTAGGGGTTCTATAAATAAAACTATCATTGCAGAGGACGAGGTTTTCCACAAAAAAATCTAGGGAAAATGTGAAATTGCGAATATTTATTTGTTGAAGTAATTTGTGTTCTTGTTTATTTCTCTCTGTTTTTTGATTATTTCTCTCTGGTTCTTGATTATTTCTCTTTACTTCAACAAAAATTTAGACTTTTGAGCTTTATTACTAGAACTAGATTAGAATTTGAATTAAATGAAAAATTTGCTGAAGTTTTGGAACATTAAATAACAATTGTTTTTGCTAAATGAGAAAATTTTAAAGCATTCAAAGGTAACATTTTGAAGTAAGAATTTGTTATAAAAATCTAAAGGATGTCAAAACTGGTTTGAGAAACTTTCTCAAAGATCAAAGATCCCAAGAAAACACTTTCTTAAGGTGTAAGCGTACTTTAAGGGGTTACATATGGTTAGAATTTTCAAAAAAAATCTAATTTTTTTCACTTTCCTAAAACACATGTATTCAAGTCAATCCGAGGGTTATTTTTGAAGTTACACACATAATTGTAATGACGCGTCAGAGCAGTCAGAGTAGAGGGGGTATGGCGCCTTCTTTCTCTCAAAACTGTGTTTCAAAAGTTGTTGACCAAGATTTCTCAGAAATGGCTGAACCGATTAGTCCTAAAGTTTTACACAGGCTTCTGAAGTAGATTTTCCAGTACCTAATCGAAGCTATTTTATTATCAATAGAAAAATGTTTTTAATACAAATTATGGCACAAAATCGATTTTTTTTGGAAAGCCGCCATTTTATAAAAAAAATTGTTTTGCGATTTTCTTCGATTATACAAAACTTTAACGAAATCCGTTTGATCTTATCAATTCAGGTGATCCACTTCAGAGATATAGTGGCCTCCACAAAAGGAAATTTTGGGAGAACCTGTTATTTTTACAAATTAAAAATATTCAATACTCTTCAAAGTTACCATAATAATTGTACAAATTCTTAGAATAATAAATTTAGATGGTTTCTAATGAAAAATGTTTGAAAACCCTAACTAAAACTCCTAACTAGATGCATTCTCGTAATGACATTGAAACTATTTTTTTCTAAGCTTATATATTTTGGATTTCTCAGTAGAAATAAATCTTTTCAACGAGCCTCAAACATCTTTAATAGAATCCGCCTACAGCGCAACTTAACTAACAGCATAAAAATATTAAATAAGAAAATAATAACCCATATTTGGAACACCCTATACACTTATTAAATAGATGTTGCACTATCATGCACGAAAAAGCACAATACAAATACATCAACATAAAGTTAGCTCTTGGGACATCACAACACATACAAGTTTTTTTTACATATGTACAAAAAAGGATGAGGATGTGGTTTGGGGTTAGTTTTTTATTATTATTATTACAATACGTTGCACAATAAGTTTGATTGAAAATAAGCAACAACGAAATGGCTTTAATCTTACCTTCGAAATTTTTATCACCCATAATATTGATGATCTCTTGATCCTTGCCTTGGCGCCGTGAATCCAACAAATCCATATCGTCACGATAGCCCTTCTGTTCGCCAACATTCGCATCCTTCGAATTGATTTTACCTGCAAATGTGAATGGAGTGTATGCTGAGAATAGAGGCGGTGCAATGATAGAGTGCAAGAGTGGCGGCGGGAGACGAGTCGGGTATGTATTAAATATGCAATATTTTAGTGTTGTTATTGTGGTGAGGTTACAATAAAAAAAGAAAACAGAATAGTAGTAGAATGTGCGTTGAAAATGAAAATGCATAAATGAGATGATTACAAATGATTGATACGAAAATAAAGAAAAAATAAAAATCGTTATTGTCTTTGGAAACTTATTTGGTTTTTTGGGGTCTTTTCACTTATAAATACAAATAGATAAATGTTTGAATAAAAAATTGAGTTCATAAAGGTAAATATATATCAGAGTATATTTGTTTATTGTAATAAGTTCTTCATCATTACACAAGTGCTTTTGCAATATATTTCGACTATAGTTTAACTAGAGACCGAATATTAGAGTGGATAGTTAAGCTCTCGAAACATGACTAGTGTAAATATAGTCTTTAAAGGAAGGAGTCTTTTAAGAAAGATCTTAAACTTGAAGATCTCATAAGATTTAACATTCAAGAGAGTGGAAACGATACCCTCTCTATCTACAAGTTTATCGACGGGAGTCGTGATCTTAAGTGTTCTGGTAGAAGACGGCACTAATTAGTGAGAAACATGAGTAGTATTTAAAGTCTTTAAAGAGTGGAGTCCTTAAAGTGGAGTGGAAGAACTTAAACTTGAAGATCTTATAAGTTTCAAATTTCAAAAGAATGGGCGATATTTAAAGTGACCTTAAGTGTTCTGGTAGAAGGCGGCACTACTTAGTGAGAAACATGAGTAGCAATTAAAGTCTTTAAAGTGTGGAGCCTTTGAATGAAGAACTTAATCTGGAGGTTCTTATACGTTTTAAATTTCAGAAGAATGGCCGATATTTAAAGTGATCTTAAGTATTCTGGTAGAAGACGTCACTAATTAGTGAGAAACATGAGTAGTATTTAAAGTCTTTAAAGAGTGGAGTCCTTAAAGTGGAGTGGAAGAACTTAAACTTGAGGATCTTATACGTTTCAAATTTCAGAAGAATGGAAGTCAAACCTTCTCTATCTACCAGTTGATCGAAGGGCGATATTTAAAGTGATCTTAAGTGTTCTGGTAGAGCGCAACACTACTTAGTGAGAATAGACGGATATAAATATATGAAACTGAAACTGTTATTTCCAATCAATAAGAATCTACCAAATTCAAATTTCAGCAAACTTTTACGCCAAATTTGTGTCCCTTGCTTGAAGCAGGAAACATGGTATGACTAAGCGAGGTTCTAAACATAAAATTATGCGAAGAATTTTAGTGTTAAGACTCTCAAAAGTGTTGAGGAATTCGAAAAAAATTCTGAAAGTAGATTTGAAATTAATACATTTTGAGGACATATAAAGGTCTTGGAAAACTGACTACCTCTCAATTTACTCTGTAATTAAATGGAGCATATGAATACTAAAAACCAGCTGACATGCTTCATTCAATGAGAATTTCTAGTTTCTGGCAGGTCAACTACGAACTATACAAAGAAACAGACACTCCAACAGTTATCTACAATATATTTTCAACTGAAATTCATAAATTTCTCCTTTACTACACTTGTACACCAACTGTGGAATTTAATTTGAGCATCGAGTTTGGCAATTTGCCATTAACTGGCACGCGGCCAAATCTCTGCCAGGAGCGCACCATGAGCGATACA